>CM060962.1:90244411-90284411 GCA_030765045.1 Tenodera sinensis
CGGCACCACAGGTGGCGATACAAGAAATTAAATGATATTTGGAAAAAGAAATTTTGGGAAGGTAACATTCTAGGCATAAGATTAGGGTACCTTCCGGCATTTGCCAGTACTGAGGAAAATCTTAGAAAAACCTATCCCGGTCCGGCGGGATTTGAACTGCAGACCTCCGATCACCAGTCCGTGCCTTAACGAGCTCTGACGGTTTTAGTTTCACCCTGAGATGTTAAGTGTTATATGAAATCCAGAGACAGCAAAAATCATTGAAGATAAGAAGAAAGCCTATTTAACGTATTTATAAAGTAAGACCATTAGACATGAAATTGCATATACAAATGGCACACATTTTTCAAACGAAAGTAAAGAAGCTGCACTGTGTAAGCTGGGGAAAAAGATTTAAATCACTTGAAATATGATTTTAATAGAGCTCAAGAATAAGCTTATAAAATTCGAATATAATTCAATGCACAGGAGAAAGTCAATTACAATAAAATTAAACCCAGCAAAACACACACAGAGAGAGAGAGAGAGAGAGAGAGAGAGAGAGAGAGAGAGAGAGAGAGAGAGCGCGTGGCTAGAGCTTTATGCAGAAATATGGAAACAAATTAGAGAAGCAGAGGGAAATAATATTACAAAAATTGAAATGTTAACACGGATCCCATTACGCTAGAACAAATTAAGCTCTATAGAGTTTTAAGAATAAAAATTCGCCTGGTATAGATAATATAATTTTGGACTCCTAAAAAATGCAACGCCAAGTGACAACACCAAAAGAATATAACCTTAAAGTTTCGCAAAACACAACTAAACCAATGGAGTTTAATGGATTCCAACATAAAATGTCCAAAATTGTAATTGACTTGCAAAGACTTGAACAAGTGAGCACTTTTAAATGTCTGAAATATAAAATACCACACCAGAAAAACGTAGAATGGCAAACAACTCAGTATGTTTGTGGTACTATAAGAAGATATTTAGGTAGTAAAACAACAAAGGAAACATGATAATTATCGAAGTTTTATAAATCAGTGGCCTTCCCAATATTAATTTACGGCGCAAAGACTTTCGGTAGCTACAGAAAGAGATTGTAGAGGCTTCAGATATGAGGTTTCTAAGATCAGTAAATGGCGTGTGTCTAATTGAACATAAAGAGTGAAGAAATCTGAAAAGAGTGAGCGAGTGAGTGAGCAGTGGGGTTTACGGGCCCGTCGACAACTAGGTCATTAGGGCCCGGAAATCTGAAAAGAGCTTACAATAAAAGGAGTACTAGATCATATAGACAATTGCCCAAAGAATTAGAACATTTAGACAAAATGTAAGAAAACTGATTACCTAGGAAAGCACCAAATATATTGTGACGCCGGCCCACTGCAGTGGAAACCCAACAGAGGACGGTCGGGGCCGGACAGCCCCACCCCACTGGCGCGGCGCGTAACAAAACCGCTCAAGGTCAAGCTTTCCCACACCACTCACGCGAACACGTGACTAACAACATCCGGCAGCCGGCGTGTTTGTAGAAGCTAACGAAAGGTACGTGTTACGTCATCCTCGCTATACAAGGAGACGGCGCAACGGTTTGAGCAGTTGTGGTTACAGACATGAGTCGGTCAGTGTATCAGTCAGTGCGAGACAGCTGTGTGTGTGAGTGTGTGTAGTACTGTCGCCGTAAAAAGATACTTTGCGTTGAGGTGAAGAAGTTTTAATGACTGCTGAGTGATTGTGTCGTCAAAGTTAGTGTTTGAGAGGAGAGGAAGTCAAGAAAGACACTGAAAGGAATGAGTCAAGGTTACGAGAAGAAAACAATTGTGAGTTGAAATATCACGAAAGACTGTGCACTGTATTAACGCCGGTAAAAGAGAACTGTGTTGTGCAAAAGCTTTGAAGGATAATAATGATTGGAAAAATAATTGGACTTTTGGCGTTTTTGTCACAATATAAATTACCAGAAGTGCAAAATATAGGCCGTCCAAAACAAAGATAGAGTGAACGATTCTGACGGAACAGGCTTGAGGCTCAAACCCTTATGGATGGTGGTGATGCTGATGATGACGACGATGTTATCTCCAATTCCACACGTATAGGTATAATATCCCTTTTTAAGATTCTTTCCTCGTGGCTTAAAGTGCACACATTTTAACGTTCTGTGATTAAATATCACGCTGCAAAACGTGTGCTCTTAAAACAGAAATCCATGTTAGAATAGAAGATAATATTGCACTTTTAGAGTGGGTGTAGCTGATGTTGCTAAGCCTTATTTTCGTTTAAATGGTAGAATGAGCTAACGTGGCTACCATCAGAGGTATAGTAGGGGAATAGGTTCTAATCGACTTCAGGACAAAGCAGCGTCTCGTACCTGAAGGATTATAAGTAGGGCTCGGAAGTTCATGCCCTAAAAAACACTGAAATATGCATGCCTATATGCTCTTAAAAACTTGAAAATATGCCAAGAAATATGCACTATTAAATTAAAACAATTAATGTCCCTTTGCAGTAGACAAGACGAGTTAGTATAAATAATAAATAAAGTTACCTTATTCCTTGGAGGTTGAAGCAGAAGTGGTCCCACTGCTAGTATTAACTGCTAAATTGCAGTTCACAACCAACACTTTGCACAAATTTTCAACTGTAAACATCGTCTGTTGTCTCGCAAAACACTTTTGTAACGTGAAAAACTCCACGTCACAAGATGTTAGTGGGGCATATTTAAATGATGTTAACTGCTTCACAGAGAGAGCGAAGTCTCTTGGTATGACAGATGGTTTCCTTTTGAGGATGTCTCGAATATCGCACATCTGTTTATAACCAGAATTTTTTGAAATTACATAATTCACTCTCTCTTTCACTTTTTGTCCTATGCTACCAGGAACCGAGCTTTTTCAAAGACAGTAAGTGATTCATGCAAAGGAGACCCTACAGCTTCCAATGCCGTAATGGCTGTTGGTAAGAAAGAAAAATGGGCAGATATGAAACTAAGATCCTCTTTTAATCCAGTGCCTGACAGAATATTTTCCACGGGTTCTATTGAAGTATCATTCGAGTCCAATGAATTAACAACCTCTTCAATTATTTCTATGTGCTCAGCATAATATAAAACTACATCGACCCACGTTCCCCATCGAGTTAACACTGGTGCAGGAGGAAGTCGGATATTAGGTGCTGTTAATCTAAACAACTTAATTCTTTTAGGAGATTTAACAAAAATTCTCTTTGTACTGGACACAACTCTACCTATAGGAAAGCATCACATATTGTCTCTAGAATGCGATGAAGAGCGTGTGCCAAACAAGTTATGTGAATTTAGTTAGGAAAAATACCTTTCGGAGTTTATCCTGATTTTACCATATAAGGACCTGTATCAGTAACAAATAAAAGTAACCGGTCGTATTTGATTCCACACGCCCATAGTAATTTCAAAGAGTCCATCACAATCTGGGTCACAGTTACATTGTCAGTGGCCGACAATTCGCACCCATTAAGAATATAAGGTGTAGTTTTTTGTTCATTATTTAAAGCACCCACGATTATATTCGCAATAGAATGGCGCTCAAAATCAGGGATTTCATCAACAGATAACCACACAAACTGAACCGCTAAGTCATTTTGTATATTTGACAATACGTTATTTAAACAATGTCCTATATAAGTCTTACGCAGTGTACTTTCTTCAGGTACATGTTGTCATGTGTACTTGACAAGAAGGTTGATATAGGTTTTTAAATGTCGGACTATTAATTTTGAAGAAGGGAATATCAGCAGCTAAAAATGCATGGCACAAGTCATAGGAAAATTCAGTAACCCTACTTCCTAAACACTCTACTAGCTGTTTTTCAACAGGTTCTTTGCAAATTTTCTGATTAAATTCTCATGTTTTGCTGTGTTTATGTGCCGACCTATTTGAAATCTTTTCTCACTTCCTACATTTTACTCACACGCTCCACAAAACAGTGCCCTATTATCTGTAGATATTAAATCACTCGGAAACTCTTTCTGTAAATTAATTAATCTAGCACTCGAAGTTGGTTTTATTTTCGGCATTTGAAGAGCTTTTTAACATTTTATGCGCCTGATTTAATTTGGTGGGAACCAATTCACAACACTGTTAACTTGGAAGACCACGACGCGGTAGGCAGGCAAGTGTTGCTATAATCGTGCTGCTCAAAACGTTAACCTATACTTTATCTTTGTTAATATAAACCTCTCAGATAACGCACTGATTATTCTCTACGCACATACATATAATGAAAGGATGTAAACAGGGGATTCACTTCATGACAACATGACTCAACATTAGTTCTCGCCACCTCGCGAGCTGTATCATCATGTGCAATACTACCAATATGAAAAATATTATCCAGATGGAAAAAAATAATAAACCATAAAAACCATTAAAATATGCAGTATAGGGGCTATAATATTGAAATATTATGCATTTATCAAAAATCAAGAAAATATGCAGTTATATGCACCATAAAATCACGTCCAAATAACTGATAATTCCATAATTCGTGCACATAATGTAAAAGCATACATTTTTAACCCCTATGAAAAAACATGCAAATGCATGAACTTCCTAGCCCTAGTTATAAGGGAGTAGTGAAACTCCTAGTATTAAAAAGGTTAGACCTTTAATCCCCAGGATAGATAATGATCACACACTAGTGGTAACATCCCCGCTTCTAGAACAGATGGTACAGATTCGTGTCCTCCTCAAGCCAGATAATGTTACCTTTGCCAGAAGATTCTCAAGGCTGTCGCTATCCAACCGCGTTATTCATTATCATGTGACTTCCGACGACACTGCAGTATAAAATTACATGCGACACTATTAACCATGTGCATTTCTTGGCAGCAGTTTATTCAATTAAACACCTTGAGCAGAAACAGTATGTACAATTACAACGTATATATACCTATATATACACCTTGTTCCACTCTTAGAAGACAGTATGGAGTTAAATGGGATATATCTGTCTCTATCTAGCGCATACAAGTTGCCATTAGCCTCGTCCTTTTCCGCCTTCGCGCTGTTGCCAGATTCCTAATAGCATGGTATAAATATTCAGTTGTTATAAATTTCAGGTTTGAACACATTATCCTACGCAGAATTTTTTTCTCTATTAGTTTATATCCTTTTTAGAGTCATTATACATTTCTATAGGTCCAAATTTCTTCAGAAAACGTTTTTTTCAATAGAAGTCCGATATGTGCTGTTTCCATACTCACACGCACTAACTAACAAACTAACTGCTAGAATGCCTCTATATTTTGTTCTTAGCTAGAGTAAACCATAGTGCTACTACCTGCCCACTTTGAATTATCTATGTTTACTCAGCTAAGTGTTACAATTTTTTAAATTAAATGTTTTCGGAAAAATTTATACCTGTGCACTGCAAAAGTTACGCAGTGTGAAACTTTTTTGTTATTGTGTTTACATAAGGGAACCAGCGAGAACAAATGTTGAGGAAGGTTGGAGAAAGTTTTTAAAATAAACCAAAAGGCTGTAACTTCTTTCTTTCATCGAGTAGGGCAAACAAAAGGTATTCATCTATTCAGCGTATTCTCGCGCCAGGTCTGACACAGAAGACAGTATAAGGAGCAACACTAGCATTAGTTCGAAAGAAGTCGTGTGTGTAACTGTGTGGAATTTATGAGCTGTTATTGCGTTATTTGTTTAAAAGTTTCGTAAATATTTGTAGTTATGGAAGGGGAAGCTAGGAAGAGATGATATGTTGGTAAATTAAGAAGTAAGGAACGCCAAATAGTTATGAAGGTGTTAGATTATTTTTCAAGTAAAATGCGTGTAAGTAAGGCAGTAAAAGAAACAGCTAAGGCTATCGGGTGTTCAGAAGCAGTAGTGTATAGGATTAAAAAGGAAGTAATGAAAGGACCTCTAAGAACGCCATCGAAAAAGAAAGCAAAACGGACGGGACTACACAAAACGCTAGGTTAACGCAATATGATTGAATAGTGCAATGTGGAGTGCGGCGAATTGTTCATTCTTTACTGTTTGCAAATATTCCACCCACGCTGAATATAATTTTGTCACAGTTCAACAGTGGTGAGACCCTACCAAATTTCTCAAGGGCCACTCTGATTTGGGGTTCGAATACGAAAGAGGAGGTAACAAGTGCATATTAATAGAAAGAGACGATATCGATATCATCAGATGGCGACATAAATATCTAAAAGACGTAAAAGGTTTAGGGACCAGGGGAAATCAATTGTTTATACAGACGAGTCATTTGTAAATTTAGGTCATACAGTAACAAAGGCATGGAGGGATACCAAAGTTAAAAGTGCCCGTCTCGTCAAGCAGCTATTGAAGGACTAAGTACAGGACTCGGCCACCTCGAGTCGCTCGCGGAGAAAGATTCGCAACTAGTACATGTTGCAACACTGCGCTCCATTTAACGTGTACTGTCTTCTAAGGGTGGAACGCGCTTTATATATATATATATATATATATATATATATATATATATATATATATATATATATATATATATATATATATATATATATAAGTTCATAACATACACATACAGTATGGAAAACAAGTTGATGTGCGTGAAATAATTCCTTACCTTTGTCATTTCATCCAACGGACTGATTCGATAAGAAACATCTCAATTTAAAACGAAATTCTTCTTCTTAAAGCTTTTCTTGAGTTGAACAAAAGCTCAAGTTTTATTTAACGACGCTAGAAACTACCAAGGTAACGTCAGAGTTACTATTGCCCCTAAATTTGGAACTGAGATTGTTCCTTTGTATGCTGGTAAACAGACGATGAACGGACCTAAGCGTACGTCAGGGATACAGTCTGTAACCGTAGGCAGACAAAGGCAACGAATTCAAGTGCGACACTAATATCAACCCATAAATTATGAACCAAAATGTTTCTTTATTGGTTCCACCAGAACAGCATATTTCAGTTAAATATTACGGCTTCAAGAAGACGGGTGTCATTTCAAGATAATTCATGAAGTATCAAAAAGCAATTAGATAACGGACAATACTGAAACGATAGAAGAACAATGGAGAGTTGAGCGAAATCGGGAATGGCTCAAGTAGCTTAAACCGACGAATATACGGCCCAATGTTAGAGAATAATACGTTGAGAATCAGATCCAATTCGGAAACTGACCTAATACTCAAAGGGGAGGATTTGGTGAGATACATCAAATCGCTAAGATTGAGGTGGTTTGGTCACATTGAAAGAATGGGAGATGGAAGAGTTCCTAAACGTTTACTACATAATGACAAAATAGGGGTAAGAAGGAGTGGAAAAGCGAGAAAGAGGTGGCTACAGGATGTGGAACATGACATGAAAAAATAAGAATAAGAAGCTGGAAGAGAAAAGCACATGATCGAGATGAATGGAGGAGAACTGTGAAGGAGACCAAAGCCCACAACGCCAACTAGGTAAGTTGGCAAGTAGGCAGGTAGGCAGGTCGGTAGGTGGTCGGTAGGTAGGTTAGGTAGGTACTTAGGTTAGGTAGTTCGGTAGGTAGGTTAAGTAGGCATGTTAGGTAGGTACGTAGATTAGGTAGGTGGTTAGGTAGGTATTTAGGCGGATCGGTAGGTGTGTAGGCCAGGTAGATAGTAGGTAGGTGGGTAGGTTAGATAAGTAGGTGGGTGGGTGGTTCGGCGGTTAGGTTGGTAAGTAGGCAGGTGGGTAGGTAGGTGGGTGGTCGGGTTGGTAGTTCGGGGGATGGGTGGGTAGGTCGGTAAGTGGGTAGGGGTGGATGGGTTGGACGGGGGGGGGGCGGGTGCGTAGGTGGGTGGGTTGGGGCGGCGGGCGGGTGGGTAGTTAGGTTTGTGGGTAGATGGGCGGATGGGTGGGTAGGTAGGGGGTGGGTAGGTTGGTGGGTAGGCGGGTGAGTGGTTTGGTAGATAGGCAGGTGGGTGGGCGGCTGGGTGGATGGATGGGTGGTTGGATAGGTAGCTAGGTGGGTGGATGGGCGGGCGGGTGGGGGAGCGGGCGTGTGAGTGGGTGGGTAGGTAGGTGAGTAGGTACGTAGGTGGGTAGGCAGGTAGGTAAGTGGGTAGGTGGTTGGATAGGTAGGTGGATGGGTGGGTGAGTGGGCGGGCGGGTGCGTAGGTAGGTGTGTTGGTGGGTGGGAGGGTAGGAAGGTACAGTTTGTTCACCAGCTCATGGTCCCTGGTAAAAATGCAGTCAGCCAGTACGTCAGTAAACAATTCCAGGTAAACACTGATATCTCAAGCAGGGGTTCTGCTTCTAATCCCGCTTACGATAATTTTGGCAACCTTGGAATGTGCATTCACGCTAGATTAAAGCAAAGAACTTGCTCAAAATAGCACAATTGAAATGTTATTTTCAGTTAATGCAGTATATTTAGTTTATAAAGCGTAAGCGATGTTTTCAATTACTCTTCTTTTTCCCACTGATAATTTTCTGCCATTTCTGTATTTTTCAAGAACACTGCCAGTCTATTTCGGTGAAAAGTGATATGTCCTCGAGCGTTATATCATGCAATTCCTGTAAGAATACGTCACCTGTTACATTTCTTTAAGTATTCATTTTACCTTGGCCCAAGCTAATATTATGGAATTGAGATTACACATGTATGGGGGCATGAAAACGACAATGTGGCCCAATAAAACCAAATATGTGTCCGATTTAAGAGCCTCTTTAGGTTTGTTTGACTCAATCAACCTATAAACATGTATTTTACGCATGGAACTGTCACTCTGAGCCCCTTGTTCTGCAACCTCAATATCATAGTAGCTTTCACAGCATTGCTGAGGAGGATTATCTGCTTCTACATTACTTATATCACTACTTCCGACATAAAACTAGTGACAAGTACGATTTTACAACTGAAATTAACGGAAATAAGCAGCGAGGAAACATAGCGCGAATAAAATTGGAGGTAAGTTGACAAAGTGACCAGCAGAACAACGTTTGTCCGGATAATTACAAAACTCAGGTTACACTACGTGGAATGTCTCTCCCCTGCCCTTCATAGAGCATGAGCTTGTGAACAGACGGTAGGTGAGTGGGTCGGTCGGTAGCGAGCCTTCAAACAACAATGCGTTCAAAGGTACACAAGCAGCGGTGTAAATCACATCGATACGAATTGGCTGTTTCGAAATCACGAAAACGCAGAGGAACTTTCTTACATATTTACGTGGGTATGTTAACAAAGTTAGAAAAGAGTTCTGACACAAAAGGTTTTGTGATCTCAAAGCAATGAACCATGATTTTCAAGTTTTCGCAAATCCTTTCACATGGACATTCATACAATAAGAGCACAATTACGCATTGAGGTTGTGAATTTAGAGACAAAAAGTTTTGAAATCACAATTACAAATATGCTGGTCATATTAGTGATATGTTTAGCCCAACATATATGTTGATGAGCAATTTGTTATCTAAAATGAAGTTTATAAAATATAAAAGCAGATCGTAATCGACAGATATAACCCTACATGCTCTGTTGACGTCAGCATGTACTTGTGAATTAACGTTCAATGTATGCGAAACTGTAAGGCTCTAGAAAAAGTGAAGAATAAGATGAAACATTAATGTTAAAGACTTCTCAGTCTGCATATATGTATTAAACACATGTGTATAAAATCGCTCGTGCATTAGATATGTTATTACTCCACCACTACGGGTTCCGAATCCCCTTGCTCGAACCATGCATTACATACGTGCACGCCGGGTTGCATTCCGTGAGGTCACTATTTCTGCGATCGCGATGACCAATTTGCCTACACCTGCTTTAAAGGCATATGCAGTTCATGTCTTTCAACACAACTTTAAAGTGCTGAGTCACTTAAATAACTCGGCATGAAAAAATGAAGGACCATTAATAATTGTTGTCCACTTTAGTTCCTATTTTCAAAAGCCATCTTCTTCCATTGTAATAGTGATGGTGCTTCACAATTTTTCCACTGTGTAATTGAAAATTAGTGTAATAACGTTTCGAATTAAACTTTTGATATAAAGCTAGGCTTGTATTTAAATAATGATTGGGATAATATAATAAAAAACCATTTTATCACTGTTTCAGCCTTTCAAAATCAGACATTTCTTTTGTAAATAAATCTACCGCATATATTACTACGACTATCATCCAATTTTGTCAACGAGACATTAAAAAACCTTATTTTAGCAAAATGTTTCTTGTATGTCTGTACCTTTAGAAGGGGATAAACGATTTATTTTAATCAATACAAAAAACACACGTGGCACAACAGTCCGTCCGTGCCAAGGCCTACCACCCAACCACTGCGTCCCCCACCTCTGCCCACTACAGGCGTCATGAATGGGGTGCAGTACTGGGGATGGGACGTGGTCAGCGCCCCGGTCCCTCCCGCTGTGCGGTTTCCTCGACCAGCGGCACCTACTTTTCACGCAAGTAGCCCCTCAATTGGCCCCTCAGTGACTTAACAAGGCTGAGTGCACCCGGTGCCAGACTTCCCAGAGGGGGAAAAATCCTCACGCCGGTACCGGGATCGAACCGCGTCCTCCACGCCAGAGGCACCACCGGGTTCAAACGTAACGCATATGTCCAAACGTAACAGCAGAAGAAATTCGAAATATAGAATGTAACTGCAGGGAAGATTTAACTGTGTTTCTCAATTATCCTTGCTTTGCTTTTTGTGCCTGTGTGTGTGTTTATATGCTATACTGCACATTTCCATTGACACGTTCAATGCTTACGGGCCTCTATGGCCACCTGTGAACTCGCTGAACGCAAGCTAATCTAATAGATGGAAAATTCTTAAATATTCTTGAGCTTCAGTGCCCTTTCTTGCGTTTCTGCCTTGTCATAAATTGCTACCCATTTAGTCCTATTCTTATGCCTTATTTCTCAATTTTTTGACAGATATTCCACATTTTTATTTTATTTTCAATTACTGATTTTAAATGTATATATGCATCTATGTGCGATATTCTTTCAGTTTCCTCGGATTGTTTTCTTCATATTTTCGTAACGTTTGGTTCCATTATTGTTTTTACGGTCTCCTTTACAATCTCAAAGGGGCGAAAATGCACTCACCAGGTGTTTGGATTCGAGGCATCGTCCCCCCTCTTGTTGGCCGTGTATTTATTTTGTTTTGTATTTGTTTGTCCTTTTTTAATGAGAGGTGTAGCGTATGTTTCATATTGGTGAGCCGTCGATGAAAGGCATTTCCCCATCGCTGGAACACACGATAAAACCCGCAGTGAATTTCCTTAAACATTCAAGAGTATTAACAACAGCAAATACCGAGCCAGATGACTCCGCGGAAACGTGTGAACTTCGCATTCAGGGAGTCCCGGGTTGAATTCCCGCTGACTGCCCACTATGACCGTGGGCTTTTTGTGGTTTCCTCGAGTCGATAGGCGAATGCTAGGGTGGCTCCTCTTATACTACGACTTTCTAGTCCAACATTTCCTTCATCACCATCTGTTTCAGGGTTGAAGGACAGGACGACGGTGTTCGGCATGTTGCGGCTGGGCGGTGGTGGTGCGCTTTGTGAAGGTTTCTCCCTGATGTTGGTCGGACTGCTAACGGACATGACCTCTGTGAGCCACCTTGAAGGACCCTCTGGGGGCTCAGGACTTATGGACAATCTTAAATGGTGTTGGATGCGTTTAATCTGGAATCGTTAGGAACCCCGTCTACACTTGCGCACGTCGTCTTCCGGACCTGGTCGCCCTTCAGGCCCCTCCCTTATGCCTCCCTTACAGGGGCCATACTCGAAACATGAAAAGCCACACTGGCCTACTTGTGGTGCTTGCCCCTCCGTGATATGTACCTTTACCTTTACCAACAACAGATATTCAGTTCGTAACATATTTTTACTGAGCCATCAGCTATTGAGAGTAGGTGGTAATGGAATAAAGAGTTTCCAGAAATGCAAATCCAGGTTATGTATTCCATAAATATATGCTTCCTACAACTACCGGTTCTATAAACACACTTTTATGCAGCCGAGCAATAATCATTAATTCATTTCTCATGACATCATGACTAACGTTGCTTTTTTAATTATTTTGACGTTTTACTACATCCACAAAGTTTAAATTACCCTTAGAGTGGCGTGCGATGCGTGTTTTGTGAGTTGAAATTCTTCCACAATCGCCACAAAAAATTTAAATATAGCAGACTGAATGACATAGGGCACCACTCAACCCCTTCTTCATATAGCACCACATTAAAGTTTCGTTGGGACCGATTCCTTTCCAAAAATAGGCCCTAAGTGAATGTGCAAAGAGAATGACTAGCGTTACCCTAAGTCCGCTAAATGTGTTCTTCGTAACAGCGTCACTAGTGGTCTTCTCCCATTACACCCATTGATTATTTGTAAAACAGTCCTGGAGCTTTTGAAGCCTTGCCTGCTACTACCAGGGCAACCAACTCGTGGACTTGCTAATTGAGAGAATAGTTGTTCTTTTCGCGTTATTAATAGACTGTGGAAGAGAAGCTCTCCAGAACTTGTCTCCATTATTTTAAACAAGTGGATGTATACATAAATAAACTGTGCATGTTTTAAATAAATCCAAAGTGCATTAACAGCGTTTATTTTCAGGTAAGTTCGTTTTGTGGTGGAAATAATGAAGTATTGTAGTGTTTATGATTATGGATACCTTGAAAAATAATCTTAAAGGCTTTGTATTCTTAGGAAGAACCGAACGGGATGGTTCAGGGGGTAACGTCTGTGGCCCGCATTCGGGAGGTCGTGGGTTCGATTCCCGCAGCTGACCTTCCTGACCTTGAGATTTTCGGAGGTTTTCCCAGGTCACTCAGGTGAATGCTGGGAAGGATATTTACCTTGTGTCCCCGTTTCACTTCCTTTCATTTAATTCATTTCATTGTCTCTATCCGGTTTTTCCAGGTTGCAAGAGGCAGCGGGTTCATCGGCGGGCTGCGCTGCGGTGGTGCTTGCTCTCTGGAAATACGGTGCTCGATTGAAGGGAAGTGCTGTGGTCGACCGGCCGCCATTCCAGTGGGACTGATTGTTCAGCCGAAAATGGCTGGTAGCGGGCTCTCTGTGGCGACCTGGAACTCCGTCGGGCTGAAGAATTTGCGTGCAACTGTTAGGCACCCACATTGTATATAGTTCCGTCTGTGATGAGTTCTGGCTGCCTGTAGGGTACTTGCATATCCTTCCTCCCAGGGTCTGTCGCAAAATAAACCATCGGCTGACGTGCCGGACAGATAAACATGTTTAGGAAGATCTCCATATAAACTTCATTAAATATTTTATGATTTCAAATAGTTAAGCAAACCTCTGTAAGGTACATCGGAGGTCATCCATGTTCCGATATCGACCAGATCAGAAAGGCACCAACAATTACTTTTCATATTTGAATATATGAAATTTAAAATTTGCAAATATATCGGTTTGTTTAAAAATTGCATATGAGGTTGTATATAAGTTTGACTCTGCTTATAGCAGTTCGTGAGTGGCTTCATGGTCTGGCACGACAGACAAAGCTCTACTAATAAGCGTTCTCAGTGGTGAATGCTCCTAAAGTGTTAAACACCTCTCAGAACCAAACCCTGGCTGCGTCATTACCTTTAGGAAGTCATTTCTATGCAGATATTATCGTGGTTAACATCAAGGTACATGTATGTATATCCAGGGAATTCCTATGCAATAGTAAAGAAATGGAGAAAGTAGCGTGACTGTTTTTTCTCATTTGACCTTCTTGGTGCAGAGGACGTAAGAAAACATTTAAGCACGAAGCAAGATTAATTGGCATAATATTTTTCCTCCCTCGTGTTTTGAGTTTCCCAAGAACCATCATGGCATAAACGAACAAACCTCAATTCCTTGTTTTAAAACTATTGTTAAGATTTATGGCAGCGACGTTCAATGCTGTTTGCTTAGCCTGAAGGCCATTTTGGAGAAAATATATTTAAAATAAAAATTAAAATGCGGTAAAATTTATCCACACTTACATGCAATAAAATTGTAAACCTTTCTCTTTAGCAAACTAATTTTGGATATTTAACCAATGTTAGCGTGTATAATGGTCTAGTTTGAAGTAAGTATAGTCGTGTGTCTGCGGCTATTTATATGTGTATGGGAGTGGGTATATCATCCTTCCATTCTAGAATGCTTGAACCAGCCTTGGTATATGAGGAGGGTCCAATAAGTACCTGTGTTTCAAAATAGATGGTGTTACTAAGGCAAGTTGGTGTAACCATCATGTGCTGTTATTTGTTACGTGTCGCCAAAACAAATTTTGCACTGATTCATAGGTTAGTTTGGATATAGCAGGTATTCGCACTCGGGAGATCCTGGGTTTGCTTCCCGTGGCCGACCTTTCTGACCCATGGGATTTTTCGGAGTTTCCCCGGGTCGCCAGGCGAATGCTATAAAGGATAATTATATCCCCAAGTTTCTTGTCCTTCCATTTCATTTCATTAATAATTTCATTCATCCTTCACCTCGTTGGTTCTTTCAGGGTCGCAAGTGTCAGCGAAGGCGTTAGGTGCAGCTTGGCAGTGATGGTATGTGCACAAGAATTCTTTCCGTCACTAGTCCGCGGGATCCGGGTGGAAAAGGGGACGGCATCTGGGGGCGTTGGACCCCGCGTCATGCTCCCTCTGAGATGGTCCCGGAAGTGCTAAAGACGTGAAGGTGTCGTCAAACATGGGAAGCCTTTTGGACCTCTGTCACCTGTGTTCTTTTTTTTTCCTCCACAAGGAACTCCCAGGGCGCCCGGCAGGTATGGTTACTGTGGAAGTCACTAAAAAGTCCATGGTATGGTTCTTGCTGATCGACGTACGAAAGTTGGCGAAATGGCAGACGCATAGGTGTGTGACGGGAACGGCAATTAATATTTTGCATAAGTTACACATGAAAAAGTCGGCCCGATAGGCGCTGCTCACTTTGGGCAACAGGTGAGAGAGGCTTTCAAACTCGAAGCTGCGTTTGGAGCTATTTAAGCGAAATCCGAAGAATTTTTCGCGGAGTTGTCATCGTTTATGAGACCTGAATTCATAATTATACACCAGAAACCAAGCAACAATAAAAACAATGACTTTCTTTCGATGAATCTGCTCCAAAAGAGGTAAAGATGATCCCATCGGCCGGAAAAGTGATGATTTTTTTGGCATGCGAAGGGTATCTTTCTCATTGAATTCTTGGAAAAATTAAAAACGATTATTGCACCATACTAAAAAGAGTAATTGTCCCGATTCGACAAGAAGTTGAAGGAGACACGATCCAATTTGGCGAAGAATAAATTGATGTGCAAGGAATACTTAAAAAGGATAAGTTAATGCATGAAACCTTTTTCTTATTTGTTTACAAGAGCAAGGGGAAATCTAACACTGCTTTACCTTGACCAATTTCTTAATTATGTTATTAATGCTGAAAAGCACTGCGTAGGGTTCTCGAGATGCAGATCCGTAATCTATATAGCGTTCCACTCTTAGAAGACAGTATGGAGTTAAATGGGACATCTCTGTCTCTATCTAGCGCATACAAGTTGCCATTAGCCGCGTCCTTTTCTACCCTAGCGCTGTTGCCAGATTACTAATAGCATGGTATAAATATTCATTTGTTATAAATTTCAGGTTTGAACACATTATCCTATGCAGAATTTTTCTCTCTATCAGGTTATATCCTTTTCAGAGTCATTATACATTTCTATAGGCCCAAATTTCTTCAGAAAACGTTTTTTCAACAGAAGTCCGATATTTGCTGTTTCTATACTCATCACGCACTAACTAACAAACTAACTGCTAGAATGCGTCTATATTTTTTCTTAGGTAGAGTAAACCATAGTGCTACTACCTGCCTACTTTGAATTCTCTGTGTTTACCCAGTTAAGTGTTATAATTTTTTAAATTAAATGTTTTCGGAAAATTTTATATCTGTGCACTGCAAAAGTTACGCAGTGTGAAACTTTTTTGTTATTGAGTTTACACCAGGGAACCAGCGAGAAAAAATGTTGAGGAAGGTTGGAGAAAGTTTTTAAAATAAACCAAAAGGCAGTAACCTCTTTCTTTTATCCAGTAAGGCAAACAAAAGGTATTCATCTATTCAGCGTCAGGCCTGACACAGAAGATAGTATAAGGAGCAGCACTAACATTAGTTCGAAAGAAGCCGTGTGTGTAACTGTGAGCTGTTATTGCGTTATTTGTTTAATATTTTTGTAAATATTTGTAGTTATGGAGCGGGAAGCTAGGAAGAGACGATATGTTGGTAAATTAAGAAGTAAGGAACGCCAAATAATTATGAATGTGTTAGATTATTTTTGAAGTAAAATGCGTGTAAGGCAGTAAAAGAAACAGCTAAGGCTATCGGGTGTTCAGAAGCAGTAGTGTGTATGATTAAAAAGGAACTAATGAAAGGACCTCTAAGAACGCCATCGAAAAAGAAAGCAAAAAGGGTGGGACTACACAAAACGCTAGGTTAACGCAATATGATTGAATAGTGCAAGGTGGAGTGCGGCGAATTGTTCATTCTTTACTGTTTGCAAATATTCCACCCACGCTGAATATAATTTTGTCACAGTTCAACAGTGATGAGACCCTACCAAATTTCTCAAGGGCCACTCTGATTTGGGGTTCGAATATGAAAGAAGGGGTAACAAGTGCATATTAATAGAAAGAGACGATATCGATATCATCAGATGGCGACATAAATATCTAAAAAACATAAAAAGGTTTAGGGACCAGGGGAAATCAATTGTTTATATAGACGAGTCATTTGTAAATTTAGGTCATGCAGTAACAAAGGCGTGGAGGGATACCAAAGTTAAAAGTGCCCGTCTCGTCAAGCAGCAATTGAAGGACTAAGTACAGGACTCAGGCCACCTCGAGTCGCTCGCGGAGAAAGATTCGCAACTAGTACATGTTGCAACACTGCGCTCCATTTAACGTGTACTGTCTTTTAAGGGTGGAACGCGCTTTAGATTCTTTTCTTCGACACATTTCATTCTGTAGAAGAAATATTTATATAATTACATACCTCCTAGCAAAACAAACATTAAAAGTATAGTGCCTGAAATAAGATAATATGCTTTGTATAACATAACACACGGTGAAATTGCTTGTATCAAACAGGAGCTATTTGAAACTTAAGCAAATGCAGTTGTTTGGAGGCTGACATTTAGGTGCATCAATCACTTTAGCTGTCCAAAATCACATGCGTGAATGGACATTACCAACAGTAACATAACATCAATTGATATTAAATTATATTAAAACATTGAAATTCATTCAAATATAGACAAAGGCCATAGATCCCATGAATTAATTTCATAAACAACGTGACTCTGAAATAATGCAAAGTACATATTTCCTATACCTTCCAGTGACAAAGGGCTTTAGTAAGTAACTCGCTAGCTTGTTACAGATTTTATGGATACATTTTTCCAACAGGGCTTTGAACCAAGTTCAGCACCTCACTGATTTTCAGCCTGACTTTCCCTCCGTGCATTTTTTAAATCATAAAAGCATTGTTGGAGTCTTTTTCTTGATTCAACAGAAAATTCATTCACTAGGTACAAGTGTTTGGCCAAATTAAGATTAGTACGAATTAAAATTGTTAAAATTGTCATGTATTTATGTCTAGTTCTTTAAGTGGTAGGTATCATCAGCATGTGAAATTGGCTAATCTCATAAATGTGGTAAACTAAAGAAGAACTAGTGTTGACTCTTGTAGTCGTGCATGATTTGTGTCATGAATTTCTATTATGGCTGACACAAAATTTAATGGCGAGTAGCAGCAGGAGCTGGTCAACACAAAATCCAATTAGAGGCATGCCACGACTTGCGTTGTTGTATAGTTAAACACGCTGGGAAATCACGCCGTAAAGCCGGTGATATAATACATTTGCGCCTACAACATTTATTTGCACAGCAGGAAAGAGAGTAGTAGTGGTCAACTGTTGCTATAGTTAGCATGTATCGTTTTCTTCCTATCAAACATGACTACTATTTCTAAGCTAGCGTTACTCGCAATGAGCAATTCTGGCACTACACGATCGAATGCTTTAGTAAGATCACAGAAAATGAATAACAAGTAGTTTTTATCCTCAAGAGCAATCACAATATATGTTACGTTTTCAAATGCTAGAATGATTGACCTTTTCTCTTATACCATGCTGTGTTGGAAGAAGTATTTGACATCTACTATCAACGGAAGTGAAATGAATGGAATTGTATTCAAAGAGAAATTAAAAGTCTAATTCTTCTTTTGCGACTTATACCTATCTCGGACAGTTTTGAGGTTGACCACAAAGACTCAGATGTGATGAAATAGTGCGTGCACCAGATGAACATTGTTAGATACATATTAAAATCAATTAGAATACATACCCCACTTATAAATATCCACTATATTTATAAGTGGAATATTAAACACATTCCCGTTGATGTGTTTAATACATTCGCTCTGTAAGTTCGAAAACCCCTAGCTTATGGCCCGTTCTCTACCGTTCAAATTAATTTTAAAATCTGTTGTACTGCATTCACAATACCTTCACACTTATTAAAAATTCATATACAGCCCTTATACTACTCATATAAAAATTATTTTCCTTTCTCTTCACTTTGCGTGTCTATACATATAATAAAATTACCGCTGTACATTTTCTATGCATTTTCAATTTTGGGTGAAAGAGTGATACTAACGTGCATAACAGGCTACCTAGAAGCAAAACATTCCATGTTTTTAATTCCCCCTTTGCATATGTGTGTGCGTGCGTGCGCGCGCGCATGTGTGTGTGTGTGTGTGTGTGTGTGTGTGTGTGTGTGTGTGTGTGTGTATGTGTGTGTGTTTTATGTTTTGATACACAAATGATCAAATCGATAGTTCTGAAACTTCGCGTATTAAAATACCTCTCCCTTGTACCTTTGTACGGTGCAAAGTGTGGTATTCTGGAGAAATTTCATTTTTCACGATAAAGAAATGCTTGGCGTCATCATAAGATAGGCTGTAGTATTAATATTGACATCAAATGCGAGAACTTAACGGTTTAAAACAGTGTTTTAAAATAGACAGGAATGCAAATGATTATTAAAAATCATCCTTTATGTCTAATTCAAATTAGGTTCCTCTGAAAAAAGAAAATACTCCCGGTTCAAATTATACATATCCACTTAATTTGTTAATGCAGTCCTAAATGATGATTGTTGACGAGTAAACCTCAGGCTAGATCAGAAATGAGCTCCACTAGCTGGAAGGAAAGCGGCATATCGTTTGATTCTGTGCCATATTGTTACTGCTTGTTGAAAGGTTGTGTTTATAGCCTCTATCATTTGTTTCCGTACAAGATTGTTGTCGTATTTTTGCGAATGCTATTTTGAAGTTCCCATTCTTCGACTTCGAGTAGCAAAACGCGACAAAAGCGACTGTAACTTAAACCTTGTTTACAAGTAAAGCCTTTTTTAATTGGGGAATTTCGTGTAAACCTTGGTATTGCATTCTCCAAAGATGGCTCGACTTGAATGTGAATTTAGTGTTTATCTGATGTCGTTTTGGGGTTATGATGTTAGCATACCCAACGTACATAGAACGTAAGTACATACACTAACACACACACACACACACACACACACACACACACACACACACGCACACACAGACACACACGCACATACGCACGCACGCACACACAGACACACACGCACGTACGCACACACACACACACACACACACACACACACTCACTCACACTCTCTCTCTCTCTCTCTCGCGCACACACACACACACACACACACACACAAAAGGTTTTCTATAAAATGGTATTTTTATTCAAGTGGACTCAAAGGGTGCTTTTTTTCCGGAATCTTTTCCAATCTTTTATTGGGGTACAACAGTTCCTTTACCTACCAAATGCATGTGACAAAGAAAGGGGAAAGTTATTTTAATGTCTTTGTCTCTTGGGATTTCGATGTACTCTTTAACAGCCATGAAAGGAAAATAATTGGGAGTAGGAATGATAAGCTGTAATATGAGAAACTAAATAATATATCCATGGGAAGAGCGTCAACTCTTTGTTCGTAGAACGATCAGGACTGTTTACAACGTCAAACATACCTTAAACTGTAATTTAACTGCCACTTTCATTACATTAAAGTGTGAATTATGAAAGTCTGATCCGACATTTTAATTTCCGCCAACAGTCCTATAGACTAAGATAGGAATTAAAACGATTTACAGAACAACACATATTACACTTCTTCTTCTTCTTCTTCTTCTTCTTCTTCTTCTTCTTCTTCTTCTTCTTCTTCTTCTTCTTCTTCTTCTTCTTCTTCTTCTTCTTCTTCTTCTTCTTCTTCTTCTTCTTCTTCTTCTCCTTCTTCTTCTTCTTCTTCTTCTTCTTCTTCTTATTCTTCTTCTTCTTCTTCTTCTTCTTCTTCTTCTTCTTCTTCTTCCATATTAAGGATAGGGTTTTTCCCGTTCCGAAGCCAAAGTATCATTGAAACTGCTGCTTCCACCTCTACATCTCTTGGCTTATATAAAAATGCTTGCAGCGGCAGACGCTCAGGGGACATTCTTTGCACATGTTCATGTCATCTCTCCTTATACCCTCTCACTCCTTTTACCATACTGTTGTGTATCTTCAACTCTTCTCTAATTTCTTGACTTCTTTGGCCTCTAAGGCTCACCCCTAATGCCAACCTTAAAAATCTCATTTCAGCTGCTTCAATACGTCGTTTATTACTTGTTGTTAGCACCTATGTTTCACTTCCATACATCAAGGCTGGTTTTGAGGCGGTTATGTAGTCGAATCTGGATTTCTTTATTCATGTTTTCTTCCCAAATATCTCCTTATACATCCATTTATGTTATTATATTTTTTATATTCTCTTCCAAGTCTCTATTTGTTTGATATATCGATATTATACATCCCAAATATCTGAAAGTATTTACTTATTGTATCATATCGTTATCTATAACTATTTTAGCTCTAATGTTATTTTTCCCTCTCATTGCCATTACTTTTGTTTTTGGGATAGTTATTTTCACATTATACTTATGTAAGATATTTAAGTTTGTTATATTAACTTGGAGATGATCTTCACAATCGTCTAAGAGAACTTGGTCATCTGCAAAGAGTATATTATTTATTTGATTGTAATTTTCAATGTGTGCATATAAAATGCTCTCTTGTTTGTAATGGAGAAAGACCATATCCTTGTTTTAGCCCTCGATTTGTTTCTAACGTAGTTTTGTTTATTTCTACTTCCGTACCATCATACAGAGTTTTTATCGCACTTATCAAATTTCCTGGAAATCTATATTCATTCAGGATTTTCCATAATACCTTCCTATTTATCCTGTCATAGGCCTTTTCATAATCGATCAATTAAATTCTCTTTTTTTCTTCATTACTTATTAAACAACGAATACTGTATCTACACAAGATCGTCCCTTTCTAAATTCACATTGCTCTTCGCTTAGAATAACTTCTGCTATTGGTTGAAGTTTCATTTTAATTATCGCTGAGTAAATCTTGTAAGTTGTAGTTAATAGTGAAATGCCTCTATAGTTGGAACAGTTTCTACGGTCTCCTTTCTTATATATGTTAACTATTGTTGCACATTTCCATTCCTTCGGAACCTTTCCTGCATCTCATATTTCATTTAGTGATTGTAGAAACCGCTTCTTCCATTTCGAACTAGCATACTTTATAAGTTCGCTGTTTATATTTTCAATTTCTGGCGCTTTCCTATTTTTTTAGTTCTTCAGGGCCTCGTCTAGACCTAGCATAGTTATGGCATTGTTTTCATTGATACACTTTGTTTCTACATGATGAGATTCTTCTTCGTCTATAAATACGCTTTTATAGTAGGTATGTTACCCATTCTGTTTTTGGAAGTAAATCTATTTTTGTATTAACTGTATTTTCCTTTCTTAAAGTTTTAAACATTTTTAATCCGAATCTCTGTCTTCGTGTAAGATCATGTTCAATTCACTTGAGAAGGCTTTCCAAACTTTCTCTGTATACTTGTCTTTTCAATTTACAAACTACTGCCCTTCTACATTTATATTCAATATGATCTTCTAGTTTGGACGAATTTAGCCATTGTAGGTATGTTTTCTTCTTTTTTCAATTGCTTCCTTTAGTTCTTGATTCCAGACTTTTAATCTCTTTGGTTTTCTCTTCCTTTGCGTTCCTTGTACCTCCTTACCTATTTTCACAAGGGCCCTTACACATAAAGTCAAAGTAGCAAGCCAGACATATAACACACCCCATTATATTATAACGACACTAACGAGAAACCAAGATGTCTCATCAAGGTGATAAAATGAAAAAGATAGGCCTGATAGGATAGACTCAAAATTAAACTAAACTGAAACTAAACTCAGCGGCTCAACAGCCCATTTCCATGGGCACCGCCCAACCACCGCATGCCGCACCTCTACCCACAACGGGCATCACGAGTGGGGTGCAGTAGTAGAAGGGACGACGCGGTTAGCGCCCCGATTCCCTCTCGGCCGGTGTATGCGCCTTTGCAACCGGGTCCAAATTCAAAATATTTTCTGTTCCCATTTAGACACTTGATGCTTGAGTGAAATCGTCAAGGAAATTCTCTATATACACAAAACAGAAATATTTACTCTCACCATACGCGTAAATGTTACTAACACATGGTTGTTAATTTCCCGGGAAATACCCAGTTGCGCTGATGACCCTCATTAACGACTCTCTTTATGACTGAGGCAAACACAGACACCTGGTTATTTAAAACTCTGCTTTTCACAACTGAATTTAGAGAATACTATACTCTGTATACTGAATACTAATGTTGCAGTTGTGTTAAAAGGTCATAATCTTGGGTTTGTGAAACAGGAAGATTTCCTTCGAAACTTTTGTTTCGGATGCTGAATGTTTTGCACAATGCCGGTTGCAGAAAATCGTCATCAAAATACTTATATCAAGCAAGAGAGAAGCAGGGCGTCACCGTGGCCGAGCGATTAGACCGTTCGCCTACCACCTAGGCGGCCCGGGTTCGATCCCAGGGACCCACATGTGGTATTTGTGGTGGACGAAGCGGCGTCAGGGCGGATTTTCTCCGGGTTCTCTGGTTTCCCCCGCCACTCATTTCACCAATTGCTCCATCACCTTTCCATTCATCCATTGCGTCTGCATTTCATATCATTCGTTATCATACCTGGTGCTCGGCTGACCACCCGCTTCCAGGTCTTCACTATGTCCGGTCCATAGGTTCCTCTGCTTCCCTATAGGCGTCTGACCCTAGGCACAAGTTTGTAAGTCCTACATAAGGGGAGGGTAATCAGGTAAAGACGAAAGAAGGAGAGAGAAACAACAGAAATGAATTTCGTAACTTCAATATTCGGTTATACTTTGGTAACCCATCTGTGAAAAATGGGCAAAAATGACAAAACTTTTCACTTTGGGCTTTTTATACCATAAATAAGTTTAAACCTTTGGCTTTCATTTTCATGCTTTTGTTTACTCATCTGTGCCCTTTAAATGACTTCACCGAGGGTTTTAAATGGCCATGTGCTAGGTGGTATGTCAGTTTAATTGCACAGAAACACTCGAAGCAAGGTAAGTAGAGTGCACTCAAAGTGCTTGCAATGTTTTTCTGACTCAATATCTGTTCAGTTTGAGTTTGAATTACGCGGTTTCATGTGACAAATTAGCTGAAACATGTTGGCTAACCTGAGAATCATCTATATGAGAGGTATCTGTTGGGCAAATTCCAAACTTCTTTGGTTTATCTAGAGGGAAAATGTACTAACCTCATTGTGAAGAAATAGTGAAGAAATGCCCAAAGGAAACTTTTGTCAAAAAAGAAAACAGAAATTGGTGTAATATATGAAATTAGTGAATATAATATGGGTTGTGAAGCTTCACAGCATGTAAAGTATGAGGTTCAGGGTAGAAATTGCAATGAAATTGGGGATAAATGAAGTAAAATTAGGGTGTCGTCTGAAGGATAGTGCTAGGCATTCAAAAAGGGGCTACAGAACTGCTAGGAAGCGACTGAAATTTGAAAAAACAGCTAAAAGGACCTCTGAGGGTCCCACGTATGGTGCAGGCCAGTTTTAATCAAGTACATTTGTATTATATAGTTGCTAAACTTTAACGCCATTTTTCTCCGCTTATGATTTCCTGACACATGATTACGTACAAAATGCTCCTTGGTGCATAGTTTTGCAGATATTTTCTTGAAACTTGGTACACATATTGTTCAAAGTATAAGAATTAAAACATGGCTCTAAATTTTTTCTGTATCTAAATAAAAAAGTTTTTATTTCAAAAAGGAATTTGTAAAATTGATAAAATTCTCAGAAATTGGATTATGCAATTTTCAATTTTTTTCTGTCATTGATTAGCTGTAGAAGTTGAAATGTTCTTGGTTGAAAAATATGCACCGAGGAGCATTTTTCACATAACCTTACAGAAATTATAAAAAAATATATTTAAAAAAGAACTATTCAAGATATAAAGTTCAAACTCATAATATTGTTTTAACTCTGAGCAACAAGCCTATCCCCAAAATTTGAGAAGAATTGGATGAAAAATGGCAATTTTTCAAATTTCACAGATGGGCTACCTTAACGGATAAAAGAACTAACGACTCCATAGGGAGGGACCTATATATCAAGTTATTTGTAAAGACACTAAATTCAGGAACACGTTGGTATGAACACTTGTGAAGGGTGGCTCCTAATAGAATACCTCGAATTAAGCCCAGAGGCATAATATATTGGCTGTCCATTGGTCAGCTGAAAGAATTCACTAAGTACTTGCGGACCAACAGAGTGGCCTACTGGAAGATCACAACTCGATTATCTTATTGGATTCGGCCAAAGAAGAAATTTGCAATAGTCTCAATAATGTTGAGGACAGATTACATTAAGTTTTAAGGGAATACCTACACAACTAAAAATCTGATTTTCTAAAGTTTTCAGTCAATTTAGCCGAACATTTATTTTCAGTGTTGTCTTGTATCAACATTAGAGGGTTTTAAATTTCAACATCCCTGAAACACCAAGAACGGAAGCAGTTGCAATGTTTCGACTGACTACAAGTCACGACATTGTAGCAAAACATCTGCACCGGATAGGGTTACTGTCATCCCCGAACTGCAAACTGTGCAACCAACAGGAGGGAATGGACCAAGGCCATCTTAAAATCTGTCCAAGGGTAAAACTAGCAACTGAGAGTAAGAGATATTGGGAAGCTGGACGATAAATGAATGAATGACACTATTGTTTTCTTGTTTTTGACAATGTACTTGTCATTTGAAAAATAAATAAGTTTCAATTTGATATATCTTTTAATTCTGACCGCTTCCGTAGAGCAGTGGTAGCGCACCTGCCTCTGGCGTGGACGCGTAGGACCTGGGTACGATACCCGATACCGGCATGGGGATTTTCCCCCCGCTGAGAGGTCTGACACGGGGTACACTCAGCCTCGTTAGGCCACTGAGGGGCCAATTGAGGAGCTACTTGATAAAGAAGTAGTGACCCCAGGTCGCGAAGGCCGCATAACCGGCCGGGAGGGTTCGGGATGCTGGCCACATTCCACCCTCCAGTTCTGCATCCTACTCATGACACCTGTAGTGAGGAGAGGTGGAGGACGCAACGGCCGGGCGGTAAGTCTTGCCCCGTGAAAGGCTTTTGCGCTAGGGGTTATCTGTTTTAGTTTCCAAGTTATGAAATGTTAAATCTAGATTTTATTAACCTATGCCATATACCTACCCCACACGATACAATTTTTAAAAATTACCTATTTAAAAATAGTATTATATTTATCTGATTATAACGCACAAATCTGTCGTATAATTTTGTTTTACCAAGCTTAGTTCCAAAGAAAAAAAAATTTAAATTCTGTCATTCGAAATTTCTAGTTTTGTCAAACTTTAAAAAGCAATAACTCAAAAACTGTTCAAAATAAAAAAAACAATATATGATGGATTTAATTGTTTGTGTTTTGAGGATCTACATGAAGAATTCAGAAGAATTGGAGAAAACTCCATCATATGAAATATTTTCAAAAAGTGAATACGGTGAAAATATTTCAAAAACCTTAAATTTCAAAATGAAAAATATTTTCATTCTGTATTTTTAGCATAAATTATATAAATATTGGTACCAATAATATAAAATGTCAAAAGACATTTGGAATTTATGGCCTCTGGGAATTTTTAAACTCAGGGAATACAAATGTCAATTTTCGCGAGGTTTCTTGTGAATTTCTGTTGTGTATTCCCCTAAATGCAATTTCTTTCCTATATATTTAAATAATAACAGTGGGTAGTAAATCAAGCGTAGGATGTACTAATTTGGGGTTTACGTGAACATGTAAAAGGAGTAATTTACAATGGCAAAATATTTTTAAGCTTCTAGGCCCAAAGATGTAGCAGTACCTTTCGCAAGAACCCTTCTTATGAAAATAGACATTGGCTTATATAATATGCATATATTAAATGATCATGTCGTTGATGTTTTCTTGATGTACGATCGGAAAATTGCACACAATAATTTCACCCACTAGTGATATGAGGAACGTCGACAACTGCTTTATTTCTTAACAGACTTGCCGAAGATTTCATTATTTTACCACCCCTACTTCGATTTTCACTGGAAAGAATTAGTTGTCTTTACTGGGTAAACGTCCAAATTCTAAGCTTTGTTTGTAGTGCAGTCAGAAACTCTGCGCAACTATAAGGAAAAAGCAATATGTAATTTACTCCTGCGCAATTTACCTTTAAGAATGGAAAAGTTAATTTGCGCATACATAAGACAGACTCAAACGATTTCTAATTATACGAGCTTAAGAAACAAATTCGAAACTGGGTGGAAGTGTTTCTGTGCGTGTCACAATCGCGATATTTTTGATAATTGATTTCATTACTCGTCCTAGATTGAGTTAAATTTCACCCGTTTCCAGTATGTGATTATTGTGAATACCAGGGAAAACTAATGTTTTGTCTTTTGTTTCCTTTATTCTTCACTACATAGAGGCATTATATTTATATTAAACAACCCACTTCTAATTGTGTATAATTACGTATTTACACCAATATCTCACTTCCTAGGGTGGTCCATATGCCAAATTGGGAGAAGTCTAACGTATACATCATATCTGATTGAAATATTTATAGGCTATAGATTATACAATGCAGGTGGATACCTCAGGCACTGCGACTAGATCTATTATGACAAACACAGCCCAGGACGAAGGGATGAAGTGAAGGAACCACAAAAGGCTACAGGCTACAGGCAAACAGACCACAGAGACGCAAGGAAGTCCCTAACAATTTCAGGCTCATAGACCTATCCCACTGCTGAAACTGCCTACCTAAGGTGATGAACGACGCAACGACCAAGCAGCCCTCTGGTGCCCTAGGGGTACTCGAGCATTCATCCACGACATCTGTCCGGCACCGCCTAGAAGCACACCTGAAAGAAGAGAAGGAAACAAAACAGAATGAAAATAATGGAGAGGAGTTTGTGATGCATGAGAAGCCACCCCAGAATTCGCTTACCCACCAGAGAAAGTTGCGATAAACTCAGGCTCAGAGTGGGCGGTTGACGGGAAGCCGGGACCTCACACGTTACTTTACATCTCTCTCACCGACTGAAATATTTACTTCTAGCTTTTATCATTATTTAAATATTAATTTTTAATGTTTAATAGTACATACGTTTTCTCTTCCCCTGCTATCTAGCGGTAACTCTGCAGCTATAACGTGTATTGTCGTTCCAAGTCCATGTATATATTGTATTTATTGTGCCACTAAAATGCTCCTCGTGATTCAGTTCTGAAAAAAAATTACCTGAAGTTTCTTAGATGTAATTCATGAGTATATAAACGCATATACCCATTTGAATTTTCCATTAGGTTTCTACCGCTGCATCAAAAGATGTTTATTTTAAACTGGTACTAAAGGTTTTACAACATTTCCAGAAATAACTTCTTTTAAATTTTCTCCAACAGGCTTCAACAGCGGTTTTACTTTCTGCCCATTTAAATAACCAAACGCCGCGTTTAAATGGCCATTCGTAGTGTACACAAATACAGTGTGGAATTTTAAAATGTAATTTTCTTCCAATCTTGTTTTCTTAAGTTTTTGACACCTTAAAATGCTCCCCATTATGCAATTTTCTATAATTTCTTTCAGATTTTCAGTACACCTTTTTGAAGTCTGATAAAGAGATCTAAAGAGCTTTATACTATTATCGAGCGTAGTTTTGGATTTAGGGTTTTGACAATAATAGAGAGGATGAACAATTTTTAGAAAATTAATAGTCTTACTTTGTTATTAGGAAAAAATTAGCTTTGATTTTAAAGAACTGTGTCTGAGGAAGTATGCACAAAATTACAAACTTTCCAGATTTTCATCATTTGGAGAATTTTGCATGAAAGTGGTTGTTTTTTAAGTTATTTTCTTGGAAAGCTACGTACATATAAGGATGAAAATGAATTTTCCACTATTGAATAAATCAATTAGGTTTTTAAACAAAACTAATTCATACTCTAACAGGCTTCTAGGAAACTGTGAATAACATTTGAAACCAACTAGTTGAGAAAAAGGAACCTCAGAAGCGTTTTTAACACTACAAAGAGCTGAAAAAATAATGCAAGAAGAGAGCATTCTGCCTACCCACTGAAAATGTTTGCTGAGTGGGTCTACAATAATATAAATGTAAGGTGCTATGCTTTTATATGCACTTTAACAACCAAAATATTTTAGAATCCGAGAATTGAGTTTCATGATTTATCAAAATTATTGGTATGTACATACTCGTATATAGTAGTATCTATTACGTCTGATATAAGAAATCTAAGCCTCGGCACAACAGCCCATGAAGAGCCAAGTTTTACCGCCCAGCCGCTGCGTCCCCCACCTCGTCATTGGTGGGGTTTAGTACTGGAGGGTGGAACGTGGTTAGCGTCCCGATCCCTCCCGGCCAGTTATGCAATCTTCACGACCTGGATTACGTCTGATATGGAATCTCCAATATAATAATCAATACTTCTTTCACATTTTCCGTGTGTAAGCTAAAATAGTAAAGCTAGAGTCAGTTTTAAAAATGCAAGTCCCATTTCGAACTTCAGTCTACAAATAGCATGTTGGGAAGAACAATTAATTATCGTTTATTGGCCTAATAGTGGGAAATCCTGAAGGCCAGAACTTAAATTACTTCCGACATTGCAAGTCGTCGTTGAGGTATGTTGTCTCAAAAAGAATGCCTTGTGGTTTATTGAGGGAAAAGTACGAGTCAGTTGGAGAATTTAATGACATACCGGCATGTTGCCATGATAGCTCAGTTGGTTAGAGCAACGGTACAGTGCTTCGAACATGCATGGTTCAAATCCCGACTTGGCATTGACCTTTTCAGTCTGGTTCTACTTGTCTAATTCACAAAATGTTGTATCTGTCCGGCGATCGAAGACAAGACGCCGCTGCTCGTGTGTTTCACAAATCAAAACATAGCAACTTGTTACCCAACATTGGCCTTCCCACTTGTTTCTAATTCTGCTGGTGTCCAATTATGGGTAGGATACAAACAACAGGTTGCTCCACGCCAATATCCGGTGATTAGCACGCTTGTCTCTGAATTTAAAGACGCGGGTCAATTTCGGTCAAGGTTAATTTGAATTTTCCGGCAGGAAGGATTTTAAAACACATCTTGCATGCATGTACTGCGGCACATTAATTGCCTTCCTTTGTGTCCTTGAATTTTTCTGACATCCAGGAAGAATTAATCATTCACTGACAAGCAGTTAGATGGCGGTGAGAATCTTAATGGACATGAACGGTTAAGAAGCTATTATTAGGCTCCTTGAAATGTTTACATGAAGCAAGCTGAAAAACCCACGATTGGTATTATGTCATCGCGGCTCTCCAAACCTCTGAAGGTGGACTGATCATGTTTACTGCATACGATACAGCCATGGAGGAATACGTTACAACATACATCCTGTTAGATGGAATGCTGCCCGAGGAATATAGTGCCAAAAGAAAAGGATGGACAGTTTATACCGGATCTGTGAAACCGGTGGAGGGGTAATGACTAAACCTAGCAAACTGGAAAGACCAGCAAGACATGGCCGCTGAACATGCTCTAGAGGTAGACAGAGATGAAGACGTGTGCGCGTGTGTGCATGGGAGTAAAATTATTTTTTTATTATACCTTTAAAAGGCCGTGGGGTTCCACCCAAACAGGATAGACCTCTGAATCACCATTTGCTATTGTTCCATGCACTGTTGTATGTCTTTGTCTCTGCTCTGACGAAGGTGCTGCAGTAAACGCGTGATGTCATCCACCTATGTTGTAACAGTGGATCACACTCAGGATTGTGACCCACTTTGTTGTTAGGATATGAATGAACTGGTTGTGGAGCACAATTAAGTTATAAATAATGCCAACTACCTATCTGTAGCTGCTGATATATTAATAGCGTTTCAAGAGCTAATTTAAACAACCTAAGAAAATATATACTACGTGAATATCTTAGCATTAAAAGAATGGCTTCAACGCTGCTCTGTCATTAACTCATTACTATAGTCTGCTAAAATAAGCATCCTACTTTAGGTGTCTATTCTTGAAGTGCAGACGAGATTCGTGTTTTTAATTCCGAGAAATGTCTCCACTATTACTCACATTACAGTAAAGAAATGCTTTCAGTATAAAAATGTTTTCTTTCTTTTTTTCAGCAACCAATAAAATAACAAGAGGCACCAAATTACTGTAAGTAAAATACAGAATGGAGACACTATAGTAAAAATCTCATGACTTTCTCTACTCTTGTGCTAACCATTCTTACAAACTCTTATTCCTATATCTTCTTCGTGTTAGTTGAGATAAATATTTGCAGAAATTATCTTATTGCTTATTTTCTTGTAGTTGCAAGGGGAATATGGGAATACAGTAGGCTTTGAACGATAGTCAAATCTTTTAAAGATATCAAATTCCGTTCTCCTTGCACCCTTAACATATAAAAATGAATAACGATGATCCATTTGACAGAAGTATAAGTCTCCAAAACTCACACAAATAAGGAGGAATATCTCCGAAATGGTACACACTACAAAAAAATTATTTAGACATAAATTATGTGTTTTAGCAAGATGTACATTTCTTGTGTAGTAAGATTTGGTTTATCTCTTACGGTTTACCAGTTATGCAAGTATTCCAGAATAAATAGTAGTACATGGGCTATACCCAGAAAATTCAAGATATACATTGCATTTGCAAAAAATATTTCAAATATATGGCATTTTAATCAAAATCGTTAGAGCCATTTTCGAGAAAACAAAACATTTCGAAAAATGTTCCACATAAAGGTAGTTTAGGGTGTTTATTCAAAATGTTCGTGTCTAATCCTTGACAGATATTAAGTTTAAATACCAACGTTGGTTTTTAACCGCCTTTTCATCTTTGAGTTATGCTGTTCTCTCTCTCTCTCTCTCTCTCTCTCTCTCTCTCTCTCTCTCTCTCTCTCTCTCTCTCTCTCTCACACACACACACACGCAATTTTTGTTAAAAATGCTTTCTTTTTGAAATCAGGGGACCTTAAAATATATATTTCCGGTGAAATATCAACATCGAATTTTTGGATGGAGTACAATACTTCCTCTACTTTACTATACGTAGTAGAGAAAGTAAAAAAGGGTAAAGGATACATACATGGAGGGAACACCTCACACACGTCAAACCACGCAGATCAAATGTGTGCTAACACTCCCCTTCCAGCAGGGAGGAATGAAGTGAGGACACCGAAGGGGCCATAGGGCTGTAGGAAGACGGGCCACAGTGACGCGTGGAAGTTCCTAAGTGCTGAGATCTCTTCATCCCGGCACCAGTCCCTGGTGAGCACCCACCATACCGCGGGTCCGGAGCCACGCAAGCGTCAAGACGTGGTGGACACACTACTTGAATAACTAGAGTTTGAAGGTCCTGTCTCGCCAAAACACCGTTAGCAAAAACTCAGTGAAGACACTAGTGGAATAGAGTTTGGAGGTTCTTTGTCGCCAAAACACCGTTAGCAAATACTCAGTGGAGACACTACTGGAATAGAGTTTGGAGGTTCTTTGTCGCCAAAACACCGTTAGCAAATACTCAGTGAAGACACTACTGGAATAGAGTTTGGAGGATCTTTCTCGCCAAAACACCGTTAGCAAAAACTTAGTGGAGACACTACTGGAATAGAGTTTGGAGGATCTTTCTCGTCAAAACACCGTTAGCAAAAACTTAGTGGAGACACTACTGGAATAGAGTTTGGAGGATCTTTCTCGTCAAAACACCCTTAGCAAAAACTTAGTGGAGACACTACTGGAATAGAGTTTGGAGGATCTTTCTCGCCAAAACACCGTTAGCAAAAACTTAGTGGAGACACTACTGGAATAGAGTTTGGAGGATCTTTCTCGTCAAAACACCGTTAGCAAAAACTTAGTGGAGACACTACTGGAATAGAGTTTGGAGGATCTTTCTCGCCAAAACACCGTTAGCAAAAACTCAGTGGAGACACTACTGGAATAGAGTTTGGAGGATCTTTCTCGTCAAAACACCGTTAGCAAAAACTCAGTGGAGACACTACTGGAATAGAGTTTGGAGGTTCTTTGTCGCCAAAACACCGTTAGCAAATACTCAGTGAAGACACTACTGGAATAGAGTTTGGAAGTTCTTTGTAGCCAAAACACCGTTAGCAAATACTCAGTGAAGACACTACTGGAATAGAGTTTGGAGGTTCTTTGTCGCCAAAACACCGTTAGCAAAAACGCTGTGGAGACACTACTGGAGTAAAGTTTGGAGGATCTTTCTCGCCAAAACACCGTTAGCAAAAACGCTGTGAAGGCACTACTGGAGTAAAGTTTGGAGGATCTTTCTCGTCAAAACACCGTTAGCAAAACCGCTGTGAAGACACTACTGGAATAGAGTTTGGAGGATCTTTCTCGCCAAAACACCGTTAGCAAAAACGCTGTGAAGACACTACTGGAATAGTTTGGAGGATCTTTCTCGTCAAAACACCGTTAGCAAAAACGCTGTGAAGACACTACTGGAATAGAGTTTGGAGGATCTTTCTCGTCAAAACACCGTTAGCAAAAACGCTGTGAAGACACTACTGGAATAGAGTTTGGAGGATCTTTCTCGTCAAAACACCGTTAGCAAAAACGCTGTGAAGACACTACTGGAATAGAGTTTGGAGGATCTTTCTCGCCAAAACACCGTTAGCAAAAACGCTGTGAAGACACTACTGGAATAGTTTGGAGGATCTTTCTCGTCAAAACACCGTTAGCAAAAACGCTGTGAAGACACTACTGGAATAGAGTTTGGAGGATCTTTCTCGTCAAAACACCGTTAGCAAAAACTCAGTGGAGACAATAGTGGAATAGAGTTTGGAGGATCTTTCTCGCCAAAACACCGTTAGCAAAAACTCAGTGGAGACACTACTGGAATAGAGTTTGGAGGATCTTTCTCGTCAAAACACCGTTAGCAAAAACTCAGTGAAGACACTAGTGGAATAGAGTTTGGAGGATCTTTCTCGTCAAAACACCGTTAGCAAAAACTCAGTGGAGACACTAGTGGAATAGAGTTTGGAGGATCCTTCTCGTCAAAACACCGTTAGCAAAAACTCAGTGGAGACACTACTGGAATAGAGTTTGGAGGATCTTTCTCGCCAAAACACCGTTAGCAAAAACTCAGTGGAGACACTAGTGGAATAGAGTTGGGAGGATCTTTCCCGCCAAAACACCGTTAGCAAATACTCAGTGGAGACACTAGTGGAATAGAGTTTGGAGGATCTTTCTCGCCAAAACACCGTTAGCAAAAACTCAGTGGAGACACTAGTGGAATAGAGTTTGGAGGATCTTTCTCGCCAAAACACCGTTAGCAAAAACTCAGTGAAGACACTACTGGAATAGAGTTTGGTGGATCTTTCTCGCCAAAACACCGTTAGGAAAAGTTTAGTGGAGGCACTACTTGAATTACGAGAGTTTGTAGGTTCTATGTCGTCAGAATACTGTAAGCAAAAACGCAGTGGAGAGGTTGTATGAGGAGAAACTATTGAAAGAACTTTCTCCACTTATAACTATTCTACAAATTATTCACGAGTGCCTCCATGGTCAAGTGGTCAGTGAGTTGGCTTTTTCACCCTGAGTTCAGAAGTTCTTTTTCGTAATTTCATGTAAATTCAAGGCGGATATTTTTGTGTTATTAATTTAGGTGGATACAAAATAATGTTTTATATGAGTCGTATAATATATAAAAACGCGTGAGATTAATGTGCAGGTGCAGTCGTATATGTGATATGCACCAGTGTATCCAAGCACTGCTTGTTTTTTAATATATCGTACCAATTCGCTTCGTGCTATGTAATATAGCTTTAATAGCTAAGATAGCACTCGGCTACACGATAGGGACATTCTAATTTTATATAACTCCTCTATGTGACCTCACAAAAAGCAGAGAATAATGACCACGTGATGTTTCTAGGTGTAGTGTTTAAAATATGTAAATATTCAAAGGAACGATGCTTAAAATTTTGGAAATCAATATCACCGTTTTATTTATCTTAAGCTGTAGATATTATATCAGATACGTTTGTTGTAGATAAGGTTTTGCTTTTGATTCCCAGTTGTATAGAACTCAATGAGACTGAAAAATACTTCCAAGTCTGTAAATCAGGGTGTACCTTTTCAAACTAACATCAAATACATAATATTTTAATCAGTCGTTGCAGCCGTGTTCGAGAAAATAAAATAAAAACTGTCTTCACCTGAAGGTTGTTAGAGGAGTTAAATTCCATGATAAGCATCGCATTTATCGTTAAAAGCTTTTTTTAGACAGTTGATAGCAAAAGTCGGACTTCTAGCAGTTCACGACAGTGTTAAGTCGGTGTGGGTGGCTCAGTTGGTTAGACGCTGGCCCACTGATCCCAAGGTCGCGGACTCAAATCCGGCCCAGACTAATGGTTTTTAAGTGTGCTTAAAAACGACAGCTCCATGTCAGTAGATTTACTGGCATATAAAAGAATTCCTGCGGGACAAAATTCCGACACACCGGTGACGCTGATGTGATCGTAGAAATTGACAGCGTCGTTAAACAACAACATATTTTTTTAACTACAGTGTTAAAAGTATAAAATTCTACCACTCAGTTCTCAAAAGCTTTTAAGAATCTGATAATGTCAACTTTGATTTCTGACAGAATGTGACTATGGCCTCATTCAAGTAGGCCACGAATCTCAGTTATACAATGTTTGTATAAAATGGCGAGTCATTTGAATGTGAATACGGCCTGCGCTGAACCTATTGAAATTTTACAAGCAGTGAAGAGAGTGAAATTAAAATTGTTACCCAAAAAATCAGGAAACCAATTCGACATTACATACGACATCGTTTTATTTTTTTCACTGCCTCGCTTATGTAGAATGTTGTGGTTCTGTAAGTCATGTTGTCAACACCTAAAGCAAGGCAACAACTGAACATTGCAGCCCGTTGACCATCATAAACATGAAAAAGGTAAAACAACAGTATATGTTTGTATATAATCTAGCATATATATACAATAGTGTATGATGCACGGGTTAAAAGGATTTTATTTTGTTCGTAGGTTTCCTCAACTCGGCCTGCGGCCTCGTTTCGGAATCACACCTACTCACAAAATAAAATGTTCCTTTTAACCCTTGTGTCATGAATAACCATCTGAAGTGTGAATTCTTTATCTGTCTAAGCCTTTTTTTTCCTGCCGTACTATTCAAACACATGATACACTCCTGTTCTGTTTCTAAAGGTGATTGGATTAGATTGCGTTAAACGAGTTCACAATTAACCATGGAGGTTAATTCGATGGAAATGTACAGTATAGCACAAAAACACGTTATATACAGGCACAAAAAATAAAACGGATATTTGCGAAACACAATCAAATCTTCACTATAGTTATAAGACTAACTTAATGTATATTTACAAATAGAAATTGAACTTTTTTTAAAACTTTCACTAGGCTTTTCCTCCCACATCCCATTTAGCTATACAATTTGCATTGAGTGACATCTTTTGTCAGTTGTTCAATACATATACGTATATTTAAGTAGCTTTCGAGCTGGCATCAAATGTAATTAGCAATGATTTATCACTAAAGAAGCTAGAGACTACTTACAAAGCTACATAAGCATTAACAGGATAATTAGTCATTCAGATAATCTTGTACAGAATAAAGTGCTTTTGAGCATAGGTACTCTTTGGCAACAATTTTAAAGGCATTGAAATTGTCAACTTTTTTCTTAAGATCATTAGGAAGAGGATTATTTGTTTTCATAGTATACACCTTTCTGGAAACAAGAAAGTATTGCACTGGGATGATGGGTGTTGCTCTTTTATCTAGTGCTTATCTCATGAATTTCATTGTATGTTATAAATGTCACTCAATTGCATATAAAGAATTTTAGGATCGAGAATATAGAGAATATATACACGCAGGGTAAGCTTAATATCTTCAGTCTTCTAAAACGATCTTTGCAGGAGCGTCTGCTATCGGTGTTGGAAATAATTCTTATAACCATCTTTTGTATGAGGAATATTCGTTTACTCTCTGCTGAATTGCCCCAATATAAAATTCCATATGCCATTATAGAGTTAAAATATGTTCCAATTAATACGCTTTAATTAATTTGGAAGGGCTAAGAGCCTGTATTCCCAATCACATTTTTTCTCTGTAGTGTGAAGCCCTAGTTAAGATTAGAGAAGGTACAGTAAGTACTGGGATGGGGACACGGCCACGTGACCTTTTGTACCTGTACACCATAATAGGCACCCTCCTCCACTGGAGGTGGGCACACCCCTCCTGGGAGACTCGAAAGTCAGAGATCACAATGCCGGGGGACTGCTGTTTATTGAGATCATTCGTTTCCCCTGCTATGTAGTGCCCGAGGCGCCTGTCGACGCTGATCAATTCTGAAAGAACGAAGAGGATCAAGGGCGAAGTAAAATAAGAAGTGGGGTGAAATGGAGGGAGAGGAAATTCGGGAATGTAATGAAGCTTCCCAGCACTCGCATAGCGACTCGGGGAAAACCCATGGGTCAAACAGGTCAGCCACGGGAATCGACGACCTCCCCAATGCAGGCCACAGACGTTACCTGCAGGAGTTTGGCTGAAGATTGTAGTTGGGGGTGTTCCTCAGTCCACGATATAAATTTCAGGCAGATTTGGTGATCCAATCTCCAAGCTTATTTTCCTCATTACTTCATGTCTGTTTCGTGCTGAAGAATAGATGAACGTTTCAGGGTCTAACAAGGAGGCAAGATTCTTTCTGTAGTGAAAACAGGTTCATGGACCTGGTTCCGGGAAGTTGACGATGGTCATCTCATAATTTACTCATCGTCCTGTTCGGGTTAGAGAACGTTCCACCTAAAAGAAGCGTGAACCTTTATGTTCCTATAAATTAGCACCTATGTGTCTCTCTTGTATGTTTGCACAATTTTATTACACCAATGTGTTTGTAAGTAGGTTAAATGATGCCCTATTTTATAATAACTTTACCATGTTGGTGTGCCGATCTTAATGTACATTTTTAATAGAATTTGGTTAAGATCGTGGGAATATTGTCACTATGAGGAGTAGACGGCAGCGTATATCAAGGAGAACTACACGGCAATTAAACACCTGTAAATGTTCAACAATTATTTGTTTCTATTTCCTATTCTCAGCGTTAAAATGCTATAATTCCGTAAATTCACCGCTTTGGCATTGACAACTAGAGTGTTTGCTCATTATACAATGCTAATTCATTAAGAGATTATAGGGTTATGGGGTATACACTCGGAGTGGGACACTTCGCACGCTATACCTACATAGATCAATTGCGGCTACCACCCCCAGGAGGGAGGGATGAAGCGAAAGAACTACAGAGACTACAGATCGCAGACAGACAGGCCAAAGAGAGGCGCAGAAATCCCTAACAAGTCCAAACTCAAAGGCTACAGCTGGCTGGAGGAGACGATTAGCAACCTGTCTATACCAAGTTCAGTCTTAGGTTTGTCCGCATCAAAACAAACCCACGTGATCAGTGCACCGTGGTACAACACGGTAGCAATGCGTGCAGGGAAGTAGTCCCATTCTAATAATCTGAGTTTTAGAATGAATTTATCGTTAAATGATGTAATATTCTACACAAATACCTAAGAGGTTAATTAACGCTGATGTATACTGACAAACAGAGCTACAAGTTCCAACATGCAACTCGTGGAATTACCTGATATCCGAGTATTGTTTATAGCAGCAGTTTCTATTTAGAATCATGGCGGACAGTCTCGGTGAATTTGCTCTTGCGTCTTCGTCGACTTATGCAAAGCATAAGGTGGGAAAACCATTGACTAGTGGTGAAAAAACAAGTGTTGAACGTGTATTATAAGTTGTGTGAGAAATATCCAACTGTTCCCATCAAAGAAGTAGTGAAATTAACTTCTGAGTTCACCGGTGTTTCGAATACCTGTATAAACAGTGCTCGTAAAGAAAAAGCTGAAACAGGAAAGGTGGTTACACCCGGGAAAAAACGAAAGCGTGTGAAATACGCCATGCAAGAATGTGACGAGTTTGTTAGAAACGCAATTCGTGTTACATGTTAGTCACTCTTTAAATTGACGGAATAAGGGATCATTTCGTTTCTATTACGTACCGCATGCACTCACCACGTGGTTGTGTTGTGACTATTTCTGGCGCGAATTGCGGAAGGATACATTATAACTGTGCACTGGCCACCTGGGTTCATTTTCGCGCGGATCAACCTTAGAGTGAATAGATAGTAGTGTCTCCGGTAGTACCCTTTCCTTGAGCAAGCATCCGCGGCCTCTGTCCTGCACCACCATAAACCACGAAATCTAGAAGCGCACCTGAAAGATGAGAAGAAAACGGATTGAAAAAGAAACGCTGGAAAGGCAATCGTGGTAGTTGAGTGGCCTCCCCAGCAGTGACAACAACACTTTCCCCTGAAGGGCGGAAACATTTTTTTTTTCTTCTTTTATGCGTTGCATTTTTCGACAATTAATATGCACTTTAATAACCATGTTGCCTTGTGAGTACATGTTCGTGTTTTAATATCCAGGCTTTGTAAATCTCTCTTAGTCTGTAAGTCGTAAGGGTAATTATATCATAATATCCCTTGTAGCTTTTGTTCGCCGAAGAATTATAAAAGTGTTATGCGTTACATTCACATGACTTGCTCTACGGTATCGTTTACTCTTATATACAGCTTTTTCGGTTGTTTACACTGTTATTCTCTATTATCACCGACTAAACACGCTAGTATAACAGCCCCTCATCTCACGTCTTCGCTGAGAGGCACAACATGCCACTGGTCTCTCTATGACTAGAATTGTCCCGTGGCGTTCTGCAACTCTTTTATCGCACGAAGAGCTATCTACTTACGGCGATGTCGGGTGAAGTGGGCCACCTGGTCTATTTATCAGGTGATTCACCTGTTCCTTATTATTTTTGGAGGTAGGCAACACTTCATACTCTGAAAGCAAGGTCGGAATTACCGTGCTTCATGGGAAAATGGACCTTAGACCTCAGGAGCAGTGCATTCCAAAAGCATGCGCGCTGCTTAGGTCTAATTTCACACGAAGAGCAGGCTAGATTTGCATGGCCATCAATTATTTTATTAGTTCTATTATTTTTGTTAGTTATTGTTATTTTTGTAGTTATTACTATTATCACCATAATGCCTATTATTAGTATCATAATTATCAGTTTTATTTGAATTACTTTTAGTATCATCTTTTCCTTATTTATTAATATTTTTGTTATTATTATGGTTTATTATTACGCTATTATTTTCATCATTATTATCAACAAACGCTACTGTTATGGTGACTCCATTCACAGAATAGGTGTTTGAAATGATGATACAATGTTCCAACCATCTCGTATCCATATGGACGTTTCTGAGAACTGCGGGTGTGACAGAAACATATGCTTTAACGATATTTTGAAGTAAGACCTTTACACAGAGGGGATCTGTTTCAAACGCAATATTCTTGAGTGACTCCAAAAGAAAAAATATAATGGAGTTAGATCAGGA
>CM060962.1:90286911-90599411 GCA_030765045.1 Tenodera sinensis
AGTACCTTCCACCCGGTAGCATATGTAGCTTCTGTAAACTATTCTTACTTTTCTATTATTTTTAATTTTTTTGTTCTTTTATTTTTTTCCATTATTTATCTAACTACTGCATGTTAATCGAGATAAAACATTTGTGAAATATTACATTATACATTTCGTTATGAGTATAAGGGGAAAAGAGGAAACGGAATTGATAATCAAATGATTGAAAGTGTGTCGCTATATGTTGGCTTTGAAATTTCAACTTTTCCCATGACAGTGAGAGGCAACTGAATGGCGACAACATTTAAAAATGACATGATATTAAAAACCTTGTTCCACAAATAACGGATATCTCGAAAATGGCTGATGCCACAAAAATAGTTATTTGAAATAAATAGCGTATTTTAAACGGATCTATATATTTTGTGTAGCACGTTTCATCGCTTAATGTTTGCCACTAAAAAAATTGTTCAAATTATTTTGGAAGACTTCACAAGGCAATTCCAGATATTCAAGATATACCGAAATTTTATTTTTCACCTAAATATCTTAAGAGACGGTATTTAATCAAAATTGTTAAGAGCCATTTTTGAGAAAATCAAAACTTTGGAAAATTTTCAATTTAAGAGGTAGTTTAGGGGGGGGGGATTTTCTTGAAAATCTTCGTGTAGCAACTTGGGTAGACCCTGAACTTAAAGACCATGTTGGGTATTTATCTGTGTTTTAATTTTTGAGCTATACTGTTCACACACAGGCGCAAGCGGACATTTATAAAAACGTAGATTCAGGGGGGTTACCCTGACGCAGTATCTCCCTGTGTATATGTGTGTGTGTGGGGGGGGGGAGATGCAAATATCTTAAACATAAATGTGTTATAATCAAGGTCGTTAGAGCAATTTTTGAGAAAACGAAAAATAATAAAAACTGTCCATGTAAAGGGTAGTTTGGGGTGGGGAGTATTTTTTGAACATTATCTTGTATCTTTGGAAGATGCTAAACTTAAATACCAAATTTGATATTTTTCTGACTTTCCCTTTTTGGCTGTTGTTTACAGTCACACGGACACACGAAACTTATTCTAAATATGTGGTTTTGGATTCAGGGACCTCAAAATTTGCATTCAAGGTGAAATCTTAGAATGGAATTTTTGGGTGGAATGCGATACCTCTACTTACTTTGGTCAAGCAATAGGGGACATAAACATGATTTAACTTGAAATGGTGAAATTTGAGATACTAAAATATGAGGAAATTAAATTTGTAGCAAATATGAAGCGTTTAGTCAAAAATATACTGGAAATTACATTTTCACTATAAAATCATTATTTAATAGGACATACAATCAGGATTACCACCAACGCCAAACCGTATTTCTTCCGATTCTTGAGCTATGAATTTTACTTTCAGTAACAGTGCTCGGGTTCGATGGACAGTGAATTACAAGGGTTTGAGCAATAGCGAGGATATAACCAAGTTTCTCCCACGCTGCAAAGCCAAATACTGGGTAACTTCAGACACCTATGGACCTTGGGCTCATTTGCGTCATCATTAATCTGGAAAACATCTGCCAGTCGAACACGATGGTTAATGTTTATAAGGAGCTTATACTTGCCTCCATCACATTATAAAGGGCCAAATCTGATAATTATTATTTTACTCTTGGGTACCATAACATAAGAAAGTGATTATGTTCTACATTTAATGATACACTGGAAAATATTTTAGTGCATCTTCTGTACTAACAAGGGAAGATATATTCATACGTAGCACAGTTAAGGTAGTGTTAATTTGCAAAATGTATTTTTCCTCCGTTGACAGAAAGAAATCATATCTCTGGGTAGATATACCCAATTTATTTGAAATTTTGTGTGCTTCTTATCATCATAACTAACTACTGTATAAATTTCAATGTTTTATATCTAATCAGGGGTCTCCGTCTAGGGGATATGTGAATGGCGACCACAAGGTACCCAAGCTGAGCAGAACATTACTTCCACTTACTGGTGTTTTGCTCCTCACTGTAACTTTTCTATCTGACCTTACCTTGGTCATCTCTTGTTCTCTTCCGACCCCGATGTTATTAGGGTTCCCGAGGGCTAGGGAGTCTTTATTTTTTCAACCTCTCCATTTCTCTATAAAATATTAACCCCTAACATGCTGACCTGTCATGGCAGAGGATATGGTCGGTGAATTTATTTTGTTAATTCTCCCGGTCAGGTCGGTGAGACCCGTAAACCAACGACAGATGTGGTCCTCCAGACATTCTGGGGGTTGTGAGAGAGCGATGTGACCACCAAAACATAAAAATATGGTGCTCTCTAAAAAGCGGTTACCATACTGCTATTGCTCTATCAATATATTAAATATTGGAGAGTAAGAGGATTAATGACTTCATTGTCAGAAATCGAGCATTAGCTAACAACATATCTAATGCAGATCGTTTTACAAGATGTTTCATCTATTAATACAAAAAGAAAGATAAAGGTAATTTACTGTGGAATGGAATCTTATTATAACACCAAAATGTATATGAATATCTCACGGAGCTACGTGCTTAATAACTTGATCCTATACCTTCAACTTGTGCTTTAATTATTGTTGAATTAATGTTTAATTTTTTAAAATTCAACTACTAAGTTTTGAATTTTTACATGCAGTATTTAGCAGAATGAGTACTGTTTTAGGTTAAATCTCAAAATCATATAGGTATCTAATAATAACCACACCACCACTTTGAGTTTCAACTCTTTAAAACAAAGAAAACTAACCACCAATGCAATGTAAACCGAAATCTCGAAAGGGCATTTGGCAGAGTAAATTGAAAGACCATTATACATCTTCTCAAAATGTTTTTTGCGAAATAGAACGAAAGAGATGGCTTAAATAATGCTTTAATGAAGCAAATGATCTGTTTCAGGTTAGAAGAATATATGACACCCAAGGCAAATTGGAAGAGGTGTACTACAGGAACGTCTAATACTACTAGGAAATCTGTTTAAAATATTTCTAGAACAAATGAAGTACGATAATTGAAAAGAATAGAAAATTCATAACAATGACAGATAGCACACACGCGCGGGTAAACGTATGAACTATACACGGAGGGGCTGATGGACGTAGGGACATAGAGATGGTCGGAGACACGGAAGGACGGACTCGTGGACTATAGACGCAGCGCCTGATGGACGGAGAGAGGGATGGACAAAGCGACGGAGTGATAGATGGAAGGACGGGCGGACGTACCGATGCGCGAATGACCGCCACCGCCGCCGCCACCACCGCCGCCGCCGCCGCCACCACCGCCACCGCCTGGTCATAACCTTCATTTAGGAAGAAACATGATTTTTGTACCTTGTTCCCCTTTAAGGACTTCTGCGTGTCTCTGTGGCCTGTCTGCCTGCAGCCTGTAGCCTCGTGTGATTCCTTCATGTAAATACTTCTCACTGGGGGGGGGGGGGGGGTGCGATACACAATGGATGTATGTAGTATAAGTGTGTGAGATGTCCCTCTTCGTTATATAACGCTAATTCTAACTCGTTGACAATAATATTCAGAGGGAAGTATGGTGATGTACAACTCCCCTTCCAATAATCCATTTGTAAAGACTTTAAGCCTCTGCTTTGCATTGGAAGTGATTAAATATCTTCCCTGTTGCCAATAAAAATATCCTCTAGTAGGTATTGATATTTAACGGAGAAGGATTATTACTAGGGGACATAAATATGGGAGCTCCCTTAAAAAGCTTCTGATTTAAAACTTTTTGGAAATATATAACTTGTGTACATGAGGAGGAGTTGGCTTTTCAATAGCGACATATGTGTATGAATCTGTTGAGGAATTTTTCACATTTTCCCAGGTACAGGCGCACGAGCAAAATTTCTCTCCTTAGTATACTACTATATTAAACAGATTTTTTTTTTAAATCATATCTTATTTACATAACATTATGTTTATGTTAGTTCCGTGATATTACACTAATCGAAAATCCAGGTTTTATAAACAATAAGAGTCAAAATATCACAAACTCTGCAAGCATTTTCAGCTAAAGGTGCATAAAATACCTGTTGAAATTGTTGCTTTGTTAGCTTCATTAGTAAAATATGACAATGAACTTATATACATGTTCCAGAATATTTCACTCAGTGAAGTTCTTAAATATATCAGCAAGATTTGAATGTGTCTTACTGAAATGTTTTGACAGACAAAATGAGCATGTTAGAACATTTTCCCGATCCTACATTATGAGTTCACAACCCTGTACCCTTAAATAACTCTGGAAATATTCTCCAAGGGACTCACGAAGGTTCTAGGTCTCCCAATATGACAGAAATCGTATCCCTATATCCGTTTTCGTAGCCGGTAACACTAAACCACACTATCGTGAGTTATAGCTCATAAATCTGTGTAAATAAATGTTAATTGAATACATATTAGACTTCGTTAGGAAAATCCATGATTAGGAAACCTGTCTCTTAAGAAACGCTATTAAATCACTTCATGATGAAAGAAATAGAAATGCACATAAAGTATAATAAATAGGAGATTCTCCCTTGAATTTTTTTCCTTGTGCATTCTTTAAACAGGATATAAGTAGGGTCATGGTGAAAGTGAGAGTAAAAAAGACATTGTGAAATAGAAATGATTCAACTTCATTAGGCAACCAGGATGTAGTAATTTGTTTTGTAGTATATCTCTCAGGTTATAATTATAAAAAGCTTTAAGCACGACAAAAGAAGATCCTTTGCTGGGGAACTGTTTCCGACAGACATAGGTATAATGAACAGGAAAGTACGGAAGACATTAATAAGTTGCTGAGTGATGTCACAAAAGCGTTTAAAAAGAGTTAACCTTCAACTTTACAGCAAACCCCATTGCGTAGTGACATAAGCAAAAAGGCTTTTGCCTAAGGTACTGTCATTAGGTAAGGCATTTAAAATAATAACAAAAACAAGAAAACAGTCTTCTCTAGGAGCATGAAGTTCAAGTGAGACTAAAATATGAATTATACATCGCAGATTTGTGCCATTTCCTAGAAACTTTGGCGACGTTATATGTATCTAAAGGTACTACACGAATAAGGTACTAAAAGTCTGCACGGCTGACTTACTAAGATCCTCAGGATGGAACCAAGCTTGGTGGAACGCATCGTTGACATTTTGTAAAAAATCACAATTTTAATATTTCTCCTTTTTGCTTTTTCAATGTGTGCCTTCTAATACATGTTGTGCCTATGTTTTTCTTTTTATATCAATATCGCAGTTTCTGAATATCCTGTCTCATCAAAGCATTCTTTAAGTCCTATATGTAAATGTCAAATTATTGGCCTTGCCATAATTTTTCTTTACGCTCAAAAGACGTCATTCCAAAGAAAAGGAGTGTTAAATATCTCTCTGTCTTATTTTGAGTGAAGCATCCTTAAACCAGTTAGGTCGTATCGGACGATGAGCGAATGAAACGGGTGAAGCGTGAAATAAGGCTCAAATGAGCTCGGGAACCGTAGAGCTTAAAGTTACTCGACATTCATCTTTTCAGAATGAGGGAATACCCCGAAAAAAAACCTGACCAAGGTTCGAGCTTGGAACTTCTTGAATACAAGGTACGTACTTTACCTCCACACCACAAAGGCGGGCTCAGTCTTAATTCTTACTTGTTTATTTAAATCTAACGTCCAACCATACGTAAAATAACAATCTCATTCGGAAACAATAGCTGTGATTATGACTGTCGCAGCGATATTTGTAGAACTGTTAAACGTTGAATTTCCTTTGCAATTGATCTGAGCTGAAGTCTGAAATTAATACGAATATTTCATTACAAAGTTCCTTTGAGTAATTGCATATCTTAATTCCTTCCTCAGTTTCCTTCTCCAGATTTGGAATGGCAGCTGAAGTTTTAAAGCAAACTTACTGATAACTTCTCCAAAAGTTTTTCTGTGTTCGTAATTTAACTTTATATAGTATTTTTACGAAACTCGTTGTGGATGTTTCAGATGGAGTACGCATTGGACTGGTTGTTCAACAAAATGTGATCAAATAGATATACCAGTCTAATTGTAGATAAAATCCTAAGACTCATTTTGGGTGTTTTGTGTTCCATCCTTCCTAGTGTCTTCAAGAAATTTAAAATGTCCTTTGTGTCCAAAAGCATTGAAAAACAGCCGATAAAGTGCACTTTAAGCTTTATGATTTAGAAGTACGGGTCGACTCCGTAGCGCGGTGTTAGCGCTGTTATTTACCAAGCGCCAGACCCGGGTTCGATTTCCGGTACCGGCGTGGGGATTTTCTCCTACTGGTAGATCCAGTCCGGGGTATACTCAGCCTCCTTAGATCCCTGAGGCACCAATTGAGGAGCTACTTGATTAAGAAGTAGCGGCCCCTGGTCGTGAAGACCGCATAAAGGGCCGAAAGGGCCCGGGGCGCTGACCACGGCCCACCCTCCAGTACTGCACCCCATTCACGACGCCTGTAGTGGGAGAGGTGGGGGATGCAGTGGCCTTGGCCCAGAGGGGTCTGTTGCGGTAGATTGTTATTGTTATTATTATTATTATTATTATTATTATTATTATTATTATTATTATTATTATTATTATTATTATTATTATTATTATTATTATTATTATTATTATTATTATTATTATTATTATTATTATTATTATTATTATTATTATTATTATTATTATTATCATCATCATCATCATTATCATTATTATTATTTTAAGAGTTGATTACCTAAACATAGGTATACTGTATTACTGACTGATAGTTCTAGGGAGCACCTTGCGAAGCCCATGAGTCACACATCCTTCTCTACCCACCATGCTTTCTTACCAATTCTAAGGAACCATTTACATCAGATGAAGTAATCACAAATATCTGCATATAAATGTTTCCGATTATGTAATACGTAATATGCTGATTGTGTTGTAAGCAAAAGTCTACGGGTTCATTAGAAATAGAGAGATGGACACTATACAATATTTCAAAGTATATTGCTTAAAATCTTAGAAAATTTAAACAACTATTGAGAATATTTCTGAAACAATTAGTCCAGAAAACAGGTGAATATATATCTAAATTTGTCCATTCTTTCTAACCTCAAGTTTGTAAGAATGAATGAAAAAGACTACCTACACCTTAAAGAATTTTGGTTTTTATATCATCATTTAGAAATGTGGAATTATTAAACGCATTTCGAATGTTTTCAATGACATCCGAATCGGTTAGTTCAGTTACATACAGTAGGTCCACCAAGGCATGCTATCTCATTGAAATGTCTAGTGCCGCACTCACCTCCTCTGAGTATTCAATAAACTATTGTGACGCCGGCCCACGGCAGCGACAACACAACAAAGGACGGATGGTGCCGGGCTGCCCACCCCACTGGTGCGGCGTTTAACAAAGGCGCTCAAGGTCAAGCTTCCCACACCACTCACGCGAGCAAACACGTGGCTAACAACAATGAGCGCGGCGTATAACAAAGGGTTCCAGAGTATTCGAGAAGTGTCCGGCGGCCGGCGAGTTTGTGGAAGCTTGAGAAAGGTCCGTGTTACGTCATCCTCATATAAGGAGACGAAGGAACGAGTTAGAGGAGCCACGGTTGTAGACATGAATCAGTCAGTGTGTCAGTGAGTATGAGACAGCTGTGTGTGGTGCTGTCAGCGTGAAAGATACGTCGTGTCCAAGTGAAGAAATTTTAATGAGTGTTGAGTGACCGTATCAGTAGTGTTTGAGAACGTTACTGTTTGAGACAGAGAATGTGAGCAAAGACAGTGAAAGGACTGTGTCAAGGCTGCGAGAAGAAAACAGTTGGGATTTGGAATATCACGAAAGACTGTAGACTGTGTTAATGTCAGTAAAAGAGAACTGTGTATTTGTGCACTCAGTTAGAGGAAAATAAAGTGAGAAAAGTAATTGGACTGGACATTTGTTGTCTTTGTCACACTGTTATCACTAACTGAACCACTTTTCTCAAATTATTTCATCAGTTATAAAATAATTTAAAGAGGAGGTTTGGTTTGATTTCTCAGTTCATATAATCTTCAATATCCTCCTAATAAAAATGAATATTAACTAATAACTTTAAACCCTAATTGATTAAACAATCAAATCTTAAATTTAACAATGTTTTCTTAAATTGAATAGCGGATTACAATATATTTTATTTATTATGGATTGTTATTGAAGTATAATTTGGAGGTGGTAATGTTGTAAAGATTGTTAAAATGGTTTGTGGATCTATAATATGCACACATCGCTTGTTGTGCTGGTTGTAGGGTGCCCAGTGTCTACTTGTAAAAGTAAAACCAACAGAAACCGTTATTTTTAATTGTGGTGTGTTTTCTAGGCCGTTATTTTGTATATAAATGTGACAGAGTGTCAACATGACATAGACACCCTCTGAACTATAACATGTGCTATATGAAACCAAACTGTTAATAAGTACCACAGATTCTCACTGGGAACTTGCTCCAGAATGTCGGCACATTTGCACAGGCAGTTATTGCATACATCTTCACCCTGAAGATCAGCATAAACGTTTACAGAATGTAATGGAACTCGGTCCTAATTTTAACGACACAAGTATTTTTGTGGTAATTTTCAAAGGAAAAATTATCAAAGCCTGTAAAATCAGTATCCAACTACAGTTTTTCTCTTCTGATCAGTTAAATTACGTTTAAAAGGACCTGCCGAAGTGTGTGCAAATAACACATTAAGTTTAAATTCTGAGAGTCTCGCATCTTATGTCTACGTTTCTGAGCTTTTAAAATGTTCTGCATTATGTAACTTTTGTTTACATGCCGGTATGACATTAAATCCCTCAACTGATTTGTATTTTCCAGGTAGAGCACAAGGAATTCCCAAATTCAAGAGCACATACACCAATGGCGACTTAGGATCGTAAGTACTTAAGTCTCACATTTTAAGGTATTTATTGTAGTTTCCGTATAATATATGGATATCAATTGTGCTATTTATCCAACATTTTATTTTAGTTAGATTTATGCTGTTTGCAGACACACACGCGTGCGCACACACACATAAAATACATACTTTTATAGAAGTGCTTTTTCGAATACATGGGGCCTCAAAACATATATTTCCGATAAAATCTCGACATAAAATATTTAACTGGAACACAGTACTTCCTATATACTATAGGTAGGTGGTAGAGAAAGTGAATATCATTAAAAATCTTAGCTTTATTACCTTGATAGATTATATTTACACCATAAAGCAACATCAAGTAGATTAAGTAGATCACTAGCAAATTATACGCGGAATACAAATCAGTAAAACCATCAAACATCCTTAGAGTGGTCACTTTACCTGAAGTTCTCCCATTCGAACCGAAAATGTTTTTGATTCAAATACGTGTCATGTGCCATGTTTGAAAGCAGGTTACTCTCTAGTGCAGAGAATTCAGTAGAGCAGTTACACGTCTTTCTTCATGAAGGTCATTCACATAGACTTCGATGGGTTCAACGGCTGCTAGTATAGCCTTTTGTCTGCAAGAGAAGGGATACTCATTGACCATTCACAAAAGATACTCGTTACAGCTACTATTAAGTGTATTTCCAATATGATTTCTGATATACATTTTAAGTTATATAAAATGCAACTATACATTCATAGTGTATCACATTCTCTGACATTAGTAGAGAAGGTATTGTATTCCAATACAAACAGTCAGTATCCAGATTTTATTGAAAACATTATTTTTAGTTCCTCTGAAACTAAAGAATCATTTTTAAAAACTAGTCCGTCTGCATTGTGTGTGTGTGTGTGTGTGTGTGTGTGTGTGTGTGTGTGTGTGTGTGTGTGTGTGCGCGCGCGCGCACGTGTTAAAAAAATCCCTCAATATAAATACTACGTTTATATGCAATATATTTCGTTATTTGTTATTTAATCAATAATAGTTGTAACGATTTTGACTAACGGATCATATGAGAACTTAATATAAATTTAATATGTGAAATCATTGAGTTTTCTGTAAATGACCTGTGAAATCCCTTTATTTTGAGAAAATGTTATATAAGCTTATACAGCATCATTCAAAACATCGACAACACTTGGTTTCTTGTGCGGGGCGGCAAACTATCCATTTTTCAACAGGAGACTCAAGTCCGGAGAGGCATAGTTTCGGACTCTAGGTTTCCAAAGTTTGACAACTCTTCGGATATGATCCTGGACTGTTCAACATTTTGTCAACAAATTTCCACCAGTCGTGCAACAGCATCATATTATGAATTGAAGTACATAAGATATTCGAATTGTTGGCTTCCTGGATGATTATCGATTACATAGGCCTACTTTTACCAACAACGTTACTAACGCTACTCCATTGGCACATATCCATTAGTAGGTATACACACCATCGACTCTGGCGTGATGTCGCTCTTATCAAGAGGTATCAATGCAGGTAAAACAAAACAGTTGACTGTCGTATCAGCGACTTTTAAACCAGTGCAACATGTTTGTTGCAACCAATGTTTGTTGGAAACACAATAATAATGGGAAAAACAGATATGAAAATAAAGGATCTAGGGTCGAGAAGGTTGGATGATTGTTGACACAACCTGGTTTTGTATTATACGTTTCACTCGGTACTTGTGAGAGGACCGTGTACTTATAGGAATTTGTGCACTTATTATTTTAATGTTGAAGCGTTTATCTATACATATAACTGAAATCTTCAATAGTAGCTACAGTCTCTCTTTAGGTTGAAACGACCTGACTAAGCAACGTTGCAATTGAGAGCTTAAAACAACAATCTGATCTAAGATTGGTTCTCATTTGGGAACACGATCACTTTATATACCTACCATGAGTCTTTATATATCAGGGTTTGGTTCCAGTTCCCTTAACGCACGTGTAAGACATGATTTTTGGAAGAGAGTGAATAATTTTATAAACAGTACTTACTAAGGTAAGCCCCGGCCCATGAAGAGCCAAGCCTTACCGCCAAGCCGCTGCGTCCTCCACCTCGGCCCACTACAGGCGTCATTGGTGGGGTGCAGTACTGAAGGGTGGTACGTGGTCAGCGTCCCGATCCCTCCCGGCCAGTTATGCGGTCTTCACGACCTGGCAGCAGTACTTACACGAAAATAAATTAATTGGTAACAACTGTTGAACAAGGTTGTTCCAATAGCGAGCTCACCAATATTAATATTGATGGCAAATTGGCGGTCGATTATCCATACTTAATTGTTGACCTTAAAGAATCAATAAGTATAGCTTATATTCACAATAGCTTCTGCATTAATCAAGTCGCAGGTAATGGTTGATAAAAAGTATATTTGCAAACTTAATACAATTTCACGAATGTTAAAATGCATGATTTTCGGTTTAATACAGAGTTTATCGGCCAGGGTGCTAACATGGAGATTTATACGTCGTGGATCACTGGTTGGTCGGAGGATCGCCTTTCAAACTGTTGAAGATAGCTCAAGTAATTCCACTGACCACGTTGTATTACTCAGCTAGCATGGGCCTCATAGTTAAATAGCCTGAGTTTTTGAAATCGGGGTTCCACTCTGGTATGTTGCTGGATAAATCCACGTCAGTCTGACATTTTCGCATAAATTGTTATTGTTCATATGTGCGCCACTATCATTCATCATCCAGGCGAGTGGCATATAACCATTGTGTTAATTCTGTGCTATTTGAGGCATTATCTTCACTATTTAAATGGGGGTTACTTGACTTTAAATACAGAAGGGTTTTATTTTAGTTATGTTTGGTTTAGCTACCCTCTTGCAATACGATGCCCACAGTCTCTCTCGCAGCCAAGTCGAGTCACACTTTTCCTCCATAGTCTTCCTGATTCCAGGTGTAGTTATCCCAGGGTACCGAGCGGGATGGCTCGGGCGGTAACGTCTGTGGCCCGCATTCGGGAGTTCGATCCCCGTGGCCGCACATTCTGACACAGGTTTTTCCGTGGTTTCCACGTGTCTCTTAGGCGAATGCTGGGGTGCATTATTTCATACCGTGATTTCCTTTCCATCACTTCCCTTCATTCCATTTCTTTGTCATCTTTCAGGTGTGATTTCAGGCGAGTGGTGTTGGCGGTGCCGGGGCAGATAGCACGGATGCTTGCGCATGATAACTGCTGTTCTTGGCGCTAGGTGGTGTTTGGCAGGCGGCTGTCCTCCGTGGAGGGGGACGCCTGTGCATCACCGGACCCACGGAGCGCTAGCTTCGCCGGGGGGTGGTGGTGGTAGTGATGTAGGTGGGGGGGGGGGGGGGGAGTGAACGCCTGTACGACACCGGACCCGCGCTGTATGTGGCTGCTTGGCAGGACCGATGCCGGGATGAAGAGATCTCAACACTTTTTAGGGACTTCCGCTCGTCTCTGTGGCCTGTCTAACTGCGACCCTGTTACCCTATGGTTCTCACACTTCATCCCTGCCTCTTGGGGGTGGTAGCAGCAATAGATCTGAGATGATCGCGGTGTGCGAGGTGTCCCTCTCCGTAATTACCCTATACTCCTATACCCCAAGGTCCCCAAGGTACGCTGGTAGGTTAGGTTACCAGCACTGAATGCAAGAAACAGGACTTCCCCATGACAGAATAATGAGGAAGGGGTCTAAATCAGCCAATTAATAGTTATATATTAATAAAAGTTTAGAAAGTAGGAATCAGGCTTAAAAATTCTGATTTTCAGCTTACCGCCTATACAGGGCTGGTGCGAAAGAACAGTGGCCAAATAAAACATTAATCCAAATGCAATGTGATTTGTGGCATGCTGGGACTTTAACATCTAGTTACTCCAGGTTTTTTCATACACTTTCTGTTGTCAGCCCTTGAATTGCCACAACATTTACGTTATGTTGTATTTAGTTCATATTTTGGGAATCACAGCACATGATTTCCATATCAGTTTATATAGGAATGCAATTTTTATTGAAATTTTATTTTAGATACGCATAACATTGTTGTTTAGGGAATGGATGGCTATCCTTGTTGCAAACTTATAAAACTTTTGTTATGTTCGAAAAATGTTAATTTAGTTAAGTCATATTTACATTAACTCTCAACAACTTTGGAAGTATCATGACATCTTCATGTTGCCAAGCCATGCATCAAGAAAAGGTGTTTGTTTAAAAGAACTGTCTGCATCATATCAACGCAGACAATATAAAGCGTGGCAAGAAAACTAGGTTTATAGTTATTTTTTTTTTTTTTTTCATCGCTGTTCACTTTTTTTCAGACTCAGCTCACTCATTACAAATGGGAGGAACTGGAAGAATGAACACTGGAGCTATATTTTAAAGAGGATCTGAATAATTTACGCATGGAGTTATTCCAATATATTCTGAAATAGGTATTTTGTTGTAAATCGCTTGAATATAAGTGCAATTTTTAATTCATTGTAAACACACTTTTTAAAATGCTCTGCACGCTTTCTTATTTACATAAATTATATTTACAAAGAAGAACGTCTTAATTTAGCTTTAATGATACGGCGGCAGAAATGTTTCGTTATCGCATTTCACACACGTAACCAAGATTTCAAATATCCAATGTGAAAGGAACAACTCTGGAGTTTTGGATTTGATTTTGTTCATTTCCGTGAATCTAATACACCTTTGCTGGATTGTTTCAATGTGTCGTTGTTTCACAAGCCCCGAACTTAAGTTACCTGAACTCCGTAACTCCTCAAAAAGCAAAACTACAGGACAACATTACGTATGAAAAGGGGTTCTCTATGTTAAAAGTATGAATCGCATATTCAGAAGGGATATAAACCATATTAATATCCGATCATTGAGTTTCTTAAATTATACATTTCAAAGAATTTTGGTAACGGAAAACAGGCAGAGGTAGAGTACAAATGGAGGGGATTCCATACTTAGCCTATAGTCAGAACAAGGGCGGAACCCGGCAAAATGGGCCCGAGCCAGCATGGGGCCCCTAACGTTTGCTGAAGATTGTTCCTTTCGTCGCCAGGTGTCTTCGTGCAGCCACCAGCTTCAGTGGTTTCGACACCGGTCCCCCCTTCGAGGACAGGCCACCACAGCACCACCCCTACGCCGAGAACTGCAGTTACAGACGGCAAATTCCACCATGCAGCAGCGTCACTGGTTCCTTTGCCGACGGTTCCAACCCGGAATTATTTGATTAAAATGATGGAGAAATGAATGGAAGGGCAAGAAGTCGCGGAAAGGAAAGTAACCAACCCTTTGCCTAGTGTCCAAGGAAAACGCGAAAAACCCTTTGGTCAGATAGGTCCGTCACCAGGGATCAAACCGGGATCTTCCGAATGTGAATCCAAGGCATTACCGCTGAGTCAAAACCGCTCAGTAACAAAAAACATAGCAAATGAAACGTGACCATTTTTTTACAATTTCAGAGTAAAACTTCTTGTACAATAAGTTTCTAGATTATGCAATTTATAATAATTAAGGCTCGAATTTTTAGGTAAATACATATTTTGTTTGCGTCCTAGTACGAACTTCAAACTGAGTTTAATGTGCTGGATATTTATACCAGAGCAAATATGTTAAGTTTTATTGCAAATAAAAATGCATATTTTCTGATTTTTTATGTAAATAAATATTTTCGGATATTCAGATAAATTATAAGAAAAATTGCATAAAGGAAGCCTTTTTAAAACAATTTTCACATAAATCACGTAAAAGCAGCAGCAGTATTATTTTTAACAAGTTTCCAACCATTTCTTTAATGCTCAATTACACAGGCTAGATGTCGCAATTTGGTATTCATTATTGGAAGAACTGATATCTGCTATAGTATCCCTTCAGTTGGAGGAAAATTAATATAAACATCTTGCTTGCTTTCTTCAGCTTCTTGAGACTGCAAGATAACAATAGGGACGCATCCACTGCCACATGCTTGACATAAATAAACACCTGTTATCGCTTCACAGCCTGAATAGTTTTATAGTATAAACACTGATACTTGTTAAACTGTATACAGTCAATTAGTCGCTTCCACGAAGACTGTACGTCTTAGTTGTGTTATGTTGGGAAATTACATATCGACAATTTTGAGTTCACAATGGATTAAACATGTCTAGAGCGAAAATTACTGCATGTGCAACAATATACTGTGAAATTTAAAAGACGCTGTATTAAGAGATGACTTTGCATACTTTCCTCTGTGATATCATAAAGAAAGTAAAGAAGAGTAGTTCAGGGTGTGGGATTAAAAAAAAAAAAAAAAAAAAAAAAAAAAAAAACTTAGGTTCTTTTTGGCCCTGCAGCACAAAACTTACAAAGAAAATGCAAGGAAGTGTTCGAAAATAATAGCAGATTTAACATAGTCTAAAATTTCAAATGTATTGGATGGGTAACGTGAATTTACTGATGTGCGGCATAACATGTTATAATTATGGTATAAGAAACTCACTTCTTGTGACTGGAGCGATCATTTTCGAAATTCAAGACAATTCCTCGTGATAATGGTGAATCCTTCCGGGTGGAAAATTTGAGGAATCACGTGGTTGTATATTGTAATTCTATAGTACTTGAAGATCCCTTCCAAGAATAATGTCTGCTAAGTACCACGTGCATTTATATTAGTTCAGCCATTCAGAACTTAAAAATGTTTTATTTGTTTTAGCACAAATTTTTGACATTTTTAGCACATGAAAATAAATATTTTCCAAGTTTTAGCACCTAAAAACTCGAGCGCTAATAAATATTTTAAATTAAAAATAATGTGTGATAGTGCAATTAAATTTTCGTATCTGTAACAGCATTGCAATGTTTCAAAGAGTGTTTTACGATTAACAAAATGTAATAACTTTGAAGTACATGCATCATTTGAAGTGCAATTGAGTTATGTTCCAAGAACATCTATAGTAATTATATGTGACTATACCAGAAACTGCTGAAGGGTGACCTTGTGAAAACAATAAACAGATACCACATAAAGATGCTTCCTATACATATATCCACTTGAGATCCGGGAGAGGAAACAAGTTCTTTTGTTCATTCTTTTTTGTCTTTTTAACCAAAGCATCACGACTTTGCAGTGCAGAATAATACAAAAGTATTAGCTAATGGAAGGAAGGAAATAACAGGTTTAAGAGCTTTTGCCTTTTGGCAATATACAAACAAGTTCTAAACAACTAGGTTTCCTCATCGGTCATTTACTCAAAGATGACAGAGCAGTTCTCCGGAAAACACCCTCTGCAAATTTTCAGAGTTGCTTTTTTCATTTTAAAATTTTATACTTTTGTTACTAAACATGCTTAGATAAGATATGAATGATTTTGGTTGGTGACCTTTGCTTCTATACTTGATATAATATACACATCAAGTAGCTATCTGCACCAGCAACTGTTGGATTAGATCTTCGCCGTGCAGACCATGTTGAATTTAAAGAGTAGTGAGTAGGCTTAGTAGTCCAATTAAATTAAAGAGAATTCAAGTTGTGTGCGTTAGTACTGCATGTGACGGTGCAGTGAGGGAACCGGTTCTGCCCGTCTCCTCTACAGACAAAGCGTGCATAACTTCATTCTTTTGGTAGCTCACTATTAAGCCTAGCAGTGAGTTTCCTTTATTGATGTTCTCTGAACCAACGGCAGTCTTGATATGCCCCTTCAACATAGAAAACCCTTCGTGCTCTCTCCTGTTTGAAGCGTTGTCTCTATTTACTTAACAGCAGGAATACAAAATCTGCACGTAAAGAGCTGAAAACATGGATGGGGTAGTTTTGGAAACACGCGATTTGTCGGATATCCTTTTTAACCATGTGTCTAAAGTTTGGTCCATATTCGTAAAATTGTGAAAATTCATACGTAAGAGGTTGAAACTAGGTTTTTGAACAGTTTAAGTAGTCTGTAACTTTTTTCGAATGTTATAGCATAGATAAATGTTGAAAATTTCGATCCAGTGATTTTGGTACGTTTCTGACTTCTTCTTCTTCTTCTTCTTCTTCTTCTTCTTCTTCTTCTTCTTCTTCTTCTTCTTCTTCTTCTTCTTCTTCTTCTTCTTCTTCTTCTTCTTCTTCTTCTTCTTCTTCTTCTACTACTTCTTCTACTTCTTCTTCTTCTTCTTCTTCTTCTTCTTCTTCTTCTTCTTCTTCTGATTACCCTCCCCGTATGGAGGACTTACAAGCTTGTGCCTAGGGTCAGATGCCTGTCGGAGAGCAGACGAACCTATGGACCGGACAGAGTGAAGACCTGGAAACGGGTGGTCAGTCCAGCACCAGGTATGAGAGTGTGGAAGGGGATGATGTGAAATGTAGGCGAAATGGATGGCTGGAAAAGTGACGATGGAGCAGTTGGAGGAATGGGTAGCAGGGGAAACCGGAGAAAGCCCGCCCAGAAGGTGCTTCGTCCATCACGAATACCACATGCGGGTCCCTGGGATCCTGATGACAGGCGAACGGCCTAAACGTACGGCCACGGCGCCGCCGTACGTCTCTATAATTGGCTAAAATAGGCGTAGGTTAATTTTTTATTAGTTTTAAGCATTTCAAGGCATCAAAGTTTCGGGCAGTTTTTGGAAGTTTTAAGGTAAGTTATGAATTTTGCCAGAAGAATAGTATAACTGCACCTATTTTGTCCAGGGAGATTACAAGGTGTAAATTTCTACATTAGAGAATGAAAATACGATTAATAATAATAATAATAATAATAATAATAATAATAATAATAATAATAATAATAATAATAATAATAATAATAATAATAATAATAATAATAATAATAATAATAATAATAATAATAATAATAATGATGATGATGATGATGATGATGATGATGATGATGACGACGATGATGACGATGATGATGATGATGATGATGATGATGATGATAATAATAATAACACTAATAATTATAAACGTAATAATAAAAATATTAATAACAGTATCGATAATGGTAACTATAATGATAAATAGGTCTCGGAAGTTCATGCATTTGCATGTTTTTTCATAGGGGTTAAAAATGTATGCTTTTACATTATGTGCACGAATTATGGAATTTTCAGTTATTTGGACATGATTTTATGGTGCATATAACTGCATATTTTCTTGATTTTTGATAAATGCATATTATTTCAATATTATAGCCCCTATATTGCATATTTTAATGATTTCTGTGGTTTTTTATTATTGTTTTCCATCTGAATAATATTTTTCATATTGGTAATATTGCATATGATGATACAACTCACGAAGATTTCAATATTATAGTCCCTATATTGCATATTTTGAATTATTTTTATGGTTATTATTTTTTCTAACTATATAATATTTTTCACATTGGTAGTATTGCACATGATGATGCAACTCGCGAGGTGGCAAGAACTAATGCTGAGTCATGTTGTCATGCAGTGAATCCCCTGTTTCCATCCTTTCATTATATTATGTATGTTCGTAGAAAATAATCAGTGGATTATCTGAGAGGTTTATAGTAGCAAAGATAAAGTGCAGGTCAACGTTTTGAGCAGCACGATTATAGCAACGCTTGCCTGCCCACCAGTAGTTGTGTTATGGTCTTCAAACGTAAGTGTTGTGAACTGGTTCCCACCAAATTAAATTAGGAATATAAAATGTTAAAAAGCTCTTCAAATGTCGAAAATAAAACCAACTTCGAGTGCTAGATTAATTAATTTACAGAACGAGTTTTCGGGTGATTTAATATCTACAGATAATAGGGCACTGTTTTGTGGAGCGTGTGAGAAAAATGTAGGGAGTGAGAAAAGATTTCAAATAGTTCAGCACATAATCACAGCAAAACATAAGGAGAATTTAATCAGAAACTCGCAAACAAAGAACGTGTTCAAAACCAGCTAGTAGAGTGTTTAGGAAGTAGGGTTACTGAATTTTCCTATGACTTGTGTCAAGCATTTTTAGCTGCTGATATTCCCTTGTTCAAAATTAATAATCCAACATTTAAAAACTTTCTTGCCAAGTACACTCGACAACATGTGCCTGAAGAAAGTACACTACGTAAGATTTATGTAGGACATTGTTACAGTAACGTATTGTCAAATATACAAAATGAATTAGTGGATCAGTTTGTGTGGTTGTCTGTTGATGAAACCCCTGATTCTGAGCGCCGTTCTATTGCTAATATAATCGTGGTGCTTTAAATAATGAACAAAAGACTACACCTTATCTTCCTAATGTGTGCGAATTGTCGGCCACTAACAATGTAATTGTGACCCGGTTTGTGATGGACACTTTGAAATTACTATGGCCATGTGGAATAAAATACGTCTGTTATTTGTTACTGATGCAGGTCCTTATATGGTAAAATCAGGACAAACTCTGAAAGGTATTTTTCCTAACTTAATTCATATAACTTGTTTGGCGCACGCTCTTCATCGCATTTCTGAGGCAATACGTGATTCTTTCCCATTGGTAGATAGATTTGTGTCCAGTACAAAGAGAATTTTTGTTAAATCTCCTAGAAGAGTTAAGTTGTTTAGATCAAGAGGCACCTAATATCCGACTTCCTCCTGCACCAGTGTTAACTCGATGGGGAACATGGGTCGATGTAGTTTTATATTATACTGAGTACATAGAAATAGTCGAAGAGGTTGTTAATTCATTGGACTTGAAAGATACTTCATTAATAGAAACTGTGCAAAATATTCTATCAGGCACTAGGTTAAAAGAGGATCTTAGTTTCATACCTGCCCGTTTTTCTTTCTTGCCAACAGCCATAACGGCATTGGAAGCTGTAGCATCTCCTTTGCATGAATCACTTACTGTCTTTGAAAAAACAATATGTAACCTAAGTTCGGTTCCTTGCAGCATACGACAAAAAGTGACAGAGAAAGTGAATTATGTAATTTCAAAAAATTTTGATTATAAACAAATGTGCGATATTCAAGACATCCTCGAAAGAAAACCATCTGTCACACCGAGAGGCTTGACTCTCTCTCTCTCTCTCTCTCTCTCTCTCTCTCTCTCTCTCTCTCTCTCTCTCTCTCTCTGTAAAGCAGTTAACATCATTTAAATATGCCCCGATAACATCTTGTTACGTGGAGAGGGTTTTCACGTTACAAAAGTGTTTTGTGAGACAAGATACGATGTTTTACAGTTGAAAATTTTTGCAAAGTGTTGGTTGTGAACTGCAATTTAGCAGTTAATACTAGCAGCGGGACCACTTCTGCTTCAACCTCTGGAATAAGGTAACTTTATTTATTATTCATACTAACTCGCTTTGTTTACTGCACAGGGAAATCAATCATTTTAATTAAATAGTGCATATTTCTTGGCATATTTTCAAGTTTTTAAGAGCATATTTGCATGCATATTTCAGTGTTTTTTAGGGCATGAACTTCCGAGCCCTAATGATAAACATAATAATGATGATGATAATAAACACCAATAAAATAATAATAATAATAATAATAATAATAATAATAATAATAATAATAATAATAATAATAATAATAATAATAATAATAATAATAATAATAATAATAATAATAATAATAATAATAATAATAATAATAATAATAATAATAATAATAATAATAATAATAATAATAATAATAATAATAATAATAATAATAATAATAATAATAATAATAATAATAATAATAATAATAGGTATAATAATGATAATAGCGACCATAGAAATGAATGATAATAAGTAATAAAATAAGAACAAATTAATAATAAAATAAGCAATAACATCAATAAGGAATGAACAAATGCCAGTGAAACATTAGGTGCCCTCATGTTTGCATGGATTTTGTTACGGCAATTTACAATCTGTTATGCGCAATGTTGGACAATAGCAGCATATACAGGAGTGAGTTTAATCGCTGGAAAATGAAGTCCTTGCAATTAAAGTGGTAAATATTCTAAGACAGTTCTTGTCTATTATCACGGGCTGCACACGATAGTTCAGGCCTTGGGAACTGCCTCACATCACTCGTCTCCTCATTCAAGCAGAACAAAGTTCACTCATACCAATGGCACCCGCGCTATAGGAATTGCGCCGTTGCGTTTTGCAACTGTTTTAACGCACATATGCCAAAGACGGATGAGATAGGCCACTGGTATACTGATCAGTAGTTAGGGTGCCCTAGTTGTGTAAGGACTATAAATGTTCTCGAGAGTGTCTATTATTGCGCAGATGCAACACGTAGCTTCCTGTAGGATGCATACTGGAGCTTGATAACTGTAGTGTTATCTTCACTATACTGCTCGCAAAAGTTAAAGACATGTGAACGCTGGCCAATGCTCAAGTGGAGCGCTGTTCCCAAGCGTAGTGCGTGTACTGGCAGAGGTTCTGTACATAAGAGCGCGTGAGATGCATGTACCACCTTGGGCAGCGCTGGTAGGAGGGGCAAGCTTAGGATTCGCTGGAGTCTGCAGTACGCCCTGCCTCCATATGCCTTAAACTTTCGTGAAGATTATAGTGATATCATAGAGCAACCACGATATGGAAACGATGAATTAGTCGAAATGTGGTATATCACGTGTTGCTCGTGTCTGGAGAGTGTCAAAATAATGGCATTAAACAGAAGCGCTTTATAGACAAAGGTTTCCAATTAGACGAATATACTAACCTTTTTACCCCAATTGTAAAGACTGATGAGGGTGGTCGGCTGTCCACGTCAAATCGGCCACTGTGCGTGTGACACAAAGGCCCTATAGTTTTAAATGACGTAAAAGAAGCTGTTGTTGCAAATTATAGTAACAGCTGCAGACCTGTTGCGGCTGAGCAGGACGGATTTTATTCTTTGGGTTTCCAGTACATCACAATAGAAGTTCTTGCACTAATTGGAGAGTAGTTCACCCAACCTACTGCACACTATCCATCCGAACCACCCAGTAAATTCCAAATGTTGCCAAGAAGTCTTAAGGAACCCCAAAAGACCACCAAATCGTGCATTAAATTCCATATGAGTTGCACATTCTCGGCTTCTACGTCATTAGTCAACAGTGGCTTGGTGATATTGATGGACATAGACAAAAGCACCTTGTGTGAATAGAAACCCTTTAATAAATTACTACGACATACAATTGGTGTAGGTCTCTTGATAAAATGCGAAACAGTCTTCCACTATCATATCTATATCGTTGTGAAGCTTTGAAGCCCTTTAGAAGACAAGTTTGCCCTCCCGCACAGCATATCAAGCATTTGTAAGTGTTATTTTGAGTCATATTGAGACAGAGAGATGGCGTGATTATCGGATTCATTGCCACGGTCTACCCGCTGACTACAAAGGTGGCCTTCCGATGCTATGGAGCAATTCCATTATGTTCTAGAATTAGAAATGAATGAAGTGTATAAGACGCCAGAGGAAACTCCGGAAACAGAGCATATAACAGAGGAAACGACAGCTAGTAAATTGTTGGTGTGAGTCGTACGAGAAGTAATAGAAAACGTGTGTTGTAAGACTGTTAGGGGTACTCCTTATTGATATTGCTAATTTCTAAAAAAATTTCAATCAATTTTTTCGAAAATGTAGAAATTTTCAACATAATTATAATAGAAAATTAATATTTGTGGTTCCGTGTTTATAACTTCCAAGACAATTAAAAAATGAAAATAAAACAACAACAACAACAACAATAATAATAATAATAATAATAATAATAATAATAATAATAATAATAATAATAATAATAATAATAATAATAATAATAATAATAATAATAATAATAATAATAATAATAATAATAATAATAATAATAATAATAATAATAATAATAATAATAATAATAATAATAATAATAATAATAATAATAATAATAATAATAATAATAATAATAATAATAATAATAATAATAATAATAATAATAATAATAATAATAATAATAATAATAAATTTTATGTAAAAGAGTAAATTGTATAACATTTTCAATTTTATAAAAATCAATCATGTATTAAATTATTAAAACTCTAAATGCAAAACTATACTTGATACAAAGAAAATACTCTTTATACCTCTTCATCTATCTTCAGAATTGTATCCTGAAAATTTATAAGGAAGTAAAAAATAAATTGCATAAAGATAAACCTTTAAAATGACAAAGAAAAGTGCAAGAAAAAAAAATTCCATAGAAGTTTTAGAAATTCACGCGCTATTTACACACACTTATGGGCGTCCTGGGAATTTCAGTGGTCTGAAGGGCAAAACCGTAAGTTTATCTATGAAAATTTAAAAAAGAAAGTATTTTCGAACGTTTGAGCAATATTCAGTATCTACTATAAACAAGAAAAACAAGGTGTACAAACAATGAACGTTGGATTCGAGATGAATGTGTGTGATGGTGGTGCTGAAAATATTGAGGCCCATAACTGGAGTTACAATATATTAAACATACATTTTCATTCATGCATTTCTAAGAAACATATGCCTATGATGACGTATAGTTCAGTTTATAATTAGACTGACATCGCAACTATGGTGTTCATAGCAGTAAAGTGCAACCAGCTCCTATCACGTGATTTACTCTACGTGGGAAAGATATTCCGATATCTCTGAAGTTAGATATTAATCGATTGCTACTGGATGGGAGCGGGATAGCAACGAACTCTACTTCAACCAATGAAGGAGTTCGTTGATATCCCAATTCCATTCGGTAGAAATCGATTAATATCTAACTTTAGCAAATCAGAGGCATCAGAGTATCTTCTCCGCCTGGAGTAAATCAGATGATAGAAGCTGGTTGCGCTTTACTGCTCTGAACACCTTAGTTTGTGATACCAGTCTAATTATAAGATGGACTGTACAGTAGGGCATCTTCTGGAGAGAATTCGTCATGACAAATTACATATAAAGCTGAGTTACCTTTTAACAGCGTTGATCATGTTACAGAGAGGCAGTTGAAAATTAGGGTAAGCTTCAGAGGATTTTCCTGCATCAGAATTAATTCAGAGTACACGCGCGTTGCAGCTTGAAGCACTGAAGCAAAACAAAGAGGAGGCTCTTAGGTCATCAGTGACGTCATTAGTGGCTGTTACCATGGCCAGAAATGGCAGATTCTAAGAAATTGGACCCGGATATTATTATAAGCACGGTTAATTCAGTACTTAATCATTTAACGCAAAAGAGACCAAAAGAATGTTTTAAAATGCAATATTTACGACTACTATCTCACAGAATTCGTATATGTTAAGTTGTTTAGACCGCAAATATAGGAATATCTTAAATTATAAAGGGCATGTGGAATATTAATGCTTTTTGTAAGTAAAACTTATACGGTAGTGCGTTTTTCTAGCAGTTCTGAGGAGCCGAATTCGAACTCGGCTGGGATGAGTTGGCTGGGTTAGTTTCTTTTTTCTACAGGACATTTTGGTATCCTGAGTGAAAATCTCAGGAAATCTCTGAATGGTTGGAACGTAGCTCATCCAAGAGCTCATCAGTATCAACAATTCTTCGTGTCCGTAGATCTGAAACAGACAAGTTATGGAAGTTTACTTCTAAATCGAGGTTATCGCTATCGAACAGGGTATTTATGATTTGCAATGTTTAGAGCTCAATTCACCAATTAAAGCAGTTGAGCAGATATAATATTCTGGTAACTTTATGTACTTCAGTAAACTGCATTTTTTATCTTAAATATTTCCATACTTAACAATTGATTTTATTTCTATATTTTGCGTGGTTTCGTTCTCTACTATCATCGGCGATTAACTAGACTTTTCCTATATTCTGTTAAGGCAGCATTCCAGTACATAAAATACCTGGGCGAAGAATTGCCTTAACTTCCAGGGATATTCGATTTACTATAAAGAATTCATCGTGCATTACTCTCTGTAAAGTTAGTAAAGCATTTCCAGCAGGAGCAATGAAATGTCAGTAAATATTAAGCTACCAATTATGCTACCATTACGTAACTTGATATGGATAAAATTAAACTTGCACCAACCAAGTTTCGAACTTGGACTCCCCTAAACACGAGAGAAATGTGCTAATTTTAAACCACAGAAGTGCGTCTGAAGCAATTGAAACCCTAATTGAAGCGTACTAGACTAGTGTAAGGTCAAATCAGAGTAATCAGTGATTTGTTTTCTTGTCTCAATATAATGGCTGCTGATGCTGAAATGTTATATAACAATAGTAACATGGAATTTATTTTAATGTAATATTATTACACGTGGAGAAAACTATATGTGAAAGCTTCTGTTTGCCCTATTTTAAGCCTACTATAGACGATTTAAAGACTAATATTTTCACATTAAGTATTTCTTTCTTATTTTAACATTTTGGCAGCATTTTCTTCCAGCAGTATCTGTCTCTAGTTTAAGGGCCGTTAAGGTCTCAGAAGTACCAAATATCTTTTTTTAAATAAAACAGTGTTCAAAATACCTCAAACTTGATAATACATAGAGACAGTTATCGCTTAAACTGAATAAAAAGTCAAATGCTCCTAATAAAGGCACAATAGAACCTTCGAGATGTGTAGTGTAGTTTTTAAATTAATTATTTTGTTAGAAGTATATTGCTTTTAATAAGTGGTCGCATTATTAACTAGTTCTGATCTTTTATTATTTAACGCGCCGTTTAAGAACTAAGGTTTGCAGAGATAGCAAATGCAATGGGTAAAATAATACCCAAATGAGGTCGGAGTCCATTGAGCAGTGGTAGGCAACTCACTCTACTCGAGATTACGTTTGAAGTAAAATAAACGCTGACTCCACACCACAAATGTGGGATAGCTTCACTTAAAAATACTGACTCAGAGTTATAAAGAAAATAAACATTTTAAATATTCTTACATGTTGAATAATTCAGTTTTTCACACTTAAATAATTTTGTTAATCAATATATAACAGCGTGATTATATTTAGAAAACTTCTTGACTTATTGTCTAGAAGGTACAGTGGTTCCATAAAACGTTATCCTTCAATATAAAATGTTCTGGAAAAAATAAATGGTGAGAAAATTTCATTTTTAATACCCAAAATATGAAACGATATTACTGCTCAAGGGATCTAGAATTTTTCATTTATTAGTTTCACACTTCTTGTTTGAAAATTACTCAGATTTTTCGTGTGTTGTGTTTGCAAAATTATTTAGCATGCGTGTAGTAGAGCGAACATTTGGTGTCATACATGAAATAGCAGTGAAAATGAGCTTTGATCTAACGGAAGAAAAAGTCTGAAGGTTAAGTATTACCAACGATTTACTGATCTTCCTCATTAATGCCTCAGGTTTTACGATTTCACAAATTTATTTATCTTTCAGTTTAAATCAGTATAAAAGTGTTGCTCTACTAAATAGGTAAAGTTTTGTTAGTACAAAAATTCAAAAATCCTTGCAGTTTTCAAAAAATGATTATCCATAAATTGAAAAATCTTGAATTTCCAGAAGACGTAAACTCCAATATCGAGTTTTCTTTCTGCGTCTCAAAATTGAAAGTGTTATCTTCATTAATATGAGTGCAAGAATGTATTTAAGGTGAAGACGAATGATGTAGTCACTATGGAAATGTGAGATTCGCGATTGTTCCCATTTCACACTATTTTTGTTCTATTTGTACCCCACTTTTAACTCCAATGGTCATTTCCCAGGCCTCTCATCTTAGGAATATATTTCCTATTGTCAGGGTGCTAATTCGTAGACAGTGTTTTTCTTTGGGCTTTTATACGTTTTATCACACACACACACACACACACACACACACACACACACACACACACACACGCACACACACACACACACACACACACACACACAATCACCTCACAGACTTGAAGGATGGGAAACAATCTTGGCCAATGAAAAATTCCCGTCCTCAACCAGAAATCGAACCCGGGACTCCTCGCACAGTAGGCAGGTGTTCTACCGATCGAGCTACACTCCATACTTGTAACTATTCAAATCGACGGATTTAGTTGGATTGTAGTGTGTGAGGTTTAAGTTGAAATATGAACATTTGGCTGCTACCTGGCGGTTCTAGGGGGTGGGGTGCGCTAATGACGGTCCAAGTGCTGAGAAGCACTGTCAGTCACACTTCACTGCCTCGCCTCTCAGTATCAGTAATAGTTTTGAAATATGGGAGATCTTTTACAGAAATGTGGAAAATAGCCTGATATGTTTAACCGTCCTTGCCTCGCTGGTTTTCGTATTGATACAAATGGGTGTTGAGAAACACGAAAATTTCTCCAATCCAGAATTTAAATAGCGAGCTTTAATAGGAAAAGTTTTGAGATTAGGCAGTTAAGGAATACCAACTACTGTGAGGAATATTGTGCTATCTCTTTCTATTTTCCATGTTTCAACTTGAACCTCACACACTATCATCCTTCCAAAGGGATGCAGGACTATACGTCACCTGATAGTTATTCATGATACAAGAGCTAAAAGCGAAATATTATTGTGCCAATAGGAATGGTAGTAGAAGGGGCGTAGCGAATCGTCAATATTTATAGACCAATTATAGATTATGAATTAGATTATTTTTACCTATTTGGAATCTGGGATGCTGAGGCCCGGGTTCCCACAGATTTCATTGCACCAACTCCTTCATTACCACCTTTCTTTCGTCTCGTTTGCCCGCAAATCATATCATCCCCTTCTTCACTCTGATACCAGTCTTCAGGCTCATCACCCGTCAGGGCTACTCTCCCATATCCAGAGTTCGTCTGTTCCCCAACAGGCATCTGACCCCAGGTATCCACTTGGAAGTTCCAAGAGGATAAAGAGAGAAAGAAAAAAGGACAGGTATGTGTGACGATCAGCGAGGTTTGTTTCTTTTTAGGATCGGTGCTGAGAACATATGAGGCAGAAAAAGAATCATTATACGTAAAGAAGCCTATGAGAATAAACATGGTCCTTCGTTAAAATATTTCGACTGGTAACCTTCAAACATCCTTTTCAAGAGTGCTATTTGTTTGTAGTATTTACTAATGTATTTGTTGTTCCTTGACATTGAGGCATGGTTTGATCATAGTGTAATTTGCCCACAATGTTGAAGCTACACATGTTTTGGCTTTATCTTGAAAATATGCTAACGTCAGACGTTTGCTATAATTCATCTGTAGGTACGTTTCTTACCTTGTACCATTAAAGGAAGTTTTATATGCTATTTTGTACTGTTTCCTTGACTTTTTCTTTTTTGCAGGAATTCCGATGTAGATAATCCTCACCGCTGTTTGTAAAATTTTTGCTGATTATTAAGATTCCATAATTACTGCACTCAAATCATCCGCGTTTACATTAACAATGCAAGCCTAATGAATAATAACATTCCCATCTGCCAGGAAATCAAAGTTGGTAACCCTGGAGTGTTATAGTTTTATACAACCCAGTTGCTTAAATTTTTCCTTTTAATTAATATCACCTGACCACCCCATAGCGTAGTGGAAGCGCGCCTCCCTCTGACGCGAGGGTCTCATGTTCGATCCCCGGTACCGATGTGAGGATTTCCCCTGCTGGGAGATGTGGCCCGGAATGCACTCAGCCTCGTGATATTATCCTAATGGAAAACTAGCGTCTCTAAAAGGCAGAGTAATCGCCTTAAGGTCGGGAAAGTCGTCGCGTTGACCGTCGCCACTCCACTCTGTACTTCTCCTTGGCCTTGGCTGTGACTGGAGGACGCAGCTGCCGGGCGATAAGGGATATAGGGGAGCCACCCTATGTATTACTAATTAATATTATCTACTGTTAAAAGCATTGCTTTTACCTTCGACTATCTGAAGAACATTGTTAATCATAAAGTTTATTTTAAATTCGATACAAATTCTTTGTGCTATTTTGACTTCCACTCTGAATATTTTAACCTCACTTCCCACAAATTGCGCTCATAATATTCTGACCTAGTATTCACTTCTAAATAGTGTTTCAAATATTTTTGAAGCCCGCTTCTGACTGTTCTTGCAGTGGCGATCACGCCTCGTTCTGAACAAACTGTTCTTACCTTCGGTGAAGTGTTTACACTTTGGCGACTGAAATGTCATCGGTCAACTATCGTGAAATGAGCATGCGTCACTAACCCTATTTAACATGCTCTGCATGCACGTCATGCTCATCACGTGTTATGCTCACTGGTCAGGTGGCTGATTATCGCCCAGTACAGGAAACAGGCATTTGTTAATCTTCCATTCATTTAGAATCCAATTTCAAGGAGCTCCAATCGGTGTTAATACATATTGATAGTATATGGTTTATTTCATATGTCTGAGGGCGATTCCAGAAATATGGACACTGCGCATGTGCCCTTAAAGCAGATGTGTAGATTTTAGCCGGTATGTTACAGCAAAAATAGGCGCAATATGGAGGAAACACGAATAAAAACTCTAAAATATGAAACAGCAAATTTAATAACGAAATATATTTATTCCTAATCGATTTAGAGTAGGTTTACTACATTATTTTGAAAGAAAATTTTATGTGGTACATTCATATGGCTTTCTCTACCCACTGTCGTTTTTTTCATACAGCATCTATTTAAACTATTCATACAAAAGCTTATTTTTCTCTCTTCTTCAAGTTAATTGAGATAAACGTTTGCATAAATAATTTCATCACACACTTCGTTGTAGGTATAAAGGGAATAGCGATAGTCAACTGTTCAAAAACTGTTCGCTATACATTAGCCTGGAAACCCCATGCTCTTTCCATGATGTCGCAACAAAGAGCTGAGTAGCAAGAGCATTTAAAATTGACAAAGTATCTTATTCTCTTTTTACTTATTTTATTTTCTCTGGCTATGGCCTCATCCAACACAAATTAACACTTATATTCACTCAAAACTCATGGAGTTACATAAACCTTCACAATCTATATTTTCAAACTCTGGCCTCCTTGACAATGTGACGTCATGCCAAGCAGCATTCAATGTTTTTTTTTTGTTTGTTTTTTTTTTTTTTTTGTAAAAAATATATATAAAAATTAACGTCCTCCAACATTGTGTCATATCTTACGAATGAATGAAATGAAATGGGTGAAATGATGTTCAAATGAGCCCGAGGTCCATCGAGCTTTGAGTTACCCGACATTCGTCTTCTCAGGGTAGAGAAAACCTCGGAAAAAAACCTTACCCGCATAACTTACCCTAAGCGAGATACGAACTCGCGACCTCTTGAACATGAGGCAGACACGCTAACCATCACACTACAGAGGCGAGCTTCAACTTTGGATGCTTTCTCCATAGAAATCTAAAGCAATGTTACAGTATTGTAAAACTGATACCAAGTTAATTCAGAAATGCTTGATGTCACAAAAAGTTGTTTGAAATAGTGTGATTTAAAGAGCATTTTTGTGCTGGAGGTTTTTGTAAATCTCATATATTTACTCGTTATACACATACGACCATATAAAATTCCTTCCGAAAGGACTTCACAGACTATTCGAGAAAGTTCAAGGTATACATTTTGTTTATAATATAAATCTCTTAATATAAGGTATTTTAATCGTTGGTTTAATTTTCGAGAAAGTCAAAAGTAGTGCAAAATGTTCCAAGTAAAGGGTAGTTTCGGTTGGTGGGAAGTTTCTTGAAAATCTTCGTGTCGCATTGTTTGGAAGACACTAAACTTAAATACGAAGTTTAATATTCATCCCACGTTTAACTTTTTGAATTATGCTGCCCCCCCCCACACACACGCACACGCACACGCACACGCACACGCACACGCACACGCGCACGCACACGCACACGCGCACGCGCACGCGCACGCGCACGCGCACACGCACACACGCACACACGCACACGCACACGCACACGCACCCGCACCCGCGCACGCGCACGCGCACATGCACGCGCGCGCGCACACGCACACGCACACGCACACACGCACACACGCACACACGCACACACGCACACACGCACACACGCACACACGCACGCACGCACGCTCGCACGCTCGCACGCACGCACGCACGCACGCACGCGCGCGCTTTTTAAAAATGTATTTTCTGTATTGAGGGGCCTCCCTCTCTCCCTTTCTACCTGCCTCCCTTCTTTCTTTCTTTCTTTCTTTCTTTCTTTCTTTCTTTCCTTCTTTCCTTCTTTCCTTCTTTCCTTCTCTCCTTCTCTCCTTCTCTCCTTCTCTCTTTCTCTCTTTCTCTCTTTCTCTCTTTCTCTCTCTCTTTCTTTCTTTCTTTCTTTCTTTCTTTCTTTCTTTCTTTCCTTCCTTTCGTCCCTCCCTCCTTCCTTCCCTTCTTCGTTCCTTTCTTCCGTCCCTCCCTCTCCCTCCCTCCCTCCCTTCCTTCCTACATTTCTCCCTCCTCCCTTCCCTTCCCTGCCTCCCTCCTTCCATCCTTTCTTTCTTTCTTTCTTTCTTTCTTTCTTTCTTTCTTTCTTTCTTTCTTTCTTTCTTTCTTTCTTTCCTTTCCTTTCTTCTTTCCTGCTTTCCTTCGTTCGTTCCTGCTTTTCTTCCTTCTTTCCTGCTTTCCTTTCTTCGTTCTCTCTTTTTTTGCATTCTTTCTTTCTCTTTCTCTTTTTAGAATGGAGAAACAGCGTTATGTTTTTGCAGTGGCATCTAGCAGTATCGCAGGAGTTTGACATATTCACTGAACGTAGCATATAATTTGTTTCTCTAATAAAGTTCATCAAACACAGTGCCCTAGACACGCCTCAGAATTCCTCTCGAATCTGCCAAAGAGCAGACATGGAAAACAGTGCAAAGTATTAGTAACTTCTCAGCCACAGAACCAATCGCGCTTTTCGCACTTTTCAGAAATTGAACTTCCTATTGAATGTTCTAATTTTCGTCTTAAAGGGTAAAGGGTACAGACACAGAGTGGGGACACCTCGCTCCCGTCAACCTACCAGATCTATTGTGGCTCCATCCCCCAGGAGGCAAGGATAAAATGAGGGAACCGAAGGTGCCACACAGGGTCGCAGCTAAACAGGCCACAGAGACGCGTGGAAGTGCTGAGATCTCTTTATCCCGGCGCCAGGCCCCGCCGAGCAGCCATCACACCGCAGGTCCGGTGTCTCACTGAGCGTCCCCCCCCCCCACCCCCGAGGGAGGACAAGGGCCGCCAAACGCCACCTAGCGCCGAGAACAGCAGTTACCATGCGCAGTCAACCACGCCATCTGCCATCTACACGCCTGGAAGTACACCTGAAGGATGAGAAGGAAATGAAATGAAAATAAATGATGGAAAGGAAACCGTGGTATGAAATAATGCACCCCAGCATTCGCCTAAGTGACATGGAGAAACCACGGAGAAACCCATATCAGAGCGCATGGCCACGGGGATAGAACTCGCGACCTCACGTTACCACCTGAGCCATCCCGCTCGGTTTTCGTCTTAACCGTTTGAGTTATATTAAAGTTTGGCGTAGATCTACGCATTCGTTTCACTTCGGATTTTCAGTAGCACTGACTTGAGAACATGCTCTTAACAGCAAAGATTGTACGGCATTCATTATGAGAGTTGGTCACTAACCTTCTAATATAGAATCTCAAAAGTACACAAGAACAGTACAACAGGATACGCAAGCTTATATTATTATAGTGAGCTAGACACCTGCAAAGTACTAAAACACAGTCTCCTACGAGCTTGAAGTAATAACACGAGACAACAAAGAACTGTGGTCACGATTCGAACTACCTTCAAGGTACCAAGCGTACCACCAGGAGGGGCAAAGGATCAGCAAGGTTGATAAACCTCCATCTCAGCAATGTATAAGAACCCACGCCCATCTCTTCGTCTCCCCGTAAACCTCCTGAACAGTCCAAGGTTGGCCTCATGATGCCTAGAACCTAGGTAGACATCCCCGCTGAAAACCTTCCGATCTCCTACAGTTAGAATTCGTTTATTTTGACTACAATAGCCTGCTGCTATGATTTAAATGTTAACAACCAATTGCCTAACTAAAGGACAGGTAGAAGGAATAAACTTGCATGTCAAAGGCGCTACAGGGGTTGAATGTAACCAACTTTATATCGTTCCTACTGCTTTAGTTTGTGTGTTATTTAATATAGTACTTCAATTTTAACTTCACGTATCCGTAATTGATAAAGGAAGCGATGAACAAATGAAATTAAAGCGGCAATGCAACTGAGTTCCGGGAGCTAGACGCTTGCCAAGAATGCTAAAGCACTCCTAACTTAAGAAAAGACATATTCAATGTCAGTGTTAGAAATACTAAATTTAAAACCCTTCCTACTGTCCAGAGCCAGGGCAAGGGAAGACTTATTAAACACATCCCCTACTGGTCTTTGATAGAGGACTGCGACTGACGTTCGCGCCGCCGCCGCCGCCGCCGCCGCCGCCATCACCACCGCCACCGCCACCACCACCACCACCACCGCCGCCGCCACCACCACCGCCACCGCCACCACCACCACGGCCGCCGTCACCACCGCCACCACCACCACCACCACCACCACCACCACTACCACCACCGCCACCGCCGCCGCCACCGCCACCACCACCATTATTTCCAGTATTTCATTATTATGCTAAAACCAATACCATTACTATTGCCACCAGTTAATACCACCCACACCATCACCACCATCTCCATCACCATTACTACTACATCATCACTAACGTTGGTTCACATATAGACAATGAGCTGCCTGTTCCGTCTTCAAAGATTCTCCAGCCATCTCTTTTTGGGTCTGCCCACAAAGGTTATTTTTATAGGATTGTATTTCCATACTAGTTTTGCTAATGTTACATCTGGCATTCATTCAACATGTTAACTTCGCTGTCGTGTAAACCCTTTCGCTTGGTCGTTTATATGAAAACTTTGTAGCTGTTAACTTTCTTTTTCTGTGTTCAATTTAGTGAATACTTTAAATTTTCTTAAAACTACATTTCTGGCATGTATCTTTTCGTGCTAACAGTAAACCCGTGTGCTTTTTCTTTTGTTTTAATAACATATAATATAATAACAATGGTGACTTTTTTCCACATGCAAAAGGCACACAGCCTCTAAAATAGCTTTCCGAAGTTGTAAGGGTATAGAACGTCTTATTTCTAAATACGAATTACACATACAAGTAGCGTTGCAGTACACTGACTACTGAACCAAGGGAACCTGACTTTAAGGTTAGAGTGGATTTATATGTAGAAAAAAGCACTTGGGTTTTTACGGAACATAGCATTACTTTGAAAATATAGCTCTTCATATTGGAAGCTAAAATATGTACACAATAATTGAGGCGATCATAACAGTCTGGTTGCTTTAGTAGAGCACTAGAGGCAGGAAACACATAGATGACATCCTTCCATGATGTGCATGCAATAAAGGTGTCACAGTTTTCTAGGAAATATTTGTGCATTTGCTCTAATGCATGACTACTACTTACAACGCGTGATCATTTAAAGAATGTATCGTACATCACGAAACACAGAAGTGAAGTCTTTTATGCATAAATTTTATCCATGGGTATGTGAATGGAGAGAAGTTAATAGTTTAAACTTTAATGTTGTATATGGTTTCATTATTCCTAATCAGATATCATCGTGCATAATGGAGATATCTGAAGAAGGATTCCAGGGCCCAAAACAGTGAAGTCCTCTTTCTGCATTTGGGTGAAGCCGCCAAGAGGTAACTATAAAATCGTATGCCGGAGTGCTGTTCCCTCAGTGCAATATTTTGGGATAGCAAGTCTTCTGGTATTGACTCCCAAACTCTACCAGTCCAGCAATCGAATTACATCCATATTGCAGTTTTCCCAGAACATTTATTACGTGCACGTGCTTGGGGGCATCAACAGTGTTTGAACTGATCCAGAATGATAACACTATGGGGAAACTTGACCGAAGTTATTTATCTTTTTGCCGAGAACTAGTAATTAGTTAAATATCTACTGCATAGTTGCAGACGAACAAAAGTGTCTGAAATATAATTGTGTGGTATATTTAGGAAGGACCATCAACAACTTTTAAAAACTTAACAACAGTTATTATGGGCTGTGTATCTAGCTTCTAGCAAGAAAGTTGCACTCACTTCGAAACATGTGCCCTCTTCCAGCCATAGATGTTCACCATAGTAGCTCAAATATGGCAAGGATATTTATAATGCACAATACGATGTAAATAATTTCACTGTCTTCTGGGACAATTGTTCCACATTTTTCTTATTAAATGAGAAAAATAAACAAGAGCGTGACTGTAAAGACCTCCCGAGCCTATTTCACCATGAAGAACTCGTAATACTTGGGGGACTGCAGAATTATACAGTGAAGAAATAATCTCTGAGACATGTTGAATTTAGAGGCGACCATCAACGTGTTTATAATAAATTTAAGAACAACCACACTCCCGCCCACTGTCAGTCATAGATGGGCACCATAACACTTCAAACTTGGACCGAGTTCATGTTTACGATCAACAACACAATCTAAATAATTTCTTTCTCCTCGACTCCTTCCTCCTCAGCTGCGAATTACAAACAATAGACAACCAAGGATTTTCGGGCTTGCTACACCAGGAAGGAATCATCTTGTAGCACTTCCGCAAAACCTTCGCTTACTCGCGCGAGTTACACTGCGCTATGTATGACGCAGTGTTGCATTTGAATAACTTTAAAGATATTCGTGCTCTTGCTTGAGAACACCAGACGATCTCGTGATCGATCACCAGTACGTTACACTAGGCGTGACGAAAATGTATCTCACAATTTCATTTAAACTTCTGGCATAGCTTCGACCGCTGTTTGGCAGCCTTCCTAGTGCATCTGATACCTATCAGTAGTGATGAAAGGAGTAATGGAGGTACAACACATGCGGAGTCTGGGCGATCGCGTGTCGGTGGTGGTTTCAGTGTCCTCTTCTTGTGATAACATTTAGGCTGTATCGGATAGCTACTGTATGTTTATTAGAATGGTAGTCTACTCAGGTACCTAAGTTATGATATACTCAACAGTTTGTTCACCAGCTCATGTTCCCTGCGAGGAATGCAGTGAGCCAGTACGTTAGTAAACAATTGCAGGTAAACAAGAGATATCTGAAGCGGGAGTCGTGCCTCTAATCGCGCTTACAACAATGGTGCCAACCTTGGAATGTGTATTCATGCTGCATCACAGCAAAGAAGTCACTCAAAATACCGGAACTTAAATGTTATTTGTAGGTAATGGAGTATGTTTAGCTTATAAAACATAAACAATATTTTCAACTACCCCGTCTTTCCCCCACTGATCATTTTCTACCTTTTCTATACGTTTTCAAAAACCCTGCCAGCCTGTTTCGGTCACAGTGATATACCCTCGAGTGTTATATCATGCAATTCCTGTAAGTATAAGTCACCTGTTACATTTATTTAACTATTCGTTTTACCTTGGCCGAAGCAAGTTCTATGGATTGAGATCACACGTGTATGGGGACAAGCAAACGACAGTGTGGCCCAATGAAACCCAAAATGCGTCGGCTTTAGAAACCTCTTTAGCTTTGTTTGTTTCAACCACCCTGTAAAAGTCTGATTTACATATGGAACTGTCACTCTGAAACTCTCTGCTCTCCAACCACAATATCATAGCAGATTTCACACCCCTCCTAGGCGGGGATTAACTACACCCACTTTTTCTTTACTTCCGAGATAGCACTCGTCCAATTTTTAATTGAAATTGAGAGGTAAGAGCAAATTAGCGAGCAAACAAGGGGGAATGACATTGAAGGTAAGTTGGCAACCTAACTAGCCACAGCGTTATCTACAAGCTTACAAAACTCGAATTACACCATCGCGAAACGTCACGCTTCTTTCCGTCAGTCCCTTAAGACCATGAACTGATGAACAGACAGTATATGTAATTCCAATACGACGACTCATTAAACTGATACATGAATTTGAAAGAAATAAAAATTGAAGGTCAAGAAAATAGAGCTTCCAATATCACTGAAGTATTTACATCTACGCTTGAACCAGTTTCTCCCGTAATTTTGAATTAAATGAAAATGTTGCGTCCAATACCCATAGCCTGCTGCTTTTCTAATATACTGGCACTACAGCTTTTCTGATGGATATGTGAAAGGAGTATTGTCTTTGAACACCATATAGAAATTCCCTATAAAGGATCCACACCAATTCGTTTTCTTTGTACAGCGATTTCTATAGGTTTACTACCAGAATTAAAAATGTATGTGTGGTTCATGTAAGAAGGTGTATGTCATAAATTTGCAATAAGAGGTATTTTGTAATTCTGTGTAAATGCAAATGTTAGGGATTAACAGTCATAAAGAATATTCAAGAGGGGCATCTATCTGCTCTATTATGCAAGGAACAATTATATCGCTTATCCCAGACCATACCAGCAAACCCTTAGGTCAAGAGAACCAGCGGTGTTAAGTTTTGTATAAGAAAATACTATGCAACATTGCTCTAAAAATGTTCGAATATTCCAATGCATGTACTTACGCAACTATTTATTTTGAGGGGGGTGTAAAAGTCATCATTCACATTATTTGCCCTTAGAATTGGATAAATAGTCCTAAAAGCGCAAAGTGTGGAGGACTCACATCAAGGGAAATCTACAAGACATTGCCCCAGATCTTTTACTGCATCTTATTCTTCTTTATTAACCACCGAATCGCCTCTTGGACTCAGATGTGCCATTCTAGGTTTAAGATACATAGGGGACGTGAAGATATAGTGGGAAGAAAGGAATAGGCTGGATTTGTAATTAAAGATCTGCTCTTGGGCAGAAAGTTATGACCAGGGAGCGGGGTTTAGTAAGTAAATATAGGAATGAGATTAACAGCATGGAGTATAGAGCCGGCAGGTAGCATGAGGTGTGTACTGCCTTCCACTCTACTTGTTTACAAGAGCACAGCAAGGTCACTGGTGCTTCCACTTCCCGTTGTAGATGCACGGTTAACTTGATGGATTTCGTACTAAAACCCCGCTCCCTGGTTATGACTAACTCTCTCACTGGATGGCTGATTTTTTCTGATTGGTTGATATTTTGAATGGTTAACTCAATGATTGATTGATGTTATCTAACAGATCTGCCCTAGAGGAATTTAAATGTAAATGCTACTGTTGATGGTGGGCAGATCCCCTGACGCCCATAAACGACCCTCATTGGAAGCAGTTTGTGCAATCCTAGGTAATAGACCTTTTTAGCAGTTATTGGTGATATTTCTACAACTAAGTTACAAATTTCCATATCACTTCCTTCAGCAGTTTCCGGGAAAATAAAATACGTTCTGCTTTTTAACGATCTACAGGAAAATCTTCTGCGGTGTAGTTTTCAAAATGTTGGAACCGAATTTCAATTATAGGTTTCAAACGTACTGTTTTACCAACTGATAGCACGATTGGAAAAGAAAACATGAACACAAATTCAAAAGTATATACCTGTTACTTTTGCATTTATAAGCGTTATTCTAAGGACATCCACTTCATTAGTTTTACTTTCCTGAAAATTTCCAGCAATAGTTTTTATGATTTCTTGATGAAATTTTCAAAGTAATTAACAAAGTTGTACGCCGCTAGGAGCAATACAAAATGGTGAAGGACAGAAAGGACAGAAGGGTGACTTCACACTTTAAAACTGCACTCGTTGGCTGGTACATTAACAGTTTTGGTGTCTGTACCATATTACGCTCATTTCTCTCAAAAACTCTATATCTGTACACAATCTGTATTTCTGAGAATTTTTGACAATTTTCACAAGTTTGTGTCCTTAAGCAAGGATATTACTTTAGGTGTGCAGTATCCTGCAGCTACAACCATTTGCAGCAAAGGCAGATGACTGATAACGATGAGCCACCTACAGGAACGCCGATGTAAGAAGCCTACACCGTAAATTGTCTGCGACCAGGACTGGAGTGTGGTTCGTGCACTCAAGGTAATTTATGCGCGATGCGCCTGCTTTACCTTGTAGTCGCATCGTAGGCGAAAACTTTGAATCATCGAAGTAGTCGGGTAAAACTGCATGGGATGATGGAACAATACCTAAGTAGATACTGCACACATTATGTCCTTCAGCTCAATATCCTGCTATCGATGAGCGAATAACAGCTTTGTTTACTCGTATATACCGCCGTATATCCTTACAGATACGAAGAGGATACTTAACGTATAATTTAAGATAATGGTAGTTATGTACAGAAAGTTACCTGCATTTACATCACGCATCGCATGTAAATAGATAGTCGTTGTATTTATTACTTATTCCTTGCTTCACAATTTAAATATATTCATGTCACCGTGACTTTTTCTCTCTTTCTCTATATTTTTCTTCCTGATTCCAAAATAGTACTAGTATTGAATAAAATAAACAGACAACTGTTTTTTTATGCCAACCAACTTACTGCTGGTGTTTTTAAACACACAAGCCACGTGTGGGCAATGATTGAGAGGCAGAATCAGGACTGAAAAATTCAATGCCCCAGCCGGGATTTGAACCCCGAATCCTCCGTTTCACGCGCGGCTGTTCTAACCACTAATCTACCATAACCAACTTGCCAGTATGACATTAAATTCCCCATCCGATTCTAATTAACATGGTAACCACAAGGGAATCCCACATTTAAAGGTTATTTAAACCCGGAACATAAAGTACCTACTTACGAATGTAAGTCGCGCTTGAGGTGCCTATCTCAGATGTGAGATTCCCCTGTGCTCTGCTGGCCTAATACGGATCGGTTGGGGAATTAATTGTAATAAATACAACGACTATCTATTTACATGCGATGCGTGATGTAAATGCAGGTAACTTTCTGTAAATAACTACCATTATCTTAAATTATACGTTAAGTATCCTCTTCGTATCTGTAAGGATATACGGCGGTATATACGAGTAAACAAAGCTGATATTCGCTCATCGATAGCAGGATATTGAGCTGAAGGACATAATGTGTGCAGTATCTACTTAGGTATTGTTCCATCATCCCATGCAGTTTTACCCGACTACTTCAATAATTCAAAGTTTTCGCACTTCAAAGCTGCACTCGTTGGCTGGTACATTAATAGTGTTGGTGTCTGTGAAGTGTGAAGTCACCCTTCTGTCCTTTCTTTCCTTCACCATTTTGTATTGCTCCTAGCGGCGTACAACTTTGTTAATTACTTTGAAAATTTCATCAAGAAATCCTAAGGTGATAAATAAAAACCATTGCTGGAAATGTCCAGGAAAGCAAAAATAACGAAATGCATGTCCTTAGAATAACGCTTATAAATGCAGAAGTAATAGGTATATACTTTTGAATTTGTGTTCATGTTTTCTTTTCCAATCGTGTTATCAGTTGGTAAAACAGTAGGTACGTTTGAAACCTATAATTGAAATTCGGTTCCAACGTTTTGAAAACTACACCGCAAAAGATTTTCCTGTAGATCGTTAAAAAGCAGAAAGTATTTCATTTTCCCGGAAACTGCTGAAGGAAGTGATATGGAAATTTGTAACTTAGTTGTAGAAATATCACCAATAACTGCTAAAAAGGTCTATTACCTAGGATTGCACAAACTGCTTCCAATGAGGGTCGTTTATGGGCGTTAGGGGATCTGCCCACCATCAACAGTAGCATTTACATTTAAATTTCTCTAGGGCAGATCTATCAGATAACATCAATCAATCATTCAGATAACCATTCAAAATATCAACCAATCAGAAAAAATCAGCCATCCAGTGAGAGAGTTAGTCATAACCAGGGAGCGGGGTTTTAGTACGAAATCCATCAAGTTAACCGCGCATCTACAACGGGAAGTGGAAGCACCAGTGACCTTGCTGTGCTCTTGTAAACAAGTAGAGTGGAAGGGAGTACAGCCCTCATGCTACCTGCCGGCTCTATACTCCATGCTGTTAATCTCATTCCTATGCTTACTTACTAAACCCCGCTCCCTGGTCATAACTTTCTGCCCAAGAGCAGATCTTTAATTACAAATCCAGCCTATTCCTTTCTTCCCACTATATCTTCACGTCCCCTATGTATCTTAAACCTAGAATGGCACATCTGAGTCCAAGAGTCCACCTTCATATCTTACCTATCTTACTCAGTGGATTTGTTGGACTGGAATTCACTGTTAATCCCCTGGGAAGAAGAAAAACGAAATATACGGGGCTATTCAAAAAGAAAGAACAGATTTCAAACATTTATTTCTTCAAAACTACAAAAGATAGAAACATGATTCCAACGCCCATGGAGAGGGAAAAGTTTACAATTTTGTATTATGCATTCAATATGAGCACCATGTTTTGACATATGTTAAAACGGTGGCTCATTTCTTGCCACACACGAATCAGCTGGTCTCCAGTTATCAAATTCACAGCTTCAACAATTCGATGTCATAGATCTTCAAGAGTGACAGGCATAGGAGGGATATAAACACGGTCTTTTTCGTAACCCCATAGATAAAAATCACACGGAGTATTTTAAAACATTGTTGTTTGTTGTTTGTCTGTAGGGAAATGGCAGCGACACCTTTCATTGTTATCGTTATCATAACAATGATCAAATCACAAGAGAAATTGAACCAATGTGGCCGTGATTGGAACTTCTATCCCCGCTATTTCAATTGTAAACCTTTCTCTGTCCATGAACGTTGGAATCATGTTTCTATCTTTTGTAGTTTGAAATCTGTTCTTTCTTTTTGAATAGCTCTATATATGAAATAATAAACTGTACGTTTTAAAGAAATATACAACTTTTGTAAAATATGTGTATGTATAATCTCGTTTGCTTTACCGATTATACAACATTACAGAAAACTCTTTCCGAATACAGGCTATTCTCAGGAAATTAAAGGTATACGTGCATTTTATTTGTCATGTAAATATCTTAAACATGTGTAACAAATTCATTAGAGCCATTGTTCATGAAATAAAAATGATAAAAAATGTTTATATGTAAAGGGCAGTTTTGTGGCAGTGAAATTTTCTTCAAAATCGTCCTGTCCCATCTTTGAAGCACACTGAACTGTATTTATCGAGTATTCGGTTTTGGAGTTATGTTCTTGACAGGCACAACACACATCCACGGATCTATTTCTATAAGATCTCCGGCGAAATCTCGACATCAAAATTTTAGGTGGAATACAATACTTCTCTTACTTACTATGGGTAGGTAAGTGACAGAGAAAGTAAAAGTGAAATAACAGAAGTACTAAACAATTCAAACCAATCATAACGGAGATCTCACAAAGGCCAATGTCTCGAAGAAAAACAGTTATTTGAAATAAGTTATTTGTTGTGCAGTTTCTGTGTAATAAGTTTTATCTCACTGCTGTGGTTTTAACAGTTATACAAAATTGCTTCTTAATGAAGATTCCATAATCTATTCTCAGAAAATTCAAGATAGGTATATATTTTATTTGCCATGCAAACATTTTATTATGTTGAATTGTATGTGTGTGTGTGTGTGTGTGTGTGTGTGTGTGTGTGTGTGTGTGTGTGTGTGTGTGTGTGTGTGTGTGTGTGTGTGTTTGTGGTACTTTAATAAAAATCGTATGCCATTTAACAAGATCAATATTTTCGAAATTTTTCCATGTAAAGAAAAGTTTCTAGGGAAATTGCTTGAAAATCTTCGTGTTGCATCCTTGGAAGATGCTAAACATGTACGAGTATAATGCCCAAGTTAGGAATTATCAACGTTTTTATTGAACTTCTTTACTAAGGTCTCGGGTTTTACGCCTTTACAAAAGTTAATTTTGCTTCATTTTAATTCATATGATTATGTTAGATAAGGTTAATAAAACGAAAAATTTTTAGAAATACTAGAGCACGTGAAGTGTAATATCGTTTGTCTCTTTTTGCGTATTAGAAGTCAGGCTTTTCTCTACGTTAATTTGGCTGTTGTATGTTTCTTTTTTTTTTTTTTTCATTTTAATTTTAACTCGAGGTGAATTCTTTCTGGTGTCAGCGTATATTACAAACTCTACAAACTCTACTTGCCGAGGAAGACACTGTATGTTCAAATAAAAGTATGTAACTTTATCCGAGGTGAAGTAGGCATTGAAATGAGAAACAAAGACGCAATAAAATGGAGTCCGAATTACATTACATTCGGGATATTAAGTATACCGGAGGTGCCGAATTGGATAGCCATCTGCCTTATTATATCACTGACAACTTCATTCAAAATTTCCTATCATGTTTAACGCATGCAAGATCTTAAACCACAAAATCATCCTGGCAGATTGGACTTGTGCCGATGACTCGCACAGTTGTTGTGAAGGTCCATGCTTTACGGCGAAGGTTTTGTGTGGAAGAGGCGGGCTTTCAAGCAAGATGTATTGTGAATATCCATATTCATCACACGTGGGCTACTGAAAATCGTCGCGCAGCCGAAGAAGCGAGGAATCACGACACATTTGGTCAACATATGGGCAATCAACCTTGGGAACAGATTGAAAGCTTTGACCTTCCACCACAATGCTTAAGGATTTCAGATATTGAATTTTCGAGAATATTCGGGAAATATTAAATTTGTTAAAACTGTCACAGAAAAACATCCTCAAATATATTCAACCGTGGATTCAACCTTCTTGCGTTTTAAATAGGCGTGTGTAGACGTGTGCACATGAAATTTTATAATGTACTTCTCTGGTATTCCTATTTTCTTACATCTTCGCCAGTATACATTGTTCCTCGTAACATAGTTTTCATTCATTTTCTTTCAAATGTTCGTATAGCTTCTCTGAAAGTGAAGACCAAATGAGTTTTTCCATGACATCATAGTTTTAAATGTAGCATTTTTATATATTAGTACCTGATTTACTTTTAGGAACATAAAAGTTTACACGTTTTATTATTTTTTCAGGAAAAGTTGTAAAGTTAGAGAAAACGTAACATTTTAATGCAATGAACTACATTGGAGAAACAATATGCTAAATACAACAGGCTATAAAGTTTTCAAATGTCCGTTTACTTTAGATTATGATAAGTGAACTTATTGAAATCCACAAACGCCACCAGGGACGTGCATACACAACAGGAACGAGTCTAAAAAGCCTGTAAGGAGGTATGCAAAAATTCAGACGAATTTTCAAGAATGAATGTATCCTTGTGCCGTATTTGGGGGGATTTTCACTATTCAGTTGCGCAACGCTTCATTTTTACTTTCCTGAGTTGAAATCTTCGTAAGTATAAACACCATTCAGAAGAGTGAAACAACTACAACAACGATAAACATTTTCGTCTGCTTAAGGCACAGCTACATCAGTAAAACATTTATGTTAAATATATCCTAGCTGATATTTGTAATAAGATTAATTTTAAAAATGAAGGTCAAATTCTGTATTACCTTCGGATGCAGTAAGCTTTTGTAACTATACCATATGTTACACCAGTCCCTTATAATTGGTTATAATACGTATCAAAGAATCAGTGCAATCTTGGAGTTGATTAGTTCTATATTGCTCTACCTAGCGATTAGTTGTTCGCCACATAAATCCAGCCTTCCGTTAAGGGAACTCTCCCCTGAAAATGATGAATTCAACGATTTTCAATGATTCTGATATAAATTTAATTTATTTGCTATTTGCTACTTTTTATTTGCTACTTTAGTAAGTTAAGGCAACAGGAGTTGCAACGTTACGTACGACCATAAGACGTTAAATGAATACTTTAAATCATAGATGGGGAGAACTGACTTAATGTGTCACTTCCCGTACATCGTAGTTTTAACCTCGTCCACAGCCTCACAGCGATTAGCTACCAGGCCTCCCGCTATTGTCCGTCCACCTCAGAGAACCGGCCAGTCCTTCAAATGTGTCAGTAAGTAGAAAGGGTGAAGACTCGATTGCATTGCTGTCACCCCTCTTCCCCATGCTTGCTTTAAATTATGAAAAGGGACATAAAACATGTATTATGTGCAAACGCACAGAGAGCACGTGCGAATTAAACGTGGCCATTCTGTCTGTATCTCTCGTACGTAGTAAACTGGGTGTTTCGGGTCCTAGAATACACCCGTAATTATATTCTTTGTTCATAGATCATCCCACGTTTCGAAATAAAGTACATCTAATTAGAGTAAGAATTACTTTGATACAAAAGGCAATAAGCAGGTGATCTACAGCTTCCCTGCATCTCTCAAGCATTGTTGCTAGCTAGAGTGTGTGAAGTGTTGCATTGTGTCATAGACCAAGCAACATGGAGATGATGGAGATTCAAAGTTTCGATAGCTGTCATTATTCTCTTTCACTTTAATACAAATTCTCTCCAAAACCAAAAAGAGGATTTGCGAATCTGGACATTGTTTTTTAATTTATTTCCTCCCACTCATTTTCTTTTAACTTGTTGGTATTTTTTATCCTTTAATAGTTAATTACTTTCCAACATTAATGTAAAACACTAGCTAACAATTAACTTACTTATTTTGTAGAGCGCCAGCCACACCATGCAATTCCGTTAATCCTAGCCGGTGTATATGGAGTGTCTGTAAGTTGTGGGGTGCATGAAAGTATATTATAAGTGATTGGTGGACTACCTGTTACACCTTATTGCTTATAATCACAAGAATGTGAAACATATAAGGATTAAAATAACAACATACTTTACGGTTAATTACCTTGCAAACCAAGCACAGGATCAAGTTGTTATACCTAATTTCTTAAGCCGTTTTAGGTACTTTCTCTACCAATTACCTATGGTAGATGTTCTTTTTATTATTTATATTGTTCCCAAGATGTTGTACACCTTTTTGTCTATTAGAAAATTTACTCTGGTAATAGGAATACATTGGAATATGATTGTCTGCGATACGCTCGTGAGCGCCAGTCCCTTGGTATGGGTATTACACTTCGCTCAATTCTTTTATCTTTCGGAGCTTTTTAGACTTTTAATGTGTGCTGTCTTACTTATGTTTGTTTTACTTTTTTAGCGTTTTAACCATTTAGAGTTTTCACTTTTACTTTTTACTCTTTTAGTTATTTTGACTTTTTAATCTACAATACAGACATTCTAAAGTCTTACTTTTTAGCGTTTTAATTCTTCACTATCTTAGCTTACATTCTTTTTTTAACTATTAGCTGTCTTAATTGTGAAGCTTAGGCGTTTCTTAGTTTTACTATTTTTACCTTTTGACTTCAGGTCCAAATGACCTTTCGTCGGACGCTTAAATACTGCTCACCGCTAGCTCACTCACTCACTCACCACTCACATTAGGGCAAGGGTGGTGAAAACGGGATTCGAGGTATCCCTGAACTGTCACTGCCTTTCCCTCTGTGGTTGGTTGTCCATTTGTATTCTACGTCCTGCCAGATATTGCCATGTGTGTTGGGTATTTTGCATTTTCCTACCCTTGCAGTAAGGTACTTGATTAATATTGTTAACACTAAAACGTGCTTTCTTTGAATAAAATAATTACTCGTCTTTATTACAGTAAATTTTCACAGAACCAATTATTTGAATCCCTTCGGACAATTTACCGACAAAATCGTGTTATACTGAAACGAAACTTCGCAGCACGTGGGTATCTTAATAACACGATTTTAAAGATTATCAATCCGATCAGGAAGTCTGTTGATGAGATATCCAATGTAATGTGCGCATTTCTTAGAATGACAAAGAACAGTACATCAAACTTCTGTAAAGTTATATACAATCAATTTTTTTTCTTTCTTTTCCTACTCTTGAGCAGTAAGATAATAAAAATTGTACTGACACAGCCTTGAAGTATATCGTCGTCTTTGAAAACGCAGAAATCATATAACTAAGTAAAGAACTTAACAGTCTAATGAAAATAAAAACTGACAAACAGATACGGATAGTCTCAATATCAGCTCGTTGGGATTTAATGTAAAGGTCACTTATACAAACTCGATTGCTTCTTAATGTCACTTAGGAATCATTCCAAGGTCGTGTTGACAATGGAGCATCGTACTTAAATTAATTCTCTTAAGCATCCGCCATCATTTCTTATATGTAAAACACCCGGAAATACTCAGCCTTGAAAACTTGTCACAGCCAGGGATTCGAAACCAGTTCAGTCGTAAGCAGTATGCGTCCAATAAATTTTCAAGGAATGCTCAGCGTGGCTTCTTTTGCATGTGAAAACAGAGCCACTCTTTCCATACCGTTTAGAGTACAGTCCCAATTTCGCTTTCTCTATTAGGTGAGCCATAAATAGGAATTTGGCGTCTTTGTAAAGAATTAGCAAAATGTGCACCATGCTCAGAAATCAAAATTTTATGTTGTAGACCCACATGATCACAAAATTTCCATAAGAAAAGACTCCATAGAAAGCACTTGAAGATGAAAAATAAAAAAATCCTGTTGCTTTAGATCGCTTTGTTCTTTGTTCGTTAGTGCGAACCTACGGAAAGCTGTGGTCTCCAAATACTACCTGTGAGATAAAACGCACACAATTCTCTCATCCAAACATTACCAATATTCCAAGCTGATGGCGAAGAACGAACCCACATCTCTGGTAACCCCATCAAAGCGGGGATAATACTTATAATAGTGAAGACTGTAACCGGAATTATTGACCGGTAAAATGCATTAAGTATAAAGAAATGATAGGGGGATGGATAAATAATTATAAATAATTTCCGTGAGTTAAAATCAATGCATAATGAAGTATGAGATAAGACTGTCAGGAGATGGAGCCATTAGCGTTACAATTTAAGAGTTGAAGGAAAAGTCAATTACTATAGGGTTCTTCATTTAAAACTTGGCACATGGCATTTCGCCTGTGCGCGAATGGGTGTGCCACAGCCGGCTTTGCTCCTACATTTTTTTTTTTTCAAGTGGAGGAAAAATCCATTTATGGATTCCCAATGTGTTGGAGGGCACAGTGGGGTATGTCGGCTTCGCCATTTCTGGCACTACTCGGCTAAAAAACCTCCACCGGATAGGAATTTCGTTTATTTTTGAGAGGATATTTTAGGATTGACTTTGTGCGGTCCCGCATAGCACCCGCGTTAGGTTTGTTTCCTGCCACCTGGTGGGCGGGAGCGAGCAAGAGATAAGGTTTTAGGCTGTAGCCATGACAGAATGCCCTGACTACAGCATAGAGTGTACGAGGTAAAGGATGTATACATATATACATACATACTTACACAAGTAGATACACGTATCCATACACATGCATATACATATATCCTGTCTGTTTTTGTTACATATTTTACATGCTGTCATTGTCGGGTCCCGCAAGTCTGCAGTAGGTACATTATATGCAGTAAATACTAATTTAATATGTTAAATGTTTTTTTCATGCTTAATGCGTCTACTTTTGTAGTTATTTTAGAGCATGCCTTAACCTATGAGGTATATGCTTGCAATTTTAGCGTTTGACCCTGAATAACAGAGACTTCATGATAGAACGTAATTCGGCAGGTGGAGGTTCCCTGGCCATCAGCCTTATCCTAGTTTTGCAAGGAATTCTTGCTCGTCAGGTGTGGGTCCAGGTCCGCGCCGTTGTCATCTACCCACACGGGGGCAGCCAGCTGCGCCCATGTGGCTCATGGGGAGGCCTCCATCTCTCCGGATCCACCTTGGCTGGGTAGCGCAAGGTCTTCGGAGGCCCTGTAGGGGCTGGATTTCCCACAACAGTAAAGAGTAATAGGTCAGTAGGTTTCTGAATCGTCTTGTGATGCCTACTGTCTGCGTCTTGTTAGTTTTGGAGGAGGTTGTCCAGAAAGTCTTGTACTTCATCATCAATGTTTGCGTTTGTTAAGTTTCTGTCGAATAGAGAAAGTGGTCTGTTATGTTTGTTTGTTTCTGTCTGGTAGTCTCCTAACGTCTGAATGAGACGGCTGTGGTGTTTTGGGAGTTTCGCGTAGGTGTCGGTATCTAATTTCTTTATGAATTATTCGATGGTGTGTATTTTTATTTCCTCATGCAGCATATCTGAAGGTGCAATTCTTGAAATTTGTGCAATTATGCGTAAGATTCTGTTCTGGAATGTTTGTAAACGTTTGATGTGCGTTGCAGCGGCATATCCCTACACCTGCGCCGCATAGGTGAGTATGGGTCTGATCAAGGTTTTAGTGCCAGCCCTTTGTTCGCGTTAAGTGTGCTATTGAGGTTTATTAGGGGGTATAGCTTGCCCAATTGGGCTTTGGCCTTATTCTTTACGTGGAAGATATGGTTCTTCCATGTTAGGCCCTGGTCCATTTTTACTCCTAGCCACGTTACTGTGTCGGTCCAGCTAATTTCCTGCCCGAACAGAAGCAGTGTCGAAGCTGGTGTCTCTGATATCTATGGTTTATTCTCTTTGTGAATATTATGGCCTGGCTTTTAGGAGAGTTTACTTTAATAATTCTCCACTTTGTCAGCCAGTTTTCCAGTGCGCTCAGTGCGTTCTGGAGCCTCCTGCGTAAGAATTCTGTTTTCCCCGACTGTGCCAGTATTGTGGTGTCGTTGGCATATATGTAACGGTATGTATTTGTCAGCCAGTTTTCCAGTGCACTCAGTGCGTTCTGGAGCCTCCTGCGTAAGAATTCTGTTTTCCCCGACTGTGCCAGCATTGTGGTGTCGTTGGCATATATGTAACAGTATGTATTTTTCACTGTTGGCATGTCATTTATGTAAATGTTGCACGGTGTCGGCCTCAATATACTTCCTCGGGGGACTTCTGCTCTGATTGGGCGTCGTGTTGACCGTTCTGCGTTTACAAGCGACTGAAACTGACGATCTTTCAGGTAGTTCACTATCAGTTTGGTTAAAGTGTTAGGCACATTGTAAGTTTGCAGTTTCTTGAGTAGGCCCTCGTGCCATACCCGGTCAAAGGCCCGTTCAATGTCAAGCGGTAGGGTTCCGGTTGACTTTCGGATATTAAAGCCATATGTTATGTTTTCCGTTGCCCTCAGCAGTTGGTGTGCTGTGGAATGTTTTGCTCTAAAGCCGAATTGTTCCGGCATGAGCAGATTGTGTTTAGTGAGGAATTTATTTAGTAATTTGTAGATGACTTTTTCTAGTAATTTGCCTAGTGTGTTTAATAGGCTAATTGGCCTGTAATTGTTTGGTCTGGACTTGTCCTTGTGCTGCTTTGGAAAGAGGAGTATATGTGCCAGCTTCCAACTTTCCGGAAAATATCCGTGCGTTAGGACGTAGTTGTATATTGTACTAAGAACTTTGACCGCCTCGTCCGGCAGATTTTGTAGCGCTATGTTGGGAATTTTGTCTGGTCCCGGTGCCTGATTAACCACTTAATTTCGGCTGGGCACGTCTTGCGAATTTGGCAATGCGTTGCCATGTTGTGTGTGTGTGACGTTTCCCGTTCCGTGTCTTCGCTTATTCTAGGACACGAGGGAGTTGAGTTTGGAGTTAATGTCTCCTCAAACGCATCAGCAAACGCGTTGGCTTTTTCCGCGTGTTATGGCAATCCAGCCATTGTGATGGAGGGGAGGTATTTGGATTTTCTCTTTTGTAAGGCATCTTGCAATACGCCAGACCGTGTTTGTTTCATTTTCAAGGTTGTGTAGGTTGTTTTGCCACTGCCGCGCCAGGTATTTACCTGTTCTTTCCCTGACCTGGGCATTCAGATTACTAAATCTTTCGTGGTGGACAAGGTGGCGAGTTTTCTTGCTCCTATATAAACTCCGCGCGTAAAGCATGTATAACACTCTTACCTTATAGAAGATGCTGGAAATATCGTTCACCCTCGGCTAAACAAGCATTCTAAACAATCATTCTGATTCCTACGATTAAGTTGAACCACTGTAATGTTTCCAATTTCATTTCTAATATTTTGTTTTAGTTCTTCCAATGTATGAGGATTTGTCTCGTAAACATGGTCTTTCAGGTTACCCCACAAGTAAAAATCACACACTGTTAGATCGGGGAAGTGAGAGGGCCATACACCAGCGCTAATCACTATCTTCACACACTTCCCTAATTTTATTCGTGAACTCCTCTGCTGTATGAGATATAACAGAATCTTGTTGAAACCACCCATATGATCTCTCTTCTTGTCAGTTCATGATAGAATGGGCTCAAAATGTAAGTTCGGTACCTCTCTGCATTTACAGTCTGCTTGTACAATATTGGACCGATTATGCGTCTAGCGCTAACAGCACACCTATCTCCAACTCTCCGATTATAATGAGGGATTGGCCCTTGAGCCACGGAGGGGACCCTGCAGGCGGCGCTCTGCGTGACCTGGTGGGACCAGTGTACTGGCTGGTGTCAGGGAGTTTCTGAGAAAGTGTAGGGACCCTGCCCTCTACTGTGTCTGCTCTCCTGTGATCTGGCCGCCCTCTGTCTTCTCTCGCCTCATCCCTCCCTCCTGGAGGAACCAAAGGTCTCTCCGGTCAAAGTGCCAAAAAACCCCTTCCGAGTCTGTCCTCTCTTTTTCCCTTATACTGAGATGAATGTCGAGTAACTTAAAGCTCTATGGACCTCGGGCTCATTTGAGCATCATTTCACCCATTTCATTCATTCACCGTCCGCTATAACATTACGCTGTAGGACCTTTAACAACAGCAATAATAATAATAATAATAATAATAATAATAATAATAATAATAATAATAATAATAATAATAATAATAATAATAATAATGATAAAGCACACATTAGCGGTGATAGATCGTGCTGCTGCACAAAGGCAGTAGTGGGTAACAGGAGATTGCCAGGATTTAGCTGATACCGAGGCCGGGAGATAGGAGGATACTTTATTTAAAGATTCTGCACACGTATGTGCTTGGGTTGCTGATCCCAAGGCGATGAATTCTGTAATATATTCGGTACCACTGTCAGAATGTAAGGAGTTCTGCGCATAACTAGAGATTGTGTTGAATCTGTGAAATCCTTTGGGGAAGAGCGCGTCCCTGAACATGGAGCGCCCTCTTTGAGGAGGGAAGTAGGCGTCTGTGGAGGTTATGAACTTCGCGGCTAAGCAACTCCCGTTGCTCTGGCAGCGTCACTTGTAAGGTAGTATGATCTCTCTCACTCGCACACAGTGGGGTGAGCTGAAGATGTGTTTTGTGGTGTCAAGTAGAGATTGAACCGATTGAGGTGAGCGTTTCGAACTAATTTTGACAGCGAAATTTTGCTAAGTAGTGTTCACGACGGCAAATATGGCGTAGAAGTCCTTATGTTCAGCATCCTTTCAACGATTCAAAAACGTTGAAAGGATGCTGAAACTGCCATATGCCACCTATACAGATTTTGAGAGCATACTCGCTCCTTATGTGCTGCTAGCCATGAAAACTCTTATACCTTACCATATCCGAAGCACACCCTAATGAGCTTTTGTGTATGTCAAACCCTCGTATAGTGTTGAACATGTTGAGACAGATCCTCCTACAGAGCCATATGTTTACCGAAGACCTGGCGCTGCTCAGAAATTCAAGAATACCTGATGTCTCTAGCGAATAAAATTAGTGTCTTAAACGTAACAAATGCTCCATTAACACTGACAGCTGAACAACAAGAACATTTTGTGTCTACTGCATGTTACCTGTGTGGAGAATTTTCAGAAAACTGAAAAGTACGCGACCATGACCATGAGTCCGGGGGATACAGAGGAAGTCTGCACAAGTGTAACCTGGCTTGTAAAACGCCTAATTATATACCTGTCTTCATGCATAACTTGAGCGGGTATGATTCACACTTCATTGTTAAGGAAAATATGATTTGAAGGAGTTGTTAAGGAGTTAGGCTGCACTAGTGAAAGAGTAGAGGTCATTCCTAACTCAGAAGAAAGCTAAATTTCGTTTTCAACGTACATTGGAGATATTAAACTCAGGTTGCTAGCTTGGAATAGTTGGTAAAAACCCTGGCTACGTATCCCGAAACACGGAAGTACTTTGGAGCAGAAAAGATCGACTTGATGACTCGAAAGGGAATCCCAAAGTCGCAAGGTGCTTAAAACGACAGCTCCATGTCAGTAGATTTACTGGCATGTAAAAGAACTCCTGCGAGTCAAAATTTCGGCACACCGGCGACACTGATGTGATCCTGGTAATTGACAGCGTCGTTAAACAAAAATATTTTTTTTCGAAAGGGAGTATTCGCTTATGATATATGATTACATCACGAGAATTGTTTACGGCTGAGGGATGCTTTCTAAAACAGAGTGAACAAAGAAGAAATCAGCATTGAGGACTATGAGCGGACCCAGAATGTATGGAAGCAGTTCAATATCAACTTAGGCGAATACAGTGATTTCTATATAACTGCAGATGTACTTCTCCTCGCTGATGTCTGAGACATTTAGAACTCAAACGTTACAAACTCATAAAGTTGATCCTGCTCATTATTTTACATCTCCCACACTTACTTGGGATGCCATGTTGCTGTACACAGGTATTGAACTCAAATTGCTCGTTAATTACGATCAGGTACTTAAGGTTGAATTTGGTATAAGAGGTTTATGCCAAATCTTTCATTGATATGCGGAGGCTAACATCTTCATGGAGCAGTATGACTCTCATAAACCCTCTCAATTTACTACATACGAAGACGCAACCTAATTTCCTTTCGTTTTGGCATTAGCACTTAAGAAATCCTCAGCTAGTGATTACCAATTGAAAAGTTGAGCATTTTGCCATTAATATGTTGGAAAATGGCACATAACCTTTAGAATAGTTTTAATAAGGGTGTAATTTACAAATGAAACTTAGGAAGCTGTTGAACCTTTGCTGAAAATGTAAAGGTAGGATTATTTTTGACATTCAGAAAACATAAGAAAACTACTGTAATAAAAATATTTATATATAAATTAAAAACCAATACAGAATATTTACATATACATAAACATTAAATATAATTTTAACAATAACATGGTTATCACTTACAGCTGTCTTCCAACTTCCTTAGAATGCAACATCAGTTATTTGCCTGCATATAATAAATGAATGGTATATTTGAAGAGTATGGTGTTTAAATACAGATTTAAGTAATTTGGAAGGGGTGTTCAACACTTTCAGCAATAGTGAGATATATTTACACATATCTTTCAAGAAATTAAATCTTCCATTTAGAATATGTATACTTAAAGATTTAGATAGATAATACGGCACCCAATTATATTGTAGCTTAGGTAAATGGAATATTCCAATGTTTTCTGCTACCTCTCATAAATTTGTATACATATTTACAATTTATATCTACATTTTTTATAAACTTAACTTTCAAATTAAAAATCACTTTAGCAAATTTACTTAGAAACTCTCATTAGTGAACAGTCTGCATGAGCTTCATCAGATAGCAAATGTTTTACCTACCAAATGTACATCAGGACTATAAGCTTGATGCAAACTCTTTATGCCTATGAATTTAAATAAAAACCTACAGAGGGATGATAAGCACCTGTGTAATGCAAACTTCTTGGTAGAGATGAAGACTATAGTACGCATATTCCTCAGTCAGAACACCCAAAATGGAAATGCTGTTAGTCTTGTCAATTACAGCAGTCAGAATTTGTTATTTACTTATCCACAGCTAATCAAAGTGCACTAAACTGTATAGATTTAAATTTTGACATAGTATTATAGGAACTATAACCATTTCAAGAGATAATAGCTGTGTGACTACTTTATACAAACTGAATTGTTACTGGCCATAAAATAGATACTATTACTGAGCAAGAAGGGTGACACATATAAGGTTACAGAATACTAAGTACTGGGGCCATATTAATTGATAAACTACAATATAACAGCTAAAACACTGCATTCACTGCTGGAAATGGCTACACAGCAAAAAGAACTTCAATAAATACACACAAAATCAATTCTTTAAACATAAGCATTCCATACTGCAAATATATTATCAAACTTGTATTTAGAATTTTGATAACTGCAGTAGAAGCGTTGTTCTTCATGTAAAGCATTCCTTTTGTTAGAATATTTTAAGACCTATGTACAATAATTCTATTTCAATTATCATTTTAGTAAATGTGTTGAATACTAAAACACCCCTAATTCAAAGAAAAATTTTCTTTCTTAGATATGTATGACACAAAACAGTTGTTAAATTTATTAAAATGCCCTAAACCTGTGGATTTATAACCATACTCTCTGAAACTTGACATCTTTCTTAAAATGTTGATATGCAGAAATAACTATAATTGCATATGTATGAGGTGCTTGAAAGCTGACATGTTCACTAAAATTTCAGGATTAAGTTTGTCTAATATAAAGCTATACAGATGGCAGAAAAACATTACTTCTATATAAATAGCTTGGAAATTACGTATTGAGAGTTAAATATTGCTTTAATAAAACAGGTCGCAAAGAATGCTACCTGCACTTAATGGAAAAATGTCATGGTAATGATGAATAAAAATGATAAACTTAAATCTTAGTGAATAATAAATCCCTTGCTATATATTTCCTTTACAGTACCTGTTATAACGCAATGTACTAGCAATATTGGAATCAGTGTATGACTTAAGATAATATATGTAAAGACCTCTCTTATTATCACAGTAACACCAGAAAGTATTGTTTGTTTGTTAAGCTGTAGAACCCACCAAGGGCAAAGCTCAGGGATATAGAACATGCCATTCTACACAGTACCATCAGTAATCATTCACATTTAACAAATTTAAGAGTCAGCTCAGTGCAAGCAAGTTATGTATTTTATAAACCATTAAAGAAGTCAACCAATTTAAGACTGATATGCCTAGCAAAAAACTTGATTTCCACAACAAGCAATATGACAACTAGTAGCATACTGATGCAGAATAAGTCTTAACAAGTGAAAAGAACTATAACCAGGAAAGAACAATGGAAACAGAGAGGTGCAATTCAATCATTACAGAAATGAAGATCTGAAATGGTTAAAATCATGCAATGTGAAGTTTCTTTCGTTCTTTCTTTTTTTTTGTGGGGTTGTAGTGTTTAATACCCGTTTTTATTGCACATGGCACCACAGGCACCAATGTGAAAAGGAGAATGATACATCAATACAACACAGAAACCAAAGTAATAGCATCATTTCAAATCATAACATACTAAATAAACTCTGTTTAAATTAAATATAATTGCAGACACAAAAGTTATAATTTGTGGGAATTTTAATAAAGAAGTTCAACATGGTTCAATTTCTCACACTAAGAGCAAACATTAATTAGTTCATTAAGTACATAAACACCAACTTCTGTGATAGAACATGCTCTCGTTTCAGGGAAACGTTTAGTTGAACTTAAAAAACAAAACCTTCTGGCATTTAAAAATCAACAAAACATCCAATACAAATTCTATTATTTTATTCCATCACCATTCCCACTCTCACCACACTGTTAGGAATATCATTTGCCTTCAACACAGTGTTTTTCAAATATGTATATGTGAACATGTCTGAGTTCAAACAATTGCCTCAAATATAAACAACAAAACCTGATATTATATGATAAGAAAGTAAAGAACACATTCTTTAAAATGTGGCAATGAACACAAAATGTCTTAAACTACAACAATATTAAAGGACAGTGATGCACAGTATAAAAACTTACAAGTTAACTACAATCACAGAACAATAACTGGAGCATGCACAGAAAATATTACCCCCCTTAACACCATTTTAAATACTTAACTCCAGTCAGAAATTAGTAATTCTATATCAGCTGGAACCACTCCTCAAGTTAACATCAGATACAAAGAGCACAATACAAAAAATTATAAATCATCCAGAGCATTTTGTTTTACATAAAATGCTTCAGTCTGAAAGATATTAACTAACAAAAGAGTTGTTTATGTTTTGTAATATTATGATGTTCAGGTAAAAGAAAGCATAAGGCACAAGAATGGATATATTTAAATACTTTGTTCTTTACTTCTGAATATTGTGCTTCAAACGGATAATAGAAAATACTTAAAGAAAAGCTGCCAAAGAGTATTTTCACTCTCTTAAAAGACATTTTGGATCTAGTTCTTTTACTTGAACACCATTTTAAATGTACAGTTATGGGAATTACAGCTTCCATCCAATAATATAATACTAATGATAATAAACACTGGAAATATTCACTAACATCACAGGTATTTAAATAGTGAAATGAGATTCTTTTCAACAAATAGAGAACTTCTATAATAACAAAGGTGGAAAGTTAACTACCAAGCAGAGATTTCATTGGGTATAAGAAGTAATATTCAGAAAGCATATGCATAACTAAACAAACACGATTTGGATCAGGAAAATTGCAAAGAAATAAAAAAATGCTACTTGAAATATTCATTCTCTTGATTTGTACACAAAGAGAAATATGCTCTACATATTTTTTTACACAATAAACTCTTTTCATATTTAATCTTTCTTTCATTTTCAAAGAATACTTTAGTACATACGCTATGATAAACAACTAAGTTGTTCAATAAATGCACATCTGGAAAAAGATTTTAATTTTAAAAACAAGCAATGTTTCTACAAGCAATGCAGCTGATGTAAAAAGGCAAACTATCAGCATTTTATATAGAATATGGCCACAATAAGGACTACAGCCCCAATTAAAACAGAGTAGCTATTCCTTATTTTTCTGTGTTCATATTTACATTGCAGCAACTGCACATAATATATCATGTTTTTGTACTGTGATCTATACCAAAAGGTAACACTTATAATAACTCTGCATTATCTTGATAATGCTGTGAACAGATGCATCACTTAATATGTGGCTGAACAGATGCACAGCCCAATGTATATGTACGAATATTTAAATTTTCTGTTTGCTATTTCTTGGTATCATGATTCTTTGTCATAGCAATGAACTTAATGCTTCACCAGTAACTATTTTTAGCACAACATTTCCCTCCATTTGTCATGATTATTATTATGTTAAAAAAAAAAAAAAAACCCTCAGCTGATAGATCAACAATGACATAGCTGCCAACCTTATTCCCATTGATCTCTATGCTAGAGAATGTTACATTTGGCTGATAAGTTTTGAAAACTTAACTAAATATCTTGGTTCATTGAGAAGCAGAGATCATTCTCTAGTTCATCATTATCATTTTAATACATTTTTGGGCTTTATTATACTGTTTTCTTTGTAACAAGGAGACAAGATAACTTTCTACAGGCTCTTAGTAATTATAGGACCGCCTCCGTAGCACAGTTGGTAGCGTGCTTGCCTATGGCATGGAGGACCCGGGTTCAATCCCCAGTACCAGCATGGGGATTTTATCCCCTCTGGGAGGTCTGGCATGGGTTGCACTCAGCCTTGTTAGGTGGAGCTACTTGATGGAGAAGTAGCGGCCCCAGGTTGTGAAGGCCGCATAACTGGCTGGGAGGGCTCGGGGCGCTGACCACATCCCACACTCCAATACTGCACCCCACCAATGATGCCTGTACTGGGCAGAGGTGGGGGATGCAGCGGCTGGGCGACAAGCCTTGGTACCATCATGGGCTATTGCGCTAGGGTTTTAGTAATTATAGAACATACATTAAATGATTAGCTCAAGTTCTGTAGTGTAATTTATTAATGAACTTCCATTATTTATGTCACAATAAGTCAACAGGAAAAAAAACAAGGTTGTTACATCAAAACTTCCAGTAAGTTGTAACAAAGTTTAAAGATAAGGTTTATTGCTGATCAATGAAATGAAGACAAGATTCACTTGTTAGCTAATTATTTGTTTTCAAAGCACATGGATAGTGAATTCTTAACAGGACAGACAGAATCCTAAAGTTTTACCAATGTCTAACCATTCCTTTCAGGATGAGATGAATAACATGTGGTTAATGTGCACATATACAGAGCACTAGCAAATTTCATAAAATCACAAAAACAATTGTTTGTTTTCCTGGTGCCACCAGAAATCATAACTGTGCATGGGGGTGGGACAAGAAGAAGTAATTGCAAAGATAATTTTCTGCCTCAGTTTACAAGAGCTTCAGCTTTTTAAACTGTGGCATCAAGAAACACAGTGATTCATAGTAGTGAACTTAACCCTAGAACGCTAAGCCTCGTTATTTTTATGATGCACGATTGGCAATCCTGCTTTTACTCCTATAGTTTTCGCGCCACAATTATTTCCTTTTCAGTAGCTTCCTAGCTTTTGAAGAGCTCGGTCAGTGGGTGTGCATTGTCGAAATCGGGTGCAACAGTGCATTGTTAGTAAGTGCTTTGTCGTAAATTTTACGACGATTAGTGTTCACATATCCAGAATTTCATAAGGAAGCAGATTTATTTTTGTAATAATATGAATTCAGGAAAGCAGGACGTGTAATAACAATTCAGGAAAGCAGTTGAATCATTGCTTTCGATCGTTTCAGATGAGTATTCTGCGTGCAAACGACCCAAATTTTGGAAAAAAGATTATGGAAATGCTTCTTGAAGAAGATAGTAGCCCCGAGATTGAGTTTAGCTCCGATGAAAAAATTGATAACGTGGAGTCTGATGATGTAATAATGACTGATACAGATGGTGAAGATATGGCAGGACGAAATTGATATGTGTATGAGCAACGATGAAAATTCTCCTCTAACTAGGCAAAGAATGTTGCCATGGATACTGCAAAGAACATAGGGCAAATCTCTGCACAAATTGATGTAAGTGAGGCGAGATAGAACTGTCTTTGTTGTCTAATAACAGTTTAAATGAGTCAAGATAATATTTTATGAGGCAGGCATAAACATTTGTGAGATAATAGTAATGTATTTTGTAATAGAAATAAACAGTAGTAAATTTTACGAGGCTTAGTGTTTATGTACTATAGGAATAGGGTTAGTGTTCCAGGGTTAAGAAGTGTGGAATTATTGTACTGATATGAAAATACTGCAAATTTGATTACTATAATTTGTACCAAATTGAAGCCTTGTACTCGAAGTGAACTATTATTTATACAACAGAATTCTGTAAGACGAACTAGGAGTTCGGGAAAAGGCTTCGTCCTTGCTTGGCCAACCACTTCCAGTAGATTAGCATAGTTGCAGTGATACCCTCTTCCTGTTTGTTTCAACTTTGTAATCCTAAGGAGGATGTCATTTGAAGATAAGCAATTGACCAGGAAGAGTTTACAAATTCTAGGCAGACAATATGAGTAAGATTTGGAAACCCTAATTTTTAGTGAATTACGTTAACTAGACATACCCTGAATATAACTTGTAAGGGACTAGACAAGGTAACTCCTATCAATGCTTTTATTTAATACTGGCCTGGAACGAATTATCAGGAAGATCATCAGTCCTGGTGGAACAATATTTAATAGAATGTTTCAATACTTCACTTCACATATGCTGATGATGTAGTCATATTTTCATGGAATAATGTTTTAAGGTGAGGAGGTACTTAACTTGGGGGTCAAAATTCACTTTTTTTTTATTTTTACATTTTATTATAATTTCATCCCTCTAAATTACGAGCATATAGTTAAAAAAATCATTGGAGCAATATTTTATCCCTAATTTGCTTATTATATTAGTGGGTGTTAAGTTGATGCCACATCCCTTTTTGTAAACTTTCAGAAAATTGATCATAACTTCTGTAATACTGAACAGATATTTCTGAACTAAGCCCTATTTTGTAAGGGACCTTTCAAGCTTCCTGTTGGTACCACTGTAACTCCAATGATGCTGGTTACAGAGGATCAAGACAATGCAGCAGGAATGTTCCGACTCATGTGAGAAGTGAGTAATCAATATATAAACTTTAAAGCTGTTTTTCTCAGTTTTACATTTTTTCGGAAATTTTTTGATTGTATTAAGCAGACTTATAAGAATAATAATAAGAAGGGATTTCTCTGAAATTTCAGGCTTTTTTTTAAACAAACTAAAAAATTATACAAAATTGTCAGTACAAAATTTTCAAATAATAACAGGTATTATTCAATATAAAAGTTTTAAGAACATACCTGAAAATGTTTATATACATATCAATAATAGTTTCTTAGTAATGTGTACCCAAAAATCATAGAAATAGCATTGCAGAGATAGGCAGTACCTTCTCACCTTAAAGAAGATACACAATGAAGCAAATGCTTCAGGTCTGAAAATTAATAGTGCTAAAACAACGTACAAGAATAACATGACCCAAAAAAAACATGAACAGTATTCTTCTAAATGATATAACTTTTTGCGACTGTCTCCAGTATTCAATACCTTGGTTTGATACTTACTGGTGATAACAACATACTGGGAACCAATGTCTTAGAGCAATAGATAGAATTATAAGAGCCAGATATATTTCAAGAAAAGTTAAAGTGACAGTTTATAAAACTATTATTAAACCTGTGGTTAGTTTTGGAAGTGAAACCTGGACCCTACCTGAATGGGCAATAACCATTTTAAACACTTGGGAAAAAAAATTATAAGGAAAACTTATGGCCCTGTTTACGATAAGCAAGACTGGATAATCAGGACCAACTCTGAATTACAAGAATTATATGAAGATACAAATATTGTCACTGATATAAAAATCAGACAGAGTGGATGGGCCACATCATCAGAATGGACAATAGTAGAATTCCTAAACAACTGCTAGATGTAAAACCAAGTGGTTAAAGAAGCATAGGAAGGACCAAATTACACTGGCTGGATGATGTCCAGGATGATCTTGTTAAAGCAGGAATTAGAAAAGGGAGACAGCAAGGAGCTCAAGGCTCCTAAAAGAACTATAAGATCACAGATGATGATGATGATGATGATGATGATGATGACGACGACGGCTTGGTGAGATATACTTAGGAAGAAGGGCCTTTCAAATAGGGGCTACTTGATAAAAACTGTAAGTCAGACTGCTAACAGACATAAGTCATGCGAAATGCAGGTTACCTATTGTTCCAGGCTTCATGAGCCTTCTGAAAATGACACAGAAATATTCTTTATGCCTTTACTATTACATGCACTCAATCTTGTGTGCTAACGAACAGAATAACAGGATTAATGAATACTTTCATTTGAGTTGTTACAGCAGAGTCCTGTCCCAGATATAGCAACCAATTACCTCATGGGTTGGTTCAATATTTCTTAAAAATATTGATGTCAAATCTATAATAAAATTCTGGATATGTATTTTGGTAAAGAAAATGCAGTATTTAAGGACACTAAAAGAAGCATCAGGGGAGACAGCAGTGGCATTGGGTGACCAACATCTGGATTTTGGAAATTTTCTGTGCTTTTTAAATTTAATGAGTGTCTGACTGAATAGTTCTTGCTTCATCAGAACATCCAACTTTTGTGTATGTCACAGAGAAAAATTAAGGGCAAACTTAACTACACAATACTTACCACCTTACATAAGGTTTACCAGCAAACAGAGAAAAAGATCCCAATTTCTATTTGTTATGGGGGAGAAACTGATCAATTAAATTACTAGAAGTGAATTTTACTAAACAAATTCACAAGGGAGACCATGTGGTGCCTCTGCTTCTAATTTCTCCTTCCTTCTGTTCTCTCTAATGCATACAGAAAAGTTAAACAAAACAGAATCATGTGAGTGCTTGTTTTGAAAATTTAATGCTAAGGTTTCCACCTAAGTGGTATGGAATTCTCACCAAAATGTTGCCAACCATACCATATTGTTAACAAATGCTGAGTTCACTAACCTTCAGTTACCTACATTCATAATATGACACATTCCATTTGACTGAGTCAGCAATTACCGTAAGTTAACTAACTTTGTTAACTAGAGATCACAATACAAGCTATATATGTATAAATATATTACTCCTAGTTTGATCCCTTCTGACACTAAATAAGAGGGCTGCAATAAATGTCCTACAATAATACATTACTTTATCAAATCACAACTACAGAAATTTGCCGATATGTATAATTTTTCCTTCTATTATCAACTTTCAACTCTATGTTGTCACTTCACATCTAGTGTTTAAAAAAAAAAAAAAAAAAAAAAAAAAAAAAAAAAAAAAAAAAAAAAACACATACACCCATGCATGCACGCACCCACCCACCCACATACTAACCCAAATCTAACCTAACCTTGGGTTAAATCTCAAAACCATAGGATCCTGTGGTTTCACTGCAGTATGCTACCATCTGATGGCCTCCACTTGCCCCATAGTCATTTTAAACCAAATAATTACAAAAGCTGTTACTCATCATCTGTTATGTTACTAATACTGAATGAATTAATAACACAACTCAACAAATTTTTAAACATTTTGAGGAACTGATTTGAAAGTGCCTGATTTATATTAAGTTCACCATGCTGATTTCAAATTTGTCATCCATTCTTTCCATCACGCTCAGTTCTTTTGTTACGAACTGCGACAAAATTTGGAAATTTGAAGTTTTTATTCATCTATCATACAAAAACATTAACATTGTATGCGGAATGTACTAGTACATTACCTTTAGACTCTGGATCATAAAGCAGTTGGGAACCTTTTCCTATGGGATTTTCTTCCTGCTCAAGAAATCAACAATAGTTGCTCAGCATGCAGGGATACCATCTACCTTAATATCTACATTCCATTTGTAGCATATCTTGACGAAAACGTTCCCTTGCTCATTGCTAACTGCACCCAAATTCTCAGGAAGGAAGTCTTAAGTACGAATGTAGAAAATGCATTTTCCATGACATCCTACATCTTAAGTTTCTGTAGATATTTAAAAGATCATTGATAAGTACTTTTCTGTTACCTAGAAACCTATTCACCACTCCTTTGAATGACAACTGCACAGCAAGTTCAGCGGGGTTCAGCTTAGCATCAAATTGTGAATTCTTAAGCAATTGTCTTATCTGTGGACCAATGAAAACACCTTCTTTTATCTTGGCTGCACTTATACTGAGAAACAGTTCTGTTAGGTATTTGACACCTTCACCCGTTTTGTCCATTCCCTTCATAAAGTTTTTCATAGCGCAGTTTTATATGTGAAGGCAGAACAGCTTGTGTTTTATATTCTGCTTCCCTGGTTCCAATTCTTCTCTCTTGGGTTATTCTTTGACTATGTAGTGTTATTCAATAGCTCAACTATCCCACAGGCACGCTCAATGCGTGCATGCACACATTGGCCCCATTTATAAAAGTCTTTGTGGCTCTGGTGCAGAGGAACACAGCCTTTGGCTAAACACTTATACAAATTTCCATGACATCAAATTTAAAGATAAGGACAGACATTGACACTTATGTTATAGGAAGATATCCACCTATCAATTCTAGTTCATCAAGTGCAACTGGCCAACAAGCTGCAACTTACCAAAACAATCAGTATAGAGCCACAGACTTCAACTTCTTGCAAGGATCCAATGGCATATATATGTAAATATAGCAAACATGTATAGGAAAACGAATGCAAAAGCAATTACAAATTCTAAAATATGTAGTGAATCTACCCATTCTTGTACATAATCAAGTTTCTAAACTGAATCATCTAGGAAACAACATAGAGGTAAGAACCATCTCAGACTATCACATAAGCATTATTATAGCAAGTGTAAATCAAAGTAGCAATAAACATGTATCTCCAACACACAGTTTTTACTATGGCCAATATGCTAATGTGACTATAATCACATTCCAATGTCATTTAATCCAGTTTTCATGGAGTCCATAAATGCAAGTTTGACCACCCTCTCTTCCCCACCCTTTCAGATTACAATTACAGATCCCCCTGTGGCAGAAGGAATCATGGCTCACAAAACAGGATTGCTCTACACCCTGAGTGGGACTCCCCCTCTAGGGAGTTCCCACTTTTTAAGCTTTACTGAACATATATTAACACTGAAATATTTTCCAGGCTGTTAACACTTATTTCCACAATAAGTTGTTGAAGGAGCAGACTGCAACACCATTGAAAAGTGAAAGAAGAAAAGTGAAGCTGGTTTAAACAAGATCTTATATTAGGCAGTTTGGAACTGCACACATGGCTCATTCTATTATTACCTGTGATAAAATCAAGCACATCATCCCCCACATTGTTAAGTAAAGTAGAGAGAACAAATCTATATGCAGGATTTTGACGCCTTTCTATATCTCAGTTTATATAACCACATACAAAGAGCAAGCAACTTTAATAATTCTCAAAAAAATTTTTTTTTCTATTATTCATCATATTGCTTTAATACTTGTGAACTAATATCATTTTTAATGTGTTGTAATATCTAGATTTAAATTTTGGTATCTACGCACAATGTCACAAAACAGAAAACATAATTGGAAAGAAGTCCTTATAAAAATGAAAGATGGCAGTAACTGGAAAATGTCTCATATTTCTGGACAACTGGAATATTAAAAGATCAGCTGAACACCAGCACTTCAGCTGGTATAAGAGAGATATCTGGAGCCAACTGCAGTGAATGTGAACATTTTGGAGCACAATTTTTCATGCCACTAATTCCTTCCCAGACCACTTAAAGGTATAAAGATTTCTTGTTGCAGACAATTAACACACAGTATACACTTCCGTCTAATTCATTCTTCTGTGGCTCATGCCAAATTATATTCTATATGTATGTAATAGTCAAAAGTTCTGCTTGATGCCTTCATTACACCTAGTTCTGCCATGGATAATGTTTGAAACTGTGACACATTCTGTAGAACCATCCTTATGCTGGCACCTGGTCTGTCACCACAAGTTCAACTTGGAATGGAAATAATATGAAAATTATGTAGCCAAAATAGCTCTACACAGGGTTGGTAAATCAGTCACAGATTCCCACACCCTCAAACGTCTGAAATGAGTAATATTTTATGTACTGGACCGAATAATTTCCTAAATTCTTAAGTGTTAAATGATCATCCAAAGCCTAGCTGCTTGTTCAATGCGGAGACAGCAGTGGCAGCAAATGTTCACCAAGGTCTATCTACAAAAAGTCAATAATGTATGGAGTATTTCGTGAATACTTTCACACCTATCTTCATAGGAGAGCGGTTCCAACTCCATCAGCTGCCTTGGTGTGAGCGCTGCAGACCCCTAGCACTCGTGATACTTCTGACAATACCTGAAGTAGACAGGGCTGAACATTTGAGCCCCTCCCACAAGGGAGTTGTTCAGATTGGGTAGGACTCTGTCTAGCAGTTGGTTCCCAATACTCATGGGAGATTGAGTATGTCCTACCATAAGTTCAGGATGGGGTTGTGAGATGCCTTAATGTTCTCGGGTGCTAGCCTGCAAAGCTAGAAGTTGGTAAGCTAGATATCTGGTGACCCCGCCTAGGTTCTTAGGTAGTCTTCCCGGATGGGTTGACACTCGTAAGTGATGTATCCACTTCATTCCCGTGTAAGTGGGGGTGCTTTTTAAGAAATCAGGTATTGGCTTAGTGGAAAGACCCACAGAAGGAGAGGCACTGGCTGCCACCTTCCCTGGTCTGGAAAGGGGGTTTCGACTCCTGGTAGATACATCGACCTAAACTCTTCTCACACCTATGCTGCATTACCAACTTTGGAAATACCACTTCATACATACGAGTTCAACCAGAAGACAATGTTCAACTAGAGACGTAATTTAATCTGCTGTAAGGTAGTCGCCAACCAGTCACTGATGTGTACACCTGTGGTACTCGTAGCACTTTAGCTAAGTTGCGTTGGTCTGGTTGGTTCAGTTGGTTAGGCGCTGGCCTACTGATCCCAAGGTTGTGGGTTCAAACCCAGCCTGAACTGATGGTTTTTAAATGTGCTTAAAAGTGACGTCCCATGTCAGTAGATTTACTGGCATCTGAAAGAACTACTATAGTACAAAATTCCGACACACTGGTGGCACTCATGTGATCCTGGTAATTGACAGAACAAAATGATTAAAATATTTATTTTTTCACCCTGTTGGAGTTGTCCATGACTTGAGGTTTTGGTAAGATCATTCCTGTTTCTTTATAATGTGTTTTAGCTTTTCTTTTGAACATTTGATTACCTTTCAAAGTTCTAAATTAAAGGTAACTCATTAATTCACGAATATGAAATAGTATATAAAAATGTTCTAAGTAGGCTTTAGTCAATTGTAATCATAGTCAAGTAAGACAAATATCAGTCATATTGATGAAATTATGGGCACACTTACTTATATGGAACAGTAATTTGTTCAAATAACATAAATGGAGAAACTAAGAATGAAATAAGACAAGATTAGTAAATGTGTTATTTGTAAAAAATCATGCCATGATTTTTTAAATGCCAAATGTGAAAGAGTTTATAATTATTTTTGATCATGTTTGATATTGGTGAACTTATTAGATTCTGAGACTTTTGCATATTTTAATTCAACAAACATTGTATTATTTGTTAATTATGTATTAAATGTTGTAAGATTGTTACTGGCATTTCAGGGCAGTCAGTTATGTCTCTCCTATTCAATACAGTTAATGGCACATTTTCGCTTTCCTGGTCACATATGGTATGTCGGGGAAAAGTAACACAATAACGCAATTTAGTGATGGACTAACAGTTTAAGAGGTGAAATAAGGACTGAAAAATGCAATGCTACAGCCAGGATTTGAACCACAGATCTTCCGCTTATCAAGTGGCATTGCCCACACATAGCCTGTGTGTTTAAAAATGCCAGCAGTAAGTTTGTTGGCATAAATAAATAATAATTACTGTAACAGTTTATCTCTACATAAGCAATGTCCAGTGTGCTCAATAAGAGCTTGGGACTGACAGCTTACTGGTGGACTACTTAACATCTTTGACTCCACAGTTTGAGAAGCAGAAGTTAAAATCAAAATGTCTCTTTCCGCAGAAGGCCAACAATGGGCACCAAAAAATAAAAAATCTTGGTCTCTGATAAAGTTTTCACAACTTATGAGAATTTTAACCACCAAAATGACTGGTCTTGGCAAACAGATCCCAAGATGCTCGAGGAAAGACTCTAGGGATCTAGATCATCACTTCTCAATCATGGTTTGGTAAGCAATGACCTATGTCAGCACCACAGAACTTCAGTTGTGTGGACAAAGGGTAAAAGTCAGTGTCAAGTGTAACTTTAAGAATGTTCCAGTAGGATTATACACCAGAAGTGGCTATAACACAAAGAAGCAGATTTCATTTCAGTTGCTGACTGGATGTCTACAAGCCTTCACTCTAACCCTCTGAACTACAAACAGTGGTCAGAACTGAAAGAAAGGACACCTCTCAATTGGCAATTTGAAGCATGCTTTAATTAAAATAGTAGCAAATTTCCCAATTGACATTACTTGTGCTACCACTGAATGTGACTGGGAAAGTCACAAAGCCTGTGTGAGAGACAAAGGTGGCTATCTTGAGAAATGATTGGTTACTTACAATATACAAAATAAATGAAAACATGCCAGAGCAGATTTAACTACATGGCAGTCCAATTTTTCAGTAAATTACCACAAAAGATTAAAGCTTGCTAATGTTGCTGAATACAGGCTTCTAGATGCGTAATGTCATGAAACCATGTCAACTTTACATTAAGAAATACACTACTGGACAAAGAGGTTGGCAGCTATGAATCAAAGAGGAACATGGGTAATGGAACGGAAGCATGATTCTAAAACTGAAATAATGGAATAGAAACGCAAACTAAATAATGGAATAATGTAAATAAAGGAGATGTAACCGTAGCAGAAAGTGTTATAGTTATTTCAGGTTATATGGTTTATGGCTCTGGAACACAACTTTGTATTTCTTTTATAAAAGTACATATATTTACAAAATATATTCCCATTTAAGGTTATCTATGTACTGCACAAATGCATGAGTTTATAATTTCATTGCCAGAAGTTAGCTTCATTTATGTGCTCTTAGACACATTGCCAACTATTCAATTCCAACATTGTGCAAATTATGCGCTACTATTGCTGGCTGTTTTCATTTCTCATGCATTGGTGCCCTGCGTTACGCAGTCCCTAAGCCTGTATTCAGCAACATTACCTAAGCTCACACAAAACTGAGAACATAAATCAGCAGTAATGCACTGCCAGTTCTGCACAATAGATGAATTGATGAGGATGTAATTTAAGTATCAACATTCTGAAGATACCCTATGTATATGCTTTCGTAATGTTAGCTTGTTTTCAGTTTAAAATTTTGTTTTGATGAATTACCTGTTTATGAATATTGCTCTGTTATGTAAACATAACGTGATAATATAGCTATTCTATTTTACTACATGTATACACAAGATATCTCAAAGCATTAGCTACATGCCTTCATTTGAAGTTGTAACAGTATTTATGGCTAGACAGGTATCATTAGTTTCTTTCTCCCTCCATTTGATTTTAGTTGAAGGTCAGTAGTAACTTTTTTCGTCAATTGCTCTTATGTTGTGCTAAATCACTCCCTCTAAATTAGTCTTAACCACAACTTCCCATGGTGTTGTTTGTTCATCAAACATGGTTGTTCTCTAAAGGATGGCACAAGTAGGCGAAGCCCTGTTTTTATTCAAATTTTCATTGCAAACACTGAGATTCTTTACCTGTTTCATAAATTAATTATGAAAGCAATCAAGAAGTACGAGGTGCATCCAGAAAGTAAGTCCCGATTGCGTCTAGAGATGGCATCACCAGTCGGATAGGAGTGCACGTGCGGAGGAGAAGAGAGGAAGTATATGGTAACTTTGCAGTAAAGTTTCAGTTTTGTGATGGCAGTAGTTACTGCTCTGTGCTAGGAGAAAATTGCTGCTCCAATATTGTCTCCCGCCAAATGTGAGGTTCATGCAATCATCCGATTTTTGCATGCTCAAAAGCAATCTCCAGCAGAGATCCAACGTCAATTGTGTCACGTGCATGGACAAGCATGTGTGACAGTAAGGTAAGACGATGGTGCAGGCAATTCACGGAAGGAAGAACCAATATTCACGACGAAGACCGTAATGGTCTACCGTCCCTGGTGACGCCAGAAGTGTTGGAAAGTGTGCAGCAAGCAATTGTGCAGAGCCGGCGCTTCACAATTTCAGATCAAAAAAATGTGTACTGTCTTCTGGGATCGATGTGGTGTCCTCTTGTGCGGCTTTTTACCGCGAGGGGAGACCGTAAATGCTGATTGATATTGCCAGACATTGCATAAACTCAGGCGGGCAATCCAGAACAAGAGAGATGGAATGTTGACAAGAGGCATTGCGATTGTGCATGACAATGCAAGATCCTATACAGCCAACGCCACACAAAATGTGTTGAATAAGTTTGGATGGGAGGTCTTCGAACATCCACCCTACAGCCCCGACCTCGCTTCAAGTGACTTTCATCCCTTCCATCTCATGAAGCGTTTTCACATGGCGCTGAGGTGCACAATGAAGTGACTTCATGGCTGCGGACATTGGCGGCAGAATCCCATGACTTGGGCACACAATTAGTGGTGGACCGTTGCGACGTTGGTGACTATGTTGAAAAGTAGCCAGTGAGTCTATGTAATTATTCCAATAAACATTTCTTACTTAGTGATGTTTTTGTTCTCTTTATCGGTCATTGGGACTTACTTTCTGGATGCACCTCGTACATTCCTGTTTTTTAAAAGTAACATTATCTGCCAAGTAACTTATTTACTCTGTAAACTCGTACAGCAGTTCTGTCCTCATACTTGTTCTAGGAACATAATCAGCTTAGCTGATCAACTTGAACACCGAGGTCAATACCTCACCGGGTTAGTTTAAAAATTAATTATGCTTCAATGAACATTTGAAAATATCCATTATTTAGATCTCTTTGGTATATACTCTGAATTTTGGTATTGCAGTTATTTAAGATGCTATTGGTTGTCACTCAGTCTTTCTCTCAGAAAACATCTAATTCTATTTAGAACCCTGAAAGAATATAATGCATACACTAGCATTCTGACATCCATAATTAAAGTTGTGATGCAAATGTAAATGATTGAAAATCACTTACAAAAGGTGCTTTCTCTTCCTTGCCCATTTCTTCTTCATATTCCTTATATAGCACATGGCACCTACTTCCTTTTCTTTACAGTTTACATACAATTTTTATACTCTGTTATTAATACATAAAATAATGGAAATCAATAACCAGTGAGTATTCAATAAGCACTTAAGTTCTTTGTCCAAAAGATATGCTATAGTAGGTGTCAATGTAAATACAATACATAACTCTTTGGTATTCTCTTTCAATTTGTACAGTGCTTCAAATTTGGACCACTGAATGCTATTCAGTCTTTCACTTTATAAAACAACTTAATACACACAATAGTATAAAAAACAGCACAATTTGCCAAGCTATCAAATATAAATCCATTTAAACAAGGGAGCTATTTACATATGTATCAACTCTGTAAGTAAGGGACTAATTAAAGCAAATGAATAACAACACTTAATTATATTAAGACACTTATTGTTATAAATGGAATGTTACAAAGCATAGAGAATAAGAAATGGTTTCTTTAAAGGCACAATTGGGCGCATCATTTAAGATGCTTATATATGTACATTACACAAAATTTACATGAATCATTGTTTATCAATGATACCTGGCACAAAGTTAAAACCAAAACGCACCATACAAAAATTATTTCCCACATAGAACTTTCTTACTCTTTAGTTTCTACAGCATAATTATAAAAAGTTAAAAATACAGTGATGGCACTTAGCTGTATTAAAATGGCATTGGTCTCCTACTTTCCTGTCCAGTCCTTGATTCGGTCACCTATAAAGAGAAAGATCCTTTTATTTAAAACACAGCATTATGAAGATTTTAATGCAGCATATTAAACGACTTTAAATAAGTTTTCTTAAAATTTCTGATACTGAACAGTCACCAAAATATATAACATTTGTGGCACATCAGTAACATTGATTTGTGATAGTGAACAAACACATTTTCACAATGGGCACAATTTATTGTTGTATTTGCCACTGGAAGAAAATGATGAGCAAGAAAGGAGGAGAGCAGTTACATGAAATTTATTCACAGAACACTAACAGTGAGCAAGAGAGTAAAAGGGCTATTTTTTTTTTCAACCTCTGATTGGACACGAAATCAAAACCAATGTTAATAGAAAAGCTCACCACATCCATAAGCTTCTTTTCAGCATCATGAAGACTAAAAACTTTGGCACGTCTATCCACCAGCATTCCAATATCCTCTGCAAAAACACTGGTCACCTGTTTCTTGAGCCAGCTCTACATTATCATTGTCTGCTTAAGATCATTGAAGTAGAAATGCTGTCAGCCCTCCCCGCAAAACAGCTTTTCATCTGTCGGTAAAGATGCAAGTCACTTGGTGCTAGGTCTGGGCTGTAAGGAGGGTGATCAAACACTGCTGTCCCAGACCATCTTCATCATGAACATTTGTTTGACCATTTCTAAATTTCTGCACCATGCCCATCACTCATAAATTTCTCACCATACACACCAGATTTTGTGGTGGATTTCCACTAAATTATGCCTCTATTCATGTAGAAATATACAACTGCGTAACTTGCATTTGGTGGAGGATCCTATGGAAACGGACATCTTTAAGTGCCTGTAGCCAAGATTTGACTGATCATTTCACCTTGGCAGCAGTGCTGATAGTAGCGAGAAGACAGTAAATCATACCTTATGATCCCCCATCTCCTATTGCTACTTGGGCCACTTGTATGTGGTATTTAAGCCCTGGCACAAGAGCCCATGGAGAGCCAAGCCTTACCGCCCAGCCACTGCGTCCCCCACCTCGGACCACTACAGACTTCATTGGTGGGGTGCAGTACTGGAGGGTGGTACGTGGTCAGCGTCCCTATCCCTCCCGGCCAGTCATGCAGTCTTCATGATCTGTAGGTGCTATCAAAGGTTGAAAATAAAAATAGCCCTTGTACTCTCGTAAAATATTCATTTAGATAAAACTCAGTAGGCAACTTATTTTCTTTAGTGTATTTAATTATGACATGTGATATAAATGTAGTACAGAGTGCTAATGAAATAAATAAATAAATGAAGAGGAAGAGAGACTATTCCAGCAGTATTTCTTAGAACAATGATCAATTGGCACTTGTGACAAGATGATATTACATTCCAAGAGTTGTTCAAGCTAAACAGAGATTAGTTCAATTATGTCCTAGAGTTGGTCAAAGACAATTATGCAATGGTATTGCTTAGTGATACTGAAGGCAAACTGATAAGTATTGCCATATTCTAAATCAAAAAGCCATTTGTAGAGATCTCATTTTCACCTCATCAACCAAATCTAGTGAAAGACAATGCCTAGAAAGAAATTAATAGAATTATACTTTGCTTACCCGATCTCTCTATGAAATTTATTACTTCTTTCAGATATGACCCATAGCATTGGGTCTCTATATTGGGTTCACCACATAATAAATACATGGAAATGTTCACAAAATTTAAACCAATTTTTCATCTTTGAAGACTAAATAAGCCTTTTGTTTCATATTATCATGAACAAGGCACAGCTAAAGGGAATTTCTTGCCTATGGCTGTATTTACCCTGCTCTGGAAGAGGCCCTACTTATCCTACAGTTGCCACACACTGCTGATGAAAGTAAGGAATCAATTTGATAGCATTTCATTCTAGCATGAAGTATTACAGAAAGCATTTGAAGATGATGCCCTGAGCTAGATCCAAACCTTCAAGAGGTGCAAACAGTTTAAAAATGGCTGAACATCAGTTGGTGACAGAGTTCATTCTAGATGGTCATTAAATGACATTACACCTGAGAATGTCGCTGCTGTTCAGGCTGAGAAAGCATTGTCCATAAGGAGTTTGTCCCTGCTGGCATGACAGTGAATGCAGTGTTCTGGAGGCAAATGAGGGAGAACATGAGAAAATGTCTGAAAAGTTGGTACATGGCAACTGCTTTCTCCACGATGATAATGCAAAGCTGAACCCTTCTACAGGTTTCATCATGCAAAAATTCTCGCTGAAAAACAAAATGGATAGCGGTTCCTCATCAACTATATTCACCACATTTATCTCTAAGTGACTTCTTATTGTACTCCAAGATGAAAATCAAATTGGTAGATGGAAGATTTGAGACCACTGAGGAAACTGAAGCAAAATCACACGAGGCGCTGAACAAGCTCTGTAAAAAAGGATTTCCAAATAGTGTTCAATATTTAGAAGATGCACTGGGAGCAGTGTATTCACTCACAACATGACTACTTCGAAGGTAATGGTGGTGCATAAGTTTTAAGTAAAGTGTAAATCCATTTATTGAGGTATTTTGAGAACTTTACATTAGTATCTCACAAAAAATAAATCCTGCAAATATTACAAAAATAACAAAACACTTTTGTCAATGCATCCTCTTCTTAACCAACATTCTTATTTCTGTAAAGGGGTAGAGTGAGACTGAAAAATTCAATGCCATAGCTGGGATTTGAACCACAGATCTTCCAGTCTCTGTCTGGCTGCTCTAACTACTGAGCTACCATGGCCAATGTGCTGACATGGCATAAAATTCTCCAATTCACTCACATTTACTGGTGAACCACACAAGGAGATCTCAAATACATGAGATAACATACCCTAATGTCAACTTACTATGCTGTAAGTTAAGTCCCGGGCTTCATAGTTTAACCAAGTATAAGGTCAATCAATGGCAATTAATTGTTCTTCCACACCAGTCATGAATAGAACAAGGTTGTAAAGGGGTAGAGTGAGACTGAAAAATTCAATGCCATAGCTAGGATTTGAACCATGGATCTTCTGGTCTCCGTCTGGCTACTCTAACCATTGAGCTACCATGGCCAATGTTTTTCACTCTCACTCTGCCCCTTTACAATCTTGTCCTACCCTGTGACGCAACTTCCATGTCACAACATCCCTCTCTTTGCTCAACCCCTTCCCCTAGTTTAGCCAGTAATGTCAGCGGTGGTTCAGTTTACACGAATAGTGCCTGCTCTACTGACACAAACATTTTTAAACCACGAAAACATTTAGGATTGAATGGGAGGAGAAATATTTTTTCAGCAGTAACATCGAGAATATGAGATGTTTATTGTGGTCCAAAGTATTAATGAGTGTCAACAGCAGTAATATGCAACGACATTATGTGAAATGTCATAAAGATCACACTGCAATATCACTAAGTTTAATACTGATTCAATATGCAAATTAAAGCAGTTCATGTTGTGGCGTAAGCTAGATATTAAGACTTCCTACTCAAATATAAGTTATAGATAATAACTTGATTTCCTCTATAACTATAGTTGTATATAAATCCACAGAGTCAATTATAACAATTTTGTTTGTTTTTGTAGGGCAGGAACGGGTAACAGCTATATAATACTTACAGGAAGCACACACTAGCAAATGTGATAGACATGATATTCAAACTCTGACTGTGATTCAAAAGCCACTGCTCATATATCTTGGAAAATCGGAAAATCAATGAAACCTTTTACAGATGGAGAGTTTATAAAATCTTGTCTAATGTAATGTTACTAAAATAATGTCTGGAACAAGCAAATATTTTTCAAAACATACGTTTGTCTCCTAACATGTAATGTTACTAAAATAATGTCCGGAACAAGCAAATATTTTTCAAAACATACGTTTGTCTCCTAACATCTTCAAGACTGGAGTGCTAAAAATTGCAGAAGTTAATGAGATTGTAAACAGTTCTTTAGCATTGAATGAGGCAACAGACAAAAGACGAGGCTCAGCTAGTAATGCTCATTTATGGTGTAGACTAGAACCTTTCTGTGCACAAATATCTTTTGAATCTTGTAACCCTTGAGAAACAAACAGGAGAATGTGTTTGTTGTGTTGTTGTCGTCGTCGGCATCATCATCATCACCACCGCCACCGCCTCCTCCGCCGCCGCCGCCGCCACCACGATAATTATTATAACTACTATTGTTAGTATTATTACTATTATTGTTACTATTATTATTGTTACTATTATTATTATTATTGTTACTATTATTATTGTTACTATTATTATTGTTACTATTATTATTATTATTATTATTATTATTATTATTATTATTATTATTATTATTATTATTATTGTTACTATTATTATTGTTACTATTATTATTGTTACTATTATTATTGTTACTATTATTATTACTATTATTATTGTTACTATTATTATTGTTACTATTATTATTGTTACTATTATTATTGTTACTATTATTATTGTTACTATTATTATTGTTACTATTATTATTGTTACTATTATTATTACTATTATTATTGTTACTATTATTATTGTTACTGTTATTATTGTTACTGTTATTATTGTTACTATTATTATTGTTACTATTACTATTATTATTATTATTATTATTATTATTATTATTATTATTATTATTATTATTATTATTATTATTATTATTATTATTGAGTAGCAGTAGGAGCAGGAGTAGGAATAGTAAAACTATTAGGTATTTTTTATTTCACTCTGGTCACTATCATTCAAGTTAGCTAATGCAATATATCTATGCTCTTTCAGGGAGACCAAATTCTAGAGTTAGAGGACGAAGTTTGGATTAGCGATTTGGCTTTCACAACACATGTATTGGAACAAGCTGAACTGCCAACTTCAAGGTCAGGATCAATGCACTGTTGACATACATGATACAGTGAAATCATTTTCCATGATAATAAACATTTGGAATGCACAACTAAAACAACGTGAATTTCATCATTTTCCTTGACTGAAGTCAGTCTCCAATGTTTCGGATTCTTGAACACATAAATATTGTGATATCTGGGAACTTTTGCTAACAGAATTTAGAGATACAGTTTAGTGATTTTGCAAACATGGAAAATGATTTCTCCCATCTTGCAAATCCCTTTAATACATCCATTGTAAGATCAGAGTTGCAATTTGAGGCTATTGATCTCCAAAACAATACATTTGTAAGAAGTAAACTTAAGATATGTGTTGCCTGAGATGCATTCAAATATATTGACTCCTCTAAATATCTGTCTCCGATCATTTGCTGCCAGAATTGCAGCTATGTATGTTCTATGTATACCTGTGAAGAGTTTTTCTCTAAATTAAACACATTAAAGTTGAGAAAAAGAACACACCTAACACATGCCAGCTGTCATGCACAATTAACTCTAGCTACTCTAGCACAATTAACTCTGGTTAACCCCAAGTTTGGAGTGTGCAGTCACCATATCATAGAGAAAAAGTGAAATAAAATAAAGCAATAAAATGTAATACCCTAAAAAAGTGTCAACCTTTTATTATTTCTTTGTAATGCATACTATTAAGCAGTACGTGTACGGTAGAGACAATCACACACCACTGCTGTCTCGCTTACTGTAGCCAGCCCTACCTTTGCTTTGTGTGTGGTAGGTAGTATCTGTATTGCATCACAAATATGTGACGTCTTGCGACCTCTGCAGTATTGTATAGTTGAACATGCTGTGCAAATCATGCTGTAAAGCTGGTGATGTAAATATCATTTGGATCCACACAATTCATCAGTACAGCAGGAAAAAAAATTATCAGCTGCCATTAAATTTTTAGGCTACCATAAAATGTTTTACACTGCAGTAATATGGTGTGTTCCATTCAACCAATTTTTATGGCAAATTCAGTCCACAGAGGAGAAAAATTATACTGTAATATACCATTTATTACAAAGGTGGAACAACTACCTGTGTATTAAGTGAAACATGTGAAGTACTTTAATGCTAAAGCATATAAGTCAGGACTGTTAACAAAGAAATGTTAACATTTAGAATATAGCCATTTTTATGAATGTAAAACATTTCTGGAGGAATTTTCAGAAAATGTGCACAGAAAATAAAAAAGATTCATTACTCACCAAGTGTTTTCACCTTTTTGTTGATAAATTTGTAATTTTTCAAAAATAGTTTTGTATTGTTTTCCATCTCTTCTGAATGTTCTAAGGCACGAAGATCAAACACATCTACAAATAAAGTAAAATAATACTATATAACACTCTGTTCTTTAACATAAACCAAGCCAACTACATTCCTAATGCTTCAATCAAATATAAACCTATATCTTGTCACACCCAGTTTTCAAACTTTTTTTTCCCTGTAACTATACATGAGAATAAGTAGTACTCAATTTTAATTTGTGTACCTACATATGGGAATAATATTCAATTTTAATTTGTGTACTTAACATATACTTCTATAATTTTACTTTCTCTGCCACATATCTAGTTCAGCGTTCTTTCTTTACTTTGGCTAATGGTTGGGTTGTTGCCTCAACATTGGAAAGCCACTTGTAAAAACGTGATGATTGTAATTGAATAAGTAATTGTTATACTGATTAATTACAGAAGTGCCACTGCAAGTTATTGCAGTATTATTGGAGAAATTGAGAAAATTTTGTTTGAATAGGTGCCACTCACTCCTCCTGACACTTATAATTGCTTAACATGTAAAATCCTCTTCTTCTCGTTCAATTGCTAAGTCGTTATTACTTGTTCAGTAGCTTTGCCTGGCCAGAGACTGCTAGAAAGGGCATGGAATCACTTACAAATGAAGGTTTTCAAGCTACTAAGTAGAATAAGTTTGAATAGGAAGTAATTACGTTACTTTATTGTATACGGGGCACAAAGGAATTTAAAATATTACAATTGCTACACACAAATGAATTGACGAAGATTGCAGTTTATAGCTTTACCGAGATTTCAGTTTCTGTATGAGTCGCCGCACATAAGCCAAAATTTTTAAGTCACTAGTATGAGAGCCGAAATGATCTTGATGTTAATTTAGCCTACTCTAGATGAGCCAAAATAATTTCTTGAAGTAAAATTTTCCTATTCTACGCAATATTGCCAAATAATTCTTGATGTTAATTTAGCCTATCAAATTTCTAGTGTACTTACTTAATTCGCACGTGTTCTAAGTAATGTCTCGGCGTAATAGTTGACGACTGTTCCGTTCGTGTAGTAGTTTGCGACTTCTCTGTTCGTGTGATGGTTGATGACTTCTCTTTTCGTGTGTTATTCTTCGACTCTTCTGCTCGTGTGATATTCTTCGACTCCTCGTTCCATACGGGAATACAAAAGGCATATTCAGTTCCCCTCCACATAAAATTTTTGAGTTTCATTCTCATTGGAGCGGGTTCTGGTGATTACTTCAAATTTTTGTATTTCTAAATTTTCTGATTGGCTATTGACCAAACATGTCGGTGGACAACACGAGACTTTGCCGCTGAAATGTCATGTCCTGCCCCTTGTGGTAGCATTTCGAACAAGCTTGATAGGTAGTTTTATGACTTTTGCTTTACAAAGAAATAATCCTGCCTAACAATGGAGCTTACAATTTGGCTGGCGACAGGTTGTCGCTCTTTCAAGCAGAACTAATTCGGTTCAAAGAACTCGCGTAGTGTCTCTGAAGCGAAATCTTTCAACTTTTACCTATAAACCGCATTCTACGTGGGTTATTTCTTATTCTTTTTAAATATATACACTAACATTTATGATTATTTACATGTACACGTTTACACAATAACTTATATTAATCCTGACACTTGCCCTGTGAGTGGTTCTGAAATAAAACAAAAATGCTGGAACTAGTCATGTGTTATAGCGTTCATTTATGTTTATCTTGCGCACGGTATAAATACTGTCTCACTAGTAGACATAGGAAATATTGCATTCAACCCAAAAATTAAACACCAAAATTTTGCAGAAGTACATGTTCTGAGGCCCCCTGAATAAAAAAGGGTATTTTTATAAAAATGTGTGCATGCATCTTTCAACAGCTTAACTAAAAAAACACACGCATGCACACAACTGTCTACTCAGAAATACCAGTGACCGCTGTTGACCATTGAGTAGCCCTGTCCAATGACAAATTTAGAGTACCAAGTCTTCTTTCTTCACCATAATATTTTATAATGTTGTAGATAATGGCTCTTGTCTTGCTATGAACATCTTTATTATACACTTGCAGTGTAGTTTAGTACTAAATAAAACTTTATTTTAAAAAATTATTCAGAAACAAAGTTTACAACAATTTAGGCATCTTAAACTATGATGTCTTCTTAGATAAAACCATTATGCAAACTTCTTAGTGACTGTCCACAGACTCTGTACACATCTCAAGCAGTCCAAGCTACAAAGAGCAGATGGCAGGTAGTATAATTTTCATTTTTCTTTGCATGCAGAATTATGATGGTGGCATAATACATATAAAACGAACAATACAATTGTACAATGCCAAGTACAATTCATATTGTCTCATGTTTTACCAATGCAAGATAAGGAAATTTATATTCTAGTTAAAGTCCAGTCCAATGACAGCGACAGACTTTTTGCCTGTTGGTACTCAGATTTGGCATCGTATGATAAAGAAATTGACTTTTGATAACACTGACACAAATTTATAATGATATACTGAAAATATCTCAAGTATTTCTCTAAGCTACTTAACGTAGTTATCTGGCATAGAAGTTGTGGTGCTAGTGTTTGAAATCACGTAATTACTACATGGGGGGATACATAGAGCAAGAAAAGAAAAGCAATCAAAATATACATGTTTTCAAATACTATAACATATGAATAATCATGCAACTTACCTCTTTCAGATTCATTATCTATGCGAGAATCAATAAAGGCCGAAAACATAGCTGTCTCTGTGAACCATTCTAGGAACATTCGTACACTGTGTGATGCAACACATTTAATGAATGACTCACGCTGCAAGAAATAAAAACAATTCATTAGTGTAAAATACGACCAAAGGTTATTAAAAAACAAATCTACACCGAAGTAATATTAAAATTGCTGTAACTGCTGTTTATTACAGGCAAAATTGTTCACTGTTAATATGCATGAGCTATACTGAAAGACTTTGGATATCCACACAATACTGTGACAGCTTTTTCCCAACATTATAGCATGGAAGATCACCAGTGGACTCACTGGTTCAAGAGATAAGTAGACAGAGTAGCATTTTCACTCAAGAGAAGTGCCATTGAGATAGAACTGCACCAGGGTTGCCAACATTTAAAAGTAAAATTATCATACCAGCCACTCAAAATTATAGATTTTGATTCAAAATTATCATACATCATAAACCAAATGCTACAACAATAAACATATCAGTATAACACTTATGAAAATGTAACAGTAATAATGTTTATGGTATCCACTTACAAGATTGATGACCTCAGTGAGTATTACAACTTTAGCACTTATGTTTCTCGCACTATTCATCTGAAAGTTCATCTTCCTCAACCTTGCAGATTATACAAATTTGTTGTTGAGATAAACCTTAATATCTTCTCGGTGACTTGCAGGTTTTCAGATCTACTACAATCTTTCAGAAGCTGAGACGACAGGATAAGTTCATTTACCGTATCTGGTGCCAATCTGTTTCTAACTTTTTTTTTTATTAAACCGAGTTTAGAAAAAAACTCTTTCACAAGAAGCGCTTCTGTGGGGCAACGAAATCACTGATAATGCAAAGGCTGCTGGTTCCTTGTAATGAGCATTTCCACCAAGGTGACACATATGTTTAACAGTACTCCAGAAACTGCCAGGTTCAGGCAGGTTCTTTATTTCCACGGAATATCACTTATTCTGTGTTTTCTCCATTGATAATCAATTTTCTGACCAGTGCCTTCTTCACTGAGATTGCCAGATCTGGGCGCACTGGCAACAAGAGGATAAAGGGTAGAAGGCTTAATAGGGTATGAAACGGCTGCCCTAGAGTGGTGGAAACAGGCCATTGGGGCAAACGTGGTGTCGCTATTTGTAATTAGTTTCATTTCAATGGTGTGACAAAACTAGTGAAAATGATATTGCGCCTGTATCAAACTATCATACATTCAAATTATCGTACACCCCCATAATTATTGTACGGGGTGGCAACCATGTGTACAAACATTAAAATTATCGTACACCCCCATAATTATTGTACGGGGTGGCAACCATGTGTACAAACATTAAAATTATCGTATGCCCCCATAATTATCGTACGAGTTGGCAACCCTGAACTGCGCACTTCTGGAAGTTTCACTCCTTCAACTCCCACAAACATATCAGAAACTCCTGCACTTGTATAAAAGCAAGCATGCTCATGAATAAGTTAGATAGTGAGTTGTTCTTGATGAGACAAAATACCGGTCCTTTATACAAACAGGAAATCTATCCCTCATAATTTAACATCAATGGATACATTTGAAGTCCCTAAACCAGAGGTAAATAATGAAAGTAGTGAATCTGACTATTCTGAGGGTGGTAGTGATAGTAATCCAAAACCTCTTAATCAAACAGAAGTTAATAATTAGGTGAGAGACTTGAAACTCTCAAAACACAACACAACTTCTGGTATTACGTCTCAGTGAAAAAAAAATTACTTGCACATGATACATCATACTCAGTGTACAGATATCATGATAAAGGCTTTAGAGAATCTTTTGTTGACAGTTTAATGGTGTACTGCAAAGAAATTGCTGAACTGTTGACAAAAATGGGAGTTAAAAAGTATGATAGTAAGGAACGAAGGTTATTTATACTCTTTGAAGCAAAGTTTGAAAGCCAAATAGGAAATGACTTGGCTTCAATTCCAATTGTGCATTCAGCACAGTTAAAACAGATGTGTCATGAATTTTGCAGTACGTTTACTACAAAACTTCGCTGACAGGAGCACAGCCCGTATGACCTTCATTATATCTCTCTGCTAGCACATGCTAATCACCATGTGCCTCAGTCTTACTTCCGCTAGGTGGGTAATAAGTGCAGTTCTAGTCCAGTTCACATGTGTGTTAACTCCACATATTAACATTAAGAGTTAATTATTATTTATTTATGCCAACAAACTTACTGCTGGTGTTTTTAAACACACAAGCCGTGTATGGGCAATGTTTGAGAGGTAGAATCGGAATTGAAAACTTCAATGCCACAGCTGAGATTTGAACCACAGACCTTCCGCTTGCCGTGTGGTCGCTCTAATTATTAGCTACTGTGACAGCCTGCCAGAATTGTCACAGTAGCTTAATGCAGAATTCAATGCTGTGCCGTTAAGTGACCAGCAGATGGGCCAAGTGCCTGCTGGCCAAGTTTTGTAGCATATGCTGTATGTGGTGAGTTTAAAATGATTGACATTCCTCTTGACCAGCAAACACCAAGATATCTTGCTATGTGTATGAATGGGACAGTATGAGCATTGGAGTTGGAGTAGGAGAGAGTGGCCTAAGAGTGTAAATCTGCTAGCAGAATTGAAGAACATTGTAAACAAGTATTTGGTTGATCCATATAACATTTTATTGCCTCCACTGCGCATAAAATTAGGACTGACGAAGCAGTATGTGAAAGCATTGGACAAAACAGGAAACTATTTCCAATACCTGTGTAGTCAATTCCCAAATCTATTAGCTGCAAAGTTGAAAGAAGAGATACTTGTTAGGCTGGATGTAAGTTTATGTCTGATGAGCACTTTGAAAGTACAGTGACGGAATAGAATAGCAAGCTTGGAGAAGTTCAAAAATGCTATGCAGCATTCCTCAGCCAGAATAAACAGCCTGATTACAAGGAAGTAGTGGGACATAGGATAAAGAAGTTTTAAAAGTAAGGACACAAGATGAAACTAAAACTACAATGTCTAATGTCCCACCTAATTAATTTTCTGGGCAATTTTGCTGACACATTTGAGGAACATAATGAATGGATCCATCATAAATTTAAAACTCTGGAACATTGTTATCAAAGTCATTGGGGAATAAACATGATCTCTGACAACTGCATATGTATCACACAAAAAGAAGTAGTGACACAAAAAAGGAAAGGCATCAAGCATTCATTCACAGGTAAATGTCAACAGGAGTAATAACTCTACTTGGTATGTTTCCATATCACCACAATTTGCTTCTAATATCATATCTCTCTTATACTACTTTTTTATCGTTTTAATTGTTCTATTTTGCCTCCATCATCCTGTAACTTTCCGATTTTATTGGGTACAGATTATGATAGTGATAGTACAAAAACCTATCATGATGTGGAGAAACTAGCATCAGTTTCATAATCAGCACAATTGATTTAGTTAGAAAATCATATTTTCATGCAAACCCAAAATAAAAAGTAAAAATATGTTGACCTGTGTTATCAAAATCACCTGAGTAGTTTTTGATACTACCCTACATACAAACATCTAGACACATAGATACAAATAAACAAATTTTCTTTCTTTATAACATTAGCAGAGATTGAGGCATATCATTTATATCTGAGGCAGAAGGATACCAAATTTTAAAGTCTAAACTTAAAAAACCAATCAGTTTACTCCTGAAGTAAGATCTTTATGGTGTAAATGGCCACTGCTAATTTCCGCAGGGAAGCCATTAATATGTATTTGAGTATATAACCACTTTCTGTTATAATTTCTGCTATTTGAATTTGACCCTATGTTATTTCATTACTGACTTTTACACCTTTATCCACTACAATCTTAAGTTTTAATTCCTTCTTAAATTCCTAAATGTCACTGCCTTCATGATACTGCAGTGCGAGGATATAGAGACCATGTGACTTGCATCATAGATGATTAACAATGTGCTTAATTTCAAATGCAATAACATTTTAATACTGAAAGGATAGATGCTGACCAGAACATATACGAGGGTTGTCCGTAAAATAAGGTTCCCAATTTTTTTTCACAATGAAAAACATATTTATTGACATTGAATAATACATTTTAGGAAAGCTTAAACTTTTTCCTATTTTTCGACATAATTGCCATTCTGATCAATACATTTTTGCATGTAGTGTACCATCTTTTGTATGCCTGCATCACAGAACTCTCCTGCCACACAGCGAAGATAGCTTAAAACAGTTTCTTTCGTTTCCTCTGCAGTTCTGAAATGCGTCCCACCCAGGTGTTTCTTCAAGTCAGGGAAGAGATGGTAGTCACTTGCGGCTGTAAGGAGGGTGTTTGACAGTATACCATCCAAATTTGTTGATGAGATTGGTTGTAGGCCAGCAGAAATTTGTGGCTCACTTTAACATGTTTTCTTGTGGTCCTTCGTAAGCATTCTCGGGACCCACCTTGGTTTACCCTAAATGATATGACAAAATTTTGTGAATGTAGGTCTTGCTGACATCAGGGATCATCTTACAGATCTCCCAAAGCGTCACTCTTTGATCTAGCAGCATTGCTTTTTCCACTTTCACAATCGTTTCATCCGAAACCAATGGCCATCCAGAATGCTAGTCATCATGGACGTCTGTACGTCTGTCTTCGAATTCTCTGCACATGTTTTACACTCATACACTGGTCTCCATACACTTCACACAGTCGGGAATGAATGCCCACGGGTGCAGGCTTTTTGCACACAAAAATCGTATCACAAAGTGCACTTTGCACCTGGCGGGAGAAGAAAGTGGAAGCACCATTTCTAATGACTGCCAAGCCAAAACTGAGCATTGCAGACAGGTCACAGGCCGGGGGGACTGGGAATGGGAGAACCAAGTTACACGCCAGTGTTGCTGGATCTCCTGTAAGTGTTCCCCACGACTGCAGATCCTTGGGAACCTTATTTTACGGACAACCCTCGTACTTATTTCTTTTATAATTTAAAGCAATGGAAGAAAATAAGACTCTAGGTCAATAAAATTAAGCCATATCAGCAGAGTTTGAACGTGTCCATCCACATTTATTTTCACTTAATATCATTAGACATCTGATCTAACTGATAAATTCTTGAGCAGAGCTCATTAGACTCTGACACAGCATATTTGAGTAATTTAAAGAGTGTGATTGAAGGTTTTGATTGCTATTGATTTGCAACCTGTTTAATCAATACACTACTTGGGAAAATTTGGTACCCCTAATATCACAATTTATTCCCTTACTCTTCAATTCTATTTTTATGTATTATTTCTAAGTTTTAGGGATTATCTTAGAACAGTTATATTAAACGGAGAATGCCCTTTACCATTAATGTCATAGTTACCTCAAATACTTTTTTGCTATCCTGCTGTGTCACAATGTGGTTACGATAGTTACCACAGACTTCTACAAACATGCGAACAAATGCTTCAGATATAAGAACATTGCGAATTGCATCTTCTGGTACAGTTGCTGTTGCTACAAGCTGCAACGCTACCTTCAAACAGCGTCGTAGCCGTGTAGGTAAAATGCTAGGCTCATCTCCTACACAATGCAGTATCCGTGATTCATCCAAGTCCACAACAATGCTCTGTAATGAATTAAATACATTGTTAAAATATTTTAAATAAAGCAAATAAAACTGTAGGGATGGAGTTGGGTGGGGGTGGGAGTGGGATGGTGATGGTGGTAGTTGGTTTTAGTGTGCTCAACATCTATGGTTATTAGTGCCCAAACAATTTTTTTTTTAATTAACATCCTCCAATGTAGTGTCACATCAGGCAGTGAATGAATGAAATGGGTGAAATGATGCAAAAATGAGCCCGAGGTCCATAGAGCTTTAAGTTACCTGACATTCGTCTTCTCAGGATAAGGGAAAACCTTGGTGAAAACCTTATCCAGATAACTCATCCAAAGTGAGATTCGAACACATGACCTCTTGGACGTGAGGCAGACATGCTACCACCACACTACAAAGGCAGGCTCCAAACAATGTGTAAAGCACCAACCAACATTAAGAACAATATGCAATAGGATATATGTCTCAGATAAATCATTAGCCAACAAATCAAAATCTGATGTGTTACATTCATGTGACTTTGTCTACTTACTACTAGTTTTTATATGATGATGATCAGAAGAAGAAGAAGAAAAAGAGGAACAAGAGGAAGAGGAGGAGGAACAGGAGGAGGAGGAGGAGGAGGAACAGGAGGAAGAGGAGCAGGAGGAAGAAGAGGAAGAGGAGGAGGAGGAACAGGAGGATGAGGAGGAAGAGGATGAGGAGGAAGAGGAGGAAGAGGAGGAAGAGGAGGAAGAAGAGGAAGCGGAAGAGGAAGAAGAGGAAGCGGAAGAGGAAGAAGAGGAAGCGGAAGAGGAAGAAGAGGAAGCGGAAGAGGAAGAAGAGGAAGCGGAAGCGGAGGAAGAAGAAGAAGAAGAAGAACAAGAACAAGAACAAGAACAAGAAGAACAAGAAGAAGAAGAAATTTATTGAATACTTAAGCAGATAGATCTTAGGCTGCTCATGAACTTGGGCCTAAGCCTCTGTCATTGGACAGCCCCTTGAAATTCCCTACATACAATTTTTTGGTGTGTGCTGTTGTTTACTCTTTAACTGTTTACCTTCAACTTTGTCTTTTCTTTTTCTTTTTGTGTTTTGATTCACTTTTCTCACCAACTTCCCTTATACTTTCCATTGCCTTGAATTCTTTATTATTTTAAATTACCCATTTCATTCTAGACTTATTCCCCACTCCCCATTTTTCTTTCCTATGTTTCTTAACCATTTGCTAATAATTTCCTGAATCTCACTGATTCACCTTCTCATCTATTTCATCTATTTACCATTTCTACTTCCTTTCCTCACTCAACTTTCGCTTCTATAATTATTACCTGACTTTATCCCTAAACTTTTGCTTCCATTCTTCCTACCACCCCTGACTATGGTTAACTTAGTCACTTATTCTTCCTTGTCACACAGACCAGCACTACAATCTGGATTCTCAAAAATCCTAGAATCAATCATGTATAGCACCTTTCCTTGAAAAATATGTGCTTCAAGATGAGCAAAATGGGTTTAGAAAAAACAAATCTATGTTAAATGCTTTGTATTGATTTATGTAGGGTACATTAGAGGGAATAGACAGTAACAAATCCACAATAAGTATTTTTATGGGTCTGAGTAAAGCATTTGATTTAGTGGACAGTAATATTTAGCTACTGAAGTTGGAAGCCTGTGGTATAAGGGGTGTAGCTCACAATTGGATTGAGTCCTATTTGACTAATTGAAGACAGGTTACAACAATAAGAAGTAAATTTGATCACTATTATGTGAACCCCGATACAAAATTAATTAGATGTGGGGTCCCACAGGGCTCTAATTTCAGCCCTTTGCTCTTTTTGCTTTACATAAATGATCTACCTCTTAATAATCCTTATGTTGAAACTATATTGTATGCTGACGATGTTAATGTTATACTAAATGGAAGTTTTACCACTGAATTACAACATTATGCTGATAATATAATGATTAATATGAAACAATGGTTACAGATCAATAAACTCAAACTCAATGCCAAAAAATCAAATTGTATGCATTTTATGTTATCTAGTAGAAGTAACGTAAGCACTGCACTGAGAATAACTTACGACAATGTCACTGTAAACTATATTTCAGAAATAAATCTCTTGGAATAACCATAGATAAACTACTTAATTGGAAAACACACATTCAGAAGATTGTAACTAAACTCAATAAGGCTTACTATGCAACTTATGTTTTAAAAAATATTGTAATATGTGTACAAACATTAAAAATTGTGTATTTTTCATATGTACAATCCATACTTACAGCATTCCTGTAACACCTTGTTGACGAAACCTTGTACTACCTGGCAAAGCCATGAAGCGTGTAGGAAAGAATGTGAAACTACCCAGTTGTTTATGCAAGCTTATTGCATATACACAGCAAGACGGGTATGTACACCCTGTTCAGATGAAATCATATCTCCAGGACAGCAACATCTCATATATCAGCAGGCGTGAGAGATCATCTATTTGTTTTATCACTGACTATACTCCAAGTTGCTGATATTTTGCTCTTCTAATAAATAAGATAAGCAATTGTAGTGCTCAACCACCAAGGTCAATATGCCTCATTGCTTTGCCAAGTAATAATTGTAATATATTACTTATTGCGAATAAAGATAATATACTATTTTCCTCTCTTTTCTTTGGTTTCCTATATATTAACACATTTTTATTATCTGATACTCATGTGCAAGAAATATCATCTTTCCAAATATGGGTGTATCTTTCCTGTTCATCCTTCTTCTATCCCATTCTACCCACATACTAACTGTCTGTATCCCTATCCACCCATTCCACTTCATCATACACTGTATCTTCTAATATGCACTAATATCTTCTCCTTGGAGGTAAAGTCATGTCTAATTGTCATTTTTTTATGCCAACCAACTTATTGCTGGCGTTTTTAAACACACAAGCCATGTGTGGGCAACATAGAACAGCTGTGCGTGATGCGGAAGATCCGTGGTACAAATCCCGGCTATGGCATTGAATTTTTCAGTCCTGATTCTACCTCTCAGTCATGTCTTTCCTATCTCAGCATTTCTTTGAAATCTGATAAAGTTGACTTATTAATTTTCTGTGTTTCCTGACTCATTACTTCTTGAACTTCAACTATAGTATCTGCTAGTTCATTCTTTTCCTCTGCAATTTGTCTGTAATTTCAAACCTCAGCTGTCTGCCTGCTTCCAACTTTTTGCTCAACTTCTCAGCTCTATTAATTTTTTCATTTGTTGCCTTTGGTCATACAATAGGTCTTTATAGATAGAGACATTTGTTCCTTTAAGCTTTTTTGTCTATTTCATTACGTTGTAAGTCGTGTATGTACTTGTGAATTTTGCTAAATGTTTCTTCTTCCACATCTAAATGCTTCAAGTATTTCATTGTTACTTACAATTATCTGTAGGCTCTTCTCCAGAACTATCTTTACCTCTTGTCTTGGATCGATTCCTATCTTCTTCCATTCCTACAATCACCAAGTTATATTTCCTACTTCTGTCCTTCCATTTCTCCATTTGTCTTTAATATTTTGTAATTCTTCCTGTATCTTCTCTATATTTTTAAGCATTTCCTCTTCTTTATCAACTAATTTTCTTCTTTTAATCTCCCTGAGTCCTCTCTTCCATTGCTAGTATTTTTCCTATTTCCCCCAGCTCGGCTACTGCTTTGTCTATAGTATATTTACCTGCCATGTCCTTTGCATCCCTTTCCCTCTTACTCTTCAGAGCACATCATCATTCTCTACCTGCTTGCTCAAAACTCCCTATTTTTATATAGCTTCTATGAACTATTCATACAAAATAGATTTTTACCTACTTCATGCCAACTGAGATGCACCTTTGCAGAAATAGTTTCATTAAATTAAGTAAAAATTGAAGCTATTAACAGTGAAGCAACAAGATTCTAAAATAAGAACAAATTAGAAACTAAAAACTTCACTTATCTTAGTATGTTGATATTCTTTTTCTCTTTTCAACATACTAAGATAAGTGAAGTTTTTAGTTTCTAATTTGTTCTTATTTTAGAATTTTAGTTTCATTAAACTTTCGTTGTAAGTACGAGGGAGCTAGAGTGAGTGAATGTGTTGGGTTTAAGGGCCCGTCGACAAGTTGGTCATTAGGGCCCCCAAGGGAGCTAGAAGGAACCAAATTGACAGTCAGGTGTTCAAAACCCGAATGCTATATGCTGGCCTTAAAATTCCATAGTCTTTTTATGACATTGTGAGAAATAACTTAATAGTGACAGCACTTTAAAAAACAGACAAAGGTATTGAAAAATTCAAACAGATAATAACAGATACTTCTGAAATGGCTCATGTCACAAACATTTAAAATAAGTTGGGTGCCTGGTTATTGCCATTAAATCAAGATATACATGGTGCTTGCCATGTAAATATTGTGATTGCTCTTGTTATACCAGTGTGGCATCTGCTATGCTATCTGATTACTTGTAATAATGCCATTATATTAAATTGTTAGTTCAATATACTACACTCATACATTCACTTAAATGCCTAGCATGAACTAGAGAAAGGGCATAGATTGTTAGGTAACACTGTATTTGTGTAATTCTTTCTTTTATTTGAGCCAACAGTTGATGCTCCCACATATAGGAAAACAATTTTGCTCCCCTTTTTATTTAGAGAGTTAACCAACAGAGTGTACCATTTTTCCAAACCTCAAATCGCCAGCTGTTTGATGAGAACACTCAAAACAATGTTCACAGAAGAAATTATTTGTAGAGATCTGTGGCCCTTAGTCCTCTGAACTCCTGTGACTTTCATCTTTGGGATAAATTAAAAATAGTGTTTAAAACATAAACACACACACCATGGATTATTTGAAACAAAATATCTGACAGACAACATTACTCAATGCAAACTGTAATAAGTGATAGTTTAAGTGGTACTAAAAATTTGAAACAAAATATCCGATAGACTAATGTGAGTTATGGTGACGGTTTACGTCGTACCAAAAATGTATGGAAAACAACAATGACCAGTTTCAGTACCTTCTTTCATAAAGTTTGTAAATAAAGACACTTAAAATACAGAAATTATTGTATGGTTGCATCAGCACCACTCTATAATAGCTGCAGACAGCAACATCATGCAATGCAACATCTGCATGTAAATTCACAGTTCATTGTGTTTCTCTATATAAATTCATCTTGGGTGCATAGTTTGATAGTTTCAGCAAACAACATGTGTGAAGTTCAAAATGTGGAATAATATACTCACTGGAGATATGGAGCAACTCAGTAGCATTTTTCATTAAGTGATTGCTTGGTTGTTTTGCCGTGTTAGTTTCAATTTTCCCAACATATGTTAGTTAACTTATCCCATTGATAACATGGGTGGTGTGACAGTTTTATTTGTATGCTTTAAGTTTCATTATATCTTGTATCACTTCTCAACAGAGAAAATTGTACATGTTACCTCTTCTAATGGCCCAACTTTTTCAAAAAATACATCCTTTCCACGAAGTATCCCAATGATATATGGTGTTGGTGACAAACAGATTTCCAAAAGAGATGCTGGTAGAACTGGAATCAGCGTATGTTGCCACGAGAAAGGAAAGAGTATGGACTGAAGTGCCTCCACACTTGATGACAATTGACTGTAATTTAAAAAAATCAGCTAGATTAGTTTATCTCTTTCCCAGAAGCCAGGATTCTGTGTGCATTATTTAGTTTGAACAAGCCCAAGCAATATATTTGCAATAAGAGTGTCCCAGTAAATTGTAACAATATCAAATGTGTTGTGAAGCCAGTCTTCCAAGCTCAGTCTCCCCATTACTGTAAAAGGAAGATGCACACACTTTTGTTCATAGCTTGGAATTACGTTATTTAAACATACTGTTTTATTTTTGATATTTCAAAATGTACTATATAAGAAAAGACTACCATGGTCCATGCTCTTGAGCCCATGAGTTTTGTGATCAATCACCATGACTGTAAGGATGTCATTTTCTTAGTTAACGCTGGCTTGTGCCTCAAAATAAGCTCTAAGCTCAAGAAGCCCTGGAGCAGAAGGACAGGATATTCTTGCTAGTTTGTTTGAAAGCTGATAGTATACAAGCATTATTGTAAATTACTTTATAGCCTCCAGATGCCATTTAAATTAATGGTTCCAGGTATGACTACAGAATATTAACAGAACTTAAATCCCTGTAGTTATATCATGACTGAGAAGGTCAAATGTTTAATTTTTTCATACTTTTAAATAATAATGAACCTACAAGATCATATAATCTTAAGCAGGCAGAATTAGCAAGAAGTTACAATTGCCTTGTTGCAAAAACAAATTGAAAATTTCCATTCCTATTTTAACCCCCAGAGAAATGAAGAATGTGACATAATAAGGCCCCATTGACATCCTTGGAGAAAGAGATGCTTTCTGTGGCAGCTTTTTTTTTTTATATCTATTTCGGACTTTATGGTTGTAATTCAACTGAATGTTAGACCTTCAACGTTGATGTGCAGTTTTTTGCAATGGGCTTCATTTGTATGGAGTGAAATGAAAGTCCACCTAATGTAAAACAATTAGTAAGCCCAAACAACAAGGAGGTGGTTATAGTGAAAAAGAAAATTATATCCTTGCTTATTATCCAGTTAAAAGAGATATCAGACTAGAAGCTTTAGCCGCCAATGCCGCCGTCGCTGCCACCGCCACCGCCACCGCCACCTTCTTCATTCTTACAAGCCAGTGCCTACAGTCAAATGCCTGTCGGGGAGTAGACAAACCTATGGACCGGACAGAGTGAAGACCTGGAAGCGGGTGGTTGGCCAAGCACCAGGTATGAGGGTGAGGAAGATGATATGAAGTGTATGCAAAATGGATGATTGGACAGGTGATGATGGAGCAATTGGTGAAATGAGTGGCGGAGGAAACCGGAGAACCCGGAGAAAATCCGTCCAGATGCCGCTTCGTCCACCACGAATACCACATGCGGGTCCCTGGGAGCCAACATTTTCAACCTTTGTTATTTATAAAATTTTGATGCAATGGACACCTAAGAAGTTATGTTGGTCATTGTTTACTACTTTTTTGTGCTCTCGTTTCTATGGAACAATGGTGCAGGTGCCTCCCATCTCAGCTAGTTGCTTTTCCAGATTTTCCATCACTAATATGCTTGTTTCTCCACTGTGATACTTTTAACATGCAACTTTGTTCCAGTCAACCATTCATATATGCCTTAGATGTTAAATAACTAACAATATGTGGCCAATGTAGACAGTTACAGTGAACCCTATCGAATGGAACACATTTTATTTCAGTGCCCGCTAGTCAGCTGATTGCTCTATGCCATGTATTTTGAATAAGTAGCAGTACATATTTACCTTAGAGAATTACTGAAGAGTATAACTTTTCTTTCCAGTAAGAGGCTGCTGAAGACTTGGAGTAAAACAGGTAATTGTAGAACAGAGAACAAATGGCTCAGATCTTGTTCTTCTAGACGTGAATCAAGTGGGCGTTTCAAACATGTGATGTTTATACTACTAGATACCGCTGTAAATAATTCAAACAAATAAAGTGATTTGAATTCATTCTTTTAATCAGATATATAAAGGACATGTTATATGTTAGTTTAGTTATATATGCTAAGCACTGTACAATTGAATGTCATTATATCTAATGAAAGTGATGAGACAATTTTGAAGTCATAATTGCTTTTGCTGCCGCTATAACTCTGCATTGGTAAATATGATTGGTGAATGTGATTTTGGTTGTTTACAAAGTGATGCTGAGGTACTGCAATGAATTAACGAACTCTAGGTTTTGGTTTCCATATACTACTTTGTCATCCTTGGAGAGGGTACCTCCCTTTCTAAATTTCTTGCAACATATCTCCAGATTGTTGATTGCTGTTTGGAGATTCTTTCTTGATTTTGGTAACAAAACCATGTCATCAGCATACGAAATTATTCATATACCTAATACTAATATGTGAGAAAAGAACTCTCTTGAAACAATGAGAATTTCAGTAATGAATATGTATTATCACACATTGTGTTTAATAAATGTTTAAAAGTGAATCTGACTGGCATTCAGCACTGGCTCCTATGCTAGTTAGCATTACAGATAAATAACAGTAATTAAATAAATTCTTGGCTATCAAGTTTTTGCCAAGGTAAAACTAGATAGCCAAGATATTTATAAAGCTGTCGCATAAGTTTGAGAGAATATATTACAGATCTCTACAGTAAGAAAATCTTGAGACAGACAAGAGAATTTTCTGAACTGCGGGAGAAGCGAAGTTAGGCCTTCTTATTGTGCTCCAGAGATCAAAAGGTTTTACAGAAGTTTGTAAAGATCTGACATCAGGCAAAATCACCAAGACAAATTGTACCTCAGAATTGACAGGAAGAGCACTATTATGTGAATGGATTAGGGAAACAAGAAGAGAATTGGCAATGGTGGAACTGAAACTTTTTAGCTGTCACCTGGAGCTGTCCTGCACCCTGAGCGTGGACTTATGAAGATTAGATATTTCAGCAGACCATACCCCTAAGATTCAGGATCTAAACAGGAAGAAACAAAAGCAAAAATTAAAAAAATAGGCATCATACAACAGGAACCACATGCACCACAGCTAAAAGATACATTTATAAATGTATCAGGGGAGCCATTAGACTGATACGGCGTCTGTTCTCTCTGAAGGTCTAAATTTTGCTGTAACGCCCAATCAGATGTCAACAGACATCATAGCCAGTATTCATTAATTGGGATCCCAGAAGAATGGGCTGATTACATATGGACCAAATAGTGAGAATCCTTAAACATTATAAAGCAGAGTGCAACGTCAAGGACTGTTTAATATGAAGCAATGAGAGGATTTGGTTATCTTGAAGGCAGATAAGGGTAACATGATGCTGCTAATGAAGTCTGAGGATTATTATCATAAAATCAAGGAACTTTTTGAGGATATATACACACTGCTTTCAAAGAATCCACTGGCCAAAATCTGCAGGGAGGTCAGTACTCTAATTAACAGGGCAAAATCTATAGAAGAGGGATTGAAGTTGAATCTCAAAAGGAATAACTACAACATACTGAGATTGTATGGACTCCCGAAAGTACACAACCTGGAGACTCCACTCAATAGTGGAGTGCTATCAATTCTCCTGCACACCCCCTACCTCGATTTCTGGTAGATAAATTAAGACCTTTGAAAAAGGACATTAAGTCTAATGCAAGAAACTCTACCGGGTTTATCAGCATCATACAGGGTCTTCATTTGAAGAAAACTGATACGTTTGTCAGTTTTGATGTTACATGTACACACATGTACCTGTGAATGAGGCAGTGGAAGTAGTATGCTAAAAGCTTAGATCACACAATCTTCCAGAGGAGTGGGCCAGCTTATCTGCTTTCTGCTTAAAATCCACATTCTTGCAGTACAATGGAGGCTTTTTCTCACAGACTCAAGGGGCTGCCATGGGTTCACCACTTTTGCCTGTAATAGCCAATACATGTATGGAAGCCTTAGAACAAACCTTTTTAGACAGTGCCACAATAAGACCCAGTGTGTGGATCAGATACGTGGATGACATATTTGTGATGTAACCACATAGACAAAGAAGTTGAAACTTGTTATTTGACCAGCTGAATAACAGCTATCCTCAGATAAATTCACAATGGAAATGGAAAAGACTGGGGGAACTTCCTTTTTGGATGTGCTGATTACTAGGTGTGAAAATGGTACATTGGGACACTCGGTCTATAGGAAAACAACACACATTAATCTCTATGTACATGCAGACTCCCATTGTCACCTTGCAACCAAAAAGGGAATTTTGAAAACATTGGTCCTGTGAGCAAAAAGAGTTTGTGACACTTCCAAGGTAAAGAGAGAATGAATTTTCATGAGGCGCTGCATGCTAATGGCTATAAAAAAGTGGGATATATATCAAGCTTGAAGGAACAATTACAGGAGCATATAGTAAACGTACAGATAACATAGAGAAACCCGCTGTAGCCCTACATGCTCAGGAAACAAAATACACCATATCATTTGATCAAAGGAAGGTAATGACCAGGGGAAATAGATGGTGACCTAGGAAGAAATTGCCCGTTGTCCACAAAATTTCAATAACAATGGTGGGATGTACGTTAATAATCTATGGGTGACGGCCATATGGAAAACAAAAAGAAAGAATAGCTGCCACACTATGACAGCGGTGGGCAAACCCCAACACATTAGGTTCTGCAACCTGCTTGACACAAAACACATCCTTGGGATAGGAGACATGAAATCAGCACTATTCCAAGTCAAGGTCACAATCACAGCCACAATCACAACATGCATTCTGCCCATGGCTGCACTATGACATCTGTGCTGCATTGCAGTGATGCCACAGTGGAGAGAACAGCTGGCCAATCAGAGCTCACCTCCACCTGCCTGCCTCTATAAAAACCTGACAAGCTGCAGTATGCGGCACAGTTTGCCCTTTGAAGACTAAACAACAGGATAGTCGAAACGTTGGTTTTACATAACTGGACATGGCAAAAACCAGATAGCCAAGATGTTTATAAAGCTGGCCATGGAAGCTTGAGAGAGAGTAGAGTATTTAAATAACAAATAAAAAATATTACATTAGAACAAAATATAATACATGCAAAGCTACAAAAAGGGGCATTTGTTCAATTTAAATACCAATTATAATTAGATAATTACTTAAAACCAGGATTTCTGCCCAAAAAAAGCCTCTATTTTTATTTTATTATACCTTTCAGAAATATTTACTCAATCTGATAAAGAGTTCATCACAAATAGTGATATTTTGTTGTCATCTTTGAATGCAAATACGCATGAGCCTGCAATATTCGTTGCAGGATTATGCAGAGATGGGTTTGCACTGTAAAGAGTATAGGTAAATATATCTCAACAATATTACACTCAGCACCACAAAACTAGTTTCCTGTAAAACAGTAAGCTTGGCCCTGTATTTCATAGATATGCTTTTATTTGGAATCCATCTACACAACCAGCTGGGTGAACATGGGAAAGGCTTGTTATTCTTTTCAGAGCTGTTGCCCCCAGCTTTATCTGCATAAGTTAAACTCCAATACTCATAAAAAAGACATCTTTTTTAATTTGAAGACAATAACAGTGAACTGGAAGAATCAAATACATTGACTTACTCTCCATACATTGCATAATTTGACACACAATAGTAATCAATGGGGAATGGAGTGAGTGAGTGATTTGTGTTTAAAGGCCCGTCGACAACTAGGTCATTAGGGCCTGTGGCGAATGGAAAAAACAACTATACATATCTTTGCTTATCACATATTTGCTGCTCCTGAAAACAGTGGTGGTCGTCGTGGTCGTGGTCGTGGTCGTGGTCGTAGTCATAGTCGTAGTGGTAGTTTAATGCCCTGTTCCTTGGATATATTTCATTTTCTTTTTTGCTTCCCAATATAGCTCCGTTAGTGATCTGGAGGTTAACATCTTGAGAGCCATACAATGGAGGAGATGATCATTATAGAGTTCTCGTCCCGACACAATACACAATTTGGGGAGTTGAGGATACCAATTTTATGAAGCTGAGCAGCCAAAACCTATAAGTAATCTAAATGGTGCAACAGCCTCACGTCTTGGATAATTAGGTATTAGCTTTTTGTTCTGTAGTAATGTTGCCCATGATTTATCAATACTTTGAGTTTTATGATACTGCTTCAGTTCTTTTTGGAAGTTTCTTTTAATTATAATTTTTGCCGAGTTGTACGGTAAGATTTGATTTGGTTTTTGCAAGATTTTGGTTCCTTTTTGGCAAGGAGATCTGCAACTTCATTCCCATATATCTCGCAATGAGAAGGTATCCATTGGAACCTTTTTATTTCTAACACATTAGAGGAAGAGGGAGAATTATTTGATGCAATAGCTTGAATAGCTGATGTTGAATCGCTTAAAATAACAGCATTATGAAAAGCTCCTGAAAACATAAATATAAGAAATTGAATGTTGTACCTGTTGGGCTGAGAGAAGGTGAAAATTTAAGAGTTTGGCCTGGATCAGGGAACCTTTTGCTGTGAAGCTCTTTGATAAATGCTGATTGTAGCCATTCTGGTTGTCCATGTCGAGACTCTAATTCTTTCAAGATCTGAACAAAAATATAAATAAATGTTACAGTAAATTAACCAAATTAAATATTGGACTGTCCACAGTGGAGCAAGTAAATTAGAAGATGAAATTTGAAATATGTGCCCTTATGACTTCACAATTTAGATTATTACCTAGAATATGTTTTGCAGGGCATTCATTTAACTAAATTAAAAATGTGTGAAAGATTTACATGAAGTATGAGTGTTACTTACTGAAAGTTGAAATATGAGTAAATATGGAGGGTAGCCCTAACTACAAGCTCAAATTGCAGCTACAGGATTATCAGACTTTCAGTTCTAACTTCTCACCACATTCCTATAATCAACTCAAGCTGAAAATGTCGGAAACATCCTGCAAAACATGTTTTGGATAATAACCTATTGTGCAGTTCAAACCTCCTCACATTTCACAAGAATCAATACACTGGAACTGCATCAATACCAAACGCCACTCCACTTTGGCAGAATGTTCCATATTTGTGGTAATACATTCACAATTTTTTGCTTATAAGAAAACAAGAGACACAATAATAAAAACGTATTACACAGAACACACAAAAACTCAACCTTTTACAACACATGTGGTTCCAGTAACAAGTGTGTCAAGGTCAAGTGGGAGCAAAACACAAGGTGGGGATATGGTGGGATGTGGAGCACGAAAGAAACAGGGTAAAGAGCCAAGGTGGGGGATGGCAATAGTGGCTAGTCAGGAGGTAAAAAAAATTGTGAATTAAGAATAGCTATAGAAAAAATGTCAAATGAAATAGCTAAGGGATCAATGAGGGTGAAGGGGAAAGGGAGAACTGAGCAGGAGAGAAAGAAAAAGGGATATTTTGCTGAGAGTAACAAGATTACAAAAATGGTTGGGTAATCCATAAATGAGGTAGTAGAGGGTTTTTATACACGGTGAAAGTTAAGGTTATAGTGAAGTAGTGTAATTAAGATAGTGAAGATTAATGAAGTGTACAATGTAAACTGATTAATAAAAGTTATAAGAGTGAAGCTGATAAGAAAAGTTGAGAAAGAGGGAAGGTGAATAGAGTTGGGAGATGAAAAAATCACAAATAAAAATTAAAAGGTGGGAGCAGCACAAGATTAGTGAAAAGGTAAACATGTTTAATGTGTATGTAAAGGGCAATTATACTTCAACCCCCTTCAGGGCTACCCTAACAGCAAAGGGGCCAGGGCCCAGCTTAGGGGTAGCCCAAACTGTGTGTAAGATTTGGTACTCAATAAATCATTCATTTAAATGTAAAACTGAACAGAATGGCAGAATTTATGAGCTATATACTAATGGAAAAACATAAACATAACCGTGGCAGAAAATTATAAATGAACGAGAGCGGATGGATGGACCATAATGGTTGTCATACCAATGAAAAGAAGAACTAATTAGAGCTAAGACATTTCTATAGCAACGGTACATGCAAGGACCCTGTTGCCGATATGTAACACATTATTAGCATATGGCTGATGAGGAACCCAGCAGTAACATAAACTGCTTGTGTTATGTTCAGGTATAGTTGCATATAAACAAATAATGTCTTCCTGTAGCCCGAGCTTGCAATGCCTTCCTCAGTTAGAGATTGCCTGTGTGCTGAGAAGTATGTTTGCATCATTCTATATACATGGTTATTTGCTTTGTGTCAAGTCTGTGTATCTGTGCATGTGTTGCAAGGTTTTGCAATTGTGCTAATGCTTTTAATGAGTATTTAACAATGTCAAAAAATAGTGACGAACATAGTGCTGCCAAACGAAAAATTGAGCATATTCATGAACCAAATAAAACTGTATTTGGTAAAGGTATCCCGATTAACGGTAAGGTGCAGGAAATAATATGCTCTGTAAGAGAATATTTTGAACAGGAGAAATTAAATGGGGGGGGGGGGGGGGGGTTATTCCAGTCTCTGCGGTACTTGATAGGACCTCACATGCTGTAGGAATTAGTAAGAATAAGGGCAAATTGGATATCAGAGGCATTTTCCCATTAGCATAAGCATTAAAGTTTCACAGGTATATCTCTTGTGTTAACATAAATCTTCGCACTTGCATGTTCTATACTTTGAATGTAGATCGAGTATTTTACTATTGTCTTTGCATACGAATACAAATAATATGCACTCAACATTCCAGGCACAGTTCTTTCTTCCCTGTACACATAATCATTCTGTGCTCTCCATGTGGTCACAATAAGCAACATTGCCTCTCTCTCACAACGAAGTGTCAATCTCTTGGCACAGATTATAACTAACTTTACTATGTAAAATGTTAACCTCAACATCCATATGCTTATAACTTTTAAGAAAACTGTTTCATAATGTTTTAGTGTAAACATCTCAGTATTATAGAAATAATTACATTTGAATTTTCATTCATATCTCAAGTGTTATGGACTTTCCAATCAACAATTATTCCTTTTTTACCTGATTTACTGATATCATATTTTTGCTTATCACCATTTTATTTGTCAGTTTGCTAACATTGGCACTGTCATTCAAGGAGCTTCAAATGTCTGTGTTGCTTCATGAAATCATAACCTAGAAGTATGAGAACTAACACCAAATGAGAAATGAGGAACATGAAGTTAATAAATCATGTGTCTATAATTTGTACCCTTCTCAATTGTTTAGGGAATTGATTTTTTAACTGCTTTCAGTGCTTGATTAGCAATTGGTACTAAATATAAGAGTATATAGGTCGTGAGGTGAGACATTAACAACTCTTGAGCATAGGGGAAGCTTGCTCCCTTCCTCTCTTTGCTTTGAATGAATAAGCACTGCCACAACAGCATGCAGTTGAAACAATTGCAGTTAGCATGAAAGTAATTGTTGGCACATTGCCATAGTTATAGTGAAATTGCTTTGTTCTTTATAAAGCTAATTTTCATACATATATGTCATTAGCAATATGCACTAAAGCTATGCTAGCGTACTTCACTCCTTTGTGGGCATAAATGTTATGACTTCTGCACGTACGTGACTGCACAACTTCCCTCACCATCAGCCCTTCAGGTGAAGAGTTACCACTGTGCAGCTAAGGGAATTGCTCTTGTCTTGCCTCATGAGCTATACCTGAATCAAAGCATGTATCTTCCTAGTTTACTATCTCACGAAAGCTTCTGAAGTGGCCAATCAATTTCATGTACATGTAACCCAAAATTATGTAGTACTATGGAAAACAATGCTGGTGTTGCCATCACATGTGATCAGGCTATTGAGAGAGAGAGAGAGAGAGAGAGAGAGAGAGAGAGAGAGAGAGCGCACAATAACTTTTGACAATCCTTATGCAATTGAAAAGCACTATTTTTCTAGTGAATATAAGACTGTAAGACAACTTCCAATTCCAATTTCTAAGCGATAGGACTAAAATGATTTTTAAGACTTTTAACCTTTAATTGAGAATGCAATGGAGTAGAAATTAGTTATATCTCAGAAAATACATACAGAAATAAGACAGAGCTACTGATGTGTCATTCCCAACACTTTATACAGAGACAGTACAAGTGGAATGGTCAATCCTTGAAGTGAAGAAGAAAAAGGCAATATACAGGTGGAAGGTACTGCTTCGGCCATAGGTTAACCAGGGATTCTACATGATGAGTGTAACAAATATGCCCAATACAATTTTTGTCAATAAAGAACTGTTTCGCTGAAAAAAATAATTATTTTTTTCAATGTTTGAAAATGTTTATAATTTGTGTCAAACATTGTCTAGCTCCTTGATGAATGGATATAAATGGGTTATTATTTGACTGTTGCCCAAACATTGTGTGAACAATGTTGTAATGCCTTTTTATCTTAATTCAAATGAATTAAGGTATTGAAGAATACCTAAACTTATAGATCTTTTCTATGATGTTTTGATTATACTAATTGTACTTTTAACTTCTTATCTAATTATACTGTATATACTATGTAATCACTAAATTCTTTTCTATGAGGGTGGGTCTATAAGTAATACCTCCTATTTGTTTTCTCTTTTAATTGCCAAGAAAATTGAATCCAATTTACATAGCTTGAAAACTACAACATTGACGATTAATTTGTCACTTTTCAATATAATCTCCGTCCTTTTCCACAGTTTTGGTCCACCTTTTAACTAGGGCATGTATTCCAGTGTGGTAAAACACAGGGTCTTGCTTCCTAAGCCATTGACGCACGGACGTTTTCACAGCCTCCTCATCTTCAAAATGAATCCCACGATGAGCTTCCTTTAGTGGCCCTTTATTGTTTCCTTTATTGTTTTGCTGTTGTATTGTTTTATTGTTGCTTCCTTTATTGTTTTCCTTGTTTCTTTGTTTTGGGCAGTTAACATTCTTGATATCCCAATGTGAACAAACTTTTGAGTAACCCAGTTGTTGAATAATCGTCATCACATTGCCTTTACTGAGGGAGGTAATGCGACACAATTCACCTGTTGTTATCCGGCGATCACCATGAATGATCTCATCGACTCGCTGAATGTTGCATGGAGTCACTGCAGTCACCGGCCTGGTGCTTCGCGTTTCAGCTGCCAATGGTGTTTGCCCTTCAGCTTCGTTACAGCAACGAACCCACCGTCTAACAGTGCTGACATCCACCGCTGTATCACCATACACATTTTTTAGCCTTTTGTGAATGTGAATTGGCGTTTCACCTTCCGCAGGCAAAAATTCAATCACAGACCGCTGTCTAATACGAATGTCGATGTCAGCCATTTTGCAAGAGGATGCAGTGCTGCCACCTGTTGACTTAGGAAGTTACTACTGCAGGGGATTGGAGAAGAAGGTTTGAGGAATTGCGCCAAATTCAAATGTTTCACATAACTAACTTATTTAAGGGAAAAAAATAAAAATAGGAGGCATTACTTATTGACCCACCCTCGTATTTATGTTTCTCATGACATGGGCCCTTATAGGGTACCTTTTTATATCATCTTATGTATTGACTCATGATATTGTTCAATTGTGTATTCCACTGTATTGAACTGAATAAATAAATAAAAATTTAGCCATAATTTAATGCTAAAGTGTCATCCAAAGTTTAATTTCTATGCGAAATATGGCAACGTCGTGGGCCAGTCCAAGCGTGCTTGTGGGGTGTTCTCACAACAAATTCGGCTGCCTGGGGGAGGTATCACTTCACGGTGTGAGAGTCGGCAGAAGGGTTAAGGTACAACTTCCTGCAATACGAAAGAATTTAGCTTACGATCATTATCCCGCTTACATCAAGGGAGTACTTAGACATGGTACTACTAATTTCAGAGGGTAAACAGATATAAAATAAAATTAAAAACATAACAATGAGATCACGTAAATAAAGCCAGATGTTCCAACTCCTCCTCATCCCTTACCTAGCGAAATAAGCCACTCTTTACCTCCAACTCTTATTTTCCCACTTTAAAAAAAAAAAAAAAAGAACAAAAATAACATTAATAATAAAGCCTAAATAAACTCCTCATAATTGGCATATTTTCAGTATTTCTTTTTATAAAGTGCTTCTAAGTGCATTTAGGCAGGCTTATGGAATTTATTTCAAAATGCTGACTGGTATTTGTGTTCTATGTTAAATACATAGCATTATCTTTTAGAGTACATTAAGTATGCTTTAATCCCTTATTAGATACGAATTTGGTTTGTCATATTTCTAGAGAAACTCCATATTGTGTATACCGTCTTTTAAGGATAGTATTACTGTCATGTTTACTTGTAGAGAAAAATTTCATTTTGCTTGTCTTCATATTTAGGCGCCTTCGTGACGACAGCTGCAATTTATGACGAGCTCATTAGTTTTCTTTCAGCTCAATAATCCACTGAAGAGCACAATTGTTTTACAAAAATGAAGGGGAAGAGTTTTATTTACTTGTGAATTAAAGGCAATTACTTTTGTTTTAGCTTGTGACAGGTAATGATGATGGTGATGATGATGATGATGAGGAGGAGGAGGATGAGGAGGAGGAGGAGAAGAAGACGATGACGACAAAGAAGAAGAAGAACGAGAAGAAGAAGAAGAAGAAGAAGAAGAAGAAGAAGAAGAAGAAGAAGAAGAAGAAGAATGTCCACTATTAGGAAAATCTGTATCCCTTTATGTCAGCATTGTTTTACCCTAAAATACGTGGTTTTGATCGATTCCTACTGTCTTAACTATGGAAAACTGCATCTGCATTATGACCTGAACGAATGCATCATTTCAGTTATATTCACACCTTTCAGGCATGACATTGAGTCTTGCCGATTTGCCTGAGATTGTGACTGCTTCACTGATACGTAAACAAGTGTTTTGTTTATACCTGATGGCACACGCTGGTCGGCGTGAGAGGACTGATCCTATCCACTGGGTCAGTGTTTTGTTGATGTCTTAGTGCAGTGCTTTGCACACACCAGTCGTGTTTTGTTTACAACTGTTGACTGCGAAGCACACGCCAGTCAGGTGTTTTGTTTACATCTGAGGCAGTACTGGCTTGGAACCACACGCTGCTCGGGTTCAACACAGGTCATTGGTGTGTGCCAAGACAGTACAGCGTTGCCATTTACACTACCGAAAAACTTAAATTTTTACAAAACTATTAAACCTACCGAAATGAAACTTAGCATTTTATATTTCTTACGCCTGCACCTATTAGCCAGATTATTCTGGCCAAAGCAGTACCTTCCACCCTTATGTGGATTTCATGGTTTAGCAACTAAGAAAATAAAAGACAACTGGATCTGCTTGTAACAGTACAATATGTATGCAATATTATATAAATAAAAACAATTATTGTATGTAGTGGAGAGACATTACAATTAATTTTGGATTAGTCTACAACTTATTTTTTTTTTTCTTTACCTGTTTACCCTCCCCTTATGCAGGACTTACAAACCAGTGCCTAAGGTCAGATGCCTGTCGGGGGGCAGAGGATGCTATGGACTGGACAGAGTGAAGACCTGGAAGCAGGTGGCAGTCAAGCACCAGATATGATAGTGAGGAAGAGAATGATATGAAATGCAGGTGAAATCGATGATTGGAAAGGTGACAATGGAGCAATTGGTGGAAGGAGTGTCAGGGGAAACCGGAGAACTCAGAAAAAAACCTGTCCTGACTCCGCTTTGTTCACCACAAATACCACATGTGGGTCCCTGGGATCGAACTCGGGCTGCCTAGGTGGTAGGTGAACGCTCAAGATTAAATAACTTGTCAAATCATCCCAACATTAAACATGTATGCAACACTCATGGCAACATATTAAAAAAAAACTTTGATGTAAAAAGGTTTTGCTGTATTTTCTTTGTATGTTGTAACGTACGAGGGCCGTCTCAAAAGTAAGTTGCACTATTTTTTTAAATCCGCGCGGTAGGCGGAAAAAGTCTGAAAGTCCCAGGGTATATAGGTATGGCTGTAGTAGCAGCACCGTAAAATTCCTAGGCCCCTAAATTTATTGCTTGGACATTAAAACGGCAGTAACAATGGAGACTCCAGTCGTTCCTACCGCCGATTGCGAAGTTCGCGCTGTAATCCGTTTTCTGACGGGAAAAAATAAATGTGCGACTGAAATTCATTGCGAGTTGTGCAGTGTTTATGGAAAAGACGTTTTGTCAAGACAAATGGTTTCTCGTTGGCCCCAATCGTTCATTAAAGGGAGAACATTACACAATGAGCAATGAAGCGGCCAACCCTCCACTTCCCTCGCTCCGGATATTGTTGACGAGGTTCGAGCAGTTGTGAACACCGATCAGCGCCTTACACTTGATGCAGGTTTGTTTCAACTTACTCCGTATATTGAAATAAGCCGTGCATCGCTTCACAGGATTATTTCTAAGGATCTGTGTCTATGGAAAGTGTGTGCAAGTTGTGGAAACGAATGGATGAGGCAACTCCAAAAAAAGGCAAAAGTTGTTGCATCGGCTGTCAAGGTCATTACAACGATATTCTGGGATTCGAAGGGAGTACTGTTAATCGATTACCTGCTCCATGGGACCACGATGACAGCTGCTCGCTATTGTGAGGTGCTGAGAAAACTCAAAAGAGCCATACAAATCAAAAGGAAGGGAAAGTTGAGCAAAACAGTTTTTCTGGTCCACGATAACACTCTCCTGCACGCTGCCCGTGAAACTCAAGCCATTTTGAACAGTTTCGATGGGATGTTTTCGGTCATCAATCTAGTGCACCTGACCTTGCACCGAGTGATTACCATCTTTTTCCGGAGCTGCAGCAACATCTTGGGGGAAGGCGCTTCGTAAATGACGAGGAACTGAAACAAGAAGTGGAAAGATGGCTATCCAGTTCGGTGGGAGAGTGGTTTGACATTGGGTTAAAAAAACTGTTACCACGGTATCAAAAATATATTTAGGTTCAAGGACTTTATGTGGAAAGATAGGTACTGAATGTAGCTTTCAAAATATACTCTTTTTAAAATATTTAAACGTTTTGTTATTTTTTAAAAAAATAGTGCAAGTTACTTTTGAGATGCCCCTCGTAATTCATCACCAGCATATGCCAAATAATTCTGTAAATCAAGAAAACTGTTCCAATTAATATATAGAAAGTGACACAGACAGTGAAACTTTTCCGATATTTTAGAAGTAAATGAGTCGACTATAGACACTTATAGTTTCACTTACACTGTAAAACAAGAAAACCATGTCCAGCATAACAGCAGAGATCACTCAACTGAAAAGATAATTTCTATAATATTTAACTGTGAATCTTCATATTGATCAGTTTTATCCCTTTCATAATATTGTCAAGGGTATTCTTGTTATGTGAAAGCTGTGGAACCTTTATGTTATTCAATAACTATGGGACCAAAGAGAAACTAGAAAGATTTAAAATTTTACCTGCTGTAATCATCTAAAAATGGCTCAATCATTCTGATAATTGTTTCACTGCTAAAAGATACTTATAGGCTATACAAAATTTTCAGGCCTGGACCCATAGCTCAGTCAGTAGAGCACCAGTCTGCTGCAAGAGGGGTCCAGGATCCCATTCCTAGCTGGGGGTGGGAATTTGTCTCTAGCCAAGATTATTCCCTATCTTCCCTGAGTCTAGGAAACTGTGTGAGTGAGTGTGTGTGTGTGTGTGTGTGTGTGTGTGTGTGTGTGTGTGAGTGTGTGAGTGAGAGAGTGACAGTGAGTGTGAGAGAGTGAGAGTGAGAGAGTGAGAGTGAGTGTGAGAGTGAGTGAGTGTGAGAGTGTGTGAGTGAGTGAGTGTGTGAGTGAGTGAGTGAGTGAGTGAGTGAGTGAGTGAGTGAGTGAGTGAGTGTGTGTGTGTGTGAGTGAGTGAGTGAGTGTGTGAGTGAGTGAGTGAGTGAGTGAGTGAGTGAGTGAGTGAGTGAGTGAGTGAGTGAGTGAGTGAGTGAGTGAGTGAGTGAGTGAGTGAGTGAGTGTGTGTGTGTGTGTGAGTGCAGGGGAGGGGATAGAACTTAGAAAACTGTCTTGGAGAGGTTAAAGAAATCAGAAATCCAACACCTGATACTTCATACCAGTTTGAGTATCAGGGGATTTTTCATATATTTATCAAAAATAGCAGGTGGCTTAATGAAAGCAGATATGTGTAAAGGGAAGCATTAACAATTAACAGTTTCTAGATGTTCATATAATAATTTCATGAAGTATATGGAAGGACACAAATGAAATTGATTAAATGTCATTCAAGATTTAAAAAGTAATGTTGGCTAAGCCAGCTAGTTTACAATAAAATTTACAAAACTTATAATTTATGTAGACATTCTGTAAACTTATCTGTGAAACTTTCAAATCTTCAAGCTTAGCCAATACAAGGACAATGTGAAAGAACTATATACACAAATTAGCAATTTATATTTTACCTTATGATAAAATCCACTGGCTCGGAATGGGCTTATTATACAGTATGCAAGAGGAAGACACACACTTGAGCCTTCAGGAAGCACTCGCCTGCAGTAACCAAACCTTCTGTCTCCAGTTTCATTAGTAATTACCAAGGAATATCTCTGTTCATCGGCAATTGTTGCTGTACTTTGTGACTTAGGTGGCCAGTCTTTCGCATCAGGAAAACACAGATGTTCAATATGTGGAGGCACATTTGCCTGAAATGTAAAATAACAAACCAATTAGGTTGAGTTAAAAACAGAATTTAAGTAACAATGTGTGTTATTCTTCTATAAAAATTATGTGTAACTAATACACATCTCATTAACCAGCTCCTCTGCTTTTATGTTATGATCAGATTAGAAAATCTAGCTACACTGTGCAAACAGATGTGCAACAATTGACGTAATTTGATGCAATAGTCACCATTCAAATGTCAAATATGGCTGACTCTCGCTTCGGTACTGAAATAGATGAAATAATTCAAAGAGGGAAACCTTAGAACATAGAATACAACAGGAAATAAGTTTGGAATCAGTTTGACAAATGTTGTATTGAAGGAAATTATAAATAAATAGCTGATACTCCCAACTTCTGACATTACCAACACATTAAAAAATTAGAGCATCAATATGATAACCTATTGGTCGTGCCAATGGATGCCCATGTATTTATTCATGCTACTTATTTCTTTTAAGAGGTCAGTAATTACAATAGAACATTTAAATAACATTTCACTAGCTATATCACCCTTTAATTCATGAAATAGTCTTAATAAATGCAACTCGTGATAAGGCAAATTCTCTAGATAAATTGACAATCACTCATGACATTACTTATAATAACTTCACAAGTGGTGTTCAGATCACAGATCAACTTATAGGCATTTCTATGGCCCTTCTTCAGGGTAATGCATTATTATGCTGTCTAACCTATATCTATACACAAAGACTCATAACTCATTTTATTCATCCTTTAAGTACATGAATTAAAGGACACGTCAGAAAGTATACATACATCTTTATATTTACATATATATTTACCACTTGATTTACTTTGCCTTAATTGATTTATATTCTTCTAGACTATAAAAGGCATTTTCTATTAAATATTTTTTTTATCATTTTTAATGTACATTTGTTATTTTCAATGATTTGTATTTCTTTAGGTAGCTTATTAAATAATTGTTTACCCATGCTTCTTACATCTCGATTATTTAAAGTACCCCTTAATGTAGATCTAAAAAATTCATTATTATTTCTTAGTCCATACTTATGAACATTGTTATTTTTTTGCTCCTCTTTATCCAATATGTTTTTTATGCTTTCATATATATATATATATGCAGGGAACAGTTAATATCTTATAGTTTTTGAAAATTTGTCTGCACGAATGCCGCTTATCCACTCTTTCTATTATTCTGAGAGCCTTTTTTTGCAATGTGAATACCCTTTTCATGTCTGTTTCCGTGATATTTCCCCAAAGAGTAATTCCATATTTTATGTGGGAATAAATGAAAGCGAAGTAAATCTGCTTGACAGTTTCTTTATCCATTATGTTTCTAGCCTGTTTCATTATATATATACCTTTATTTATTTTTTTAGAGATATGTTTAATGTATGATTTCCAGTTTAGTTGTTTGTCCACGATCACTCCTAGAAAATTACTATGGTCTGTTTCCGATATAATTTCCCCGTTTATTTCTATTTTATTGCTACTGGTTGTGTTCTTTTTTAATTCAAAATTGATTATAGAGGTTTTTTTAATATTCAATACCGTATCTAAACTGGAGTAGTACTCTTCGACTATTTTAAGCAGTGAATTTGCTTTTTCTTCCACCTCCGTACTTGTTTTGGCTTTAATTATTATAGCCATGTCGTCTGCGTACCCAATGGCTACTGCACCATTTCTTTGAATTAATTCAAATATGTCATTCACATACAACAAAAATAAATAAGGACCCAATTTCGAACCTTGCGGAACCCCCTGTTGAATAGTTTCATAGTCTGATTTTACTTTACCAATGGTTCCGTCTCTGTTTTTGTAGTTTATTTCAACACACTGATTTCTGTTTTTTAGATATGAGCTGATCCAATCATTTGCTAATCCCCTAACTCCATAATTTTCTAATTTATTTAACAACATATCTATATTTACACAATCAAACGCTTTTGACAGATCTAAAAATATGGCAATTACCTTCTCATGATTATTCAGTGCTGTTATTATAATATCATTTACCTTATTAATTGCGTTTATCGTTGACTTTTTTTCTTGAAATCCAAATTGCCACTCTGATATAATATTTAATTTTTTGAGAAAGGCTTGAAGTTGCTTTAAATACACACCTTCTATAATTTTGGAAAAGGTAGAACATAATGTAATTGGTCTATAATTTTCTACACTCGTCTTATCTCCTTTTTGTTTATGTAACGGTCTCACTATTACATTTTTTAATACCTCCGGAAATTTGCCTTGATTTAGTGATGCATTTGCAATATGAGTTAAGACCTTTGCCATCTCATATTTAAGGTGCTTTAGAATTTCATTAGATATTTCATCCATGCCACTGGATTTTTTTGTTTTTAGTTTTTTTATTTCCTGAATTATATTTTCTTCTGTTACTTCAAATATTCCCATAGAGTGCATAGACAGTTCCAAACTAAGCATTTTTAGGTTAGGAGCAAGGGGTCACAGATGCAGTGTATTAATAAGCGTAGTGCTGTGAACAGAATTGAAATCTCACTTCATGAAACATTTTCATTTGCCTGTCCAAATGAAATGTAACACACAATAAGTGTGTCCATACTATCTCTACAAATGAGTAGTGTACACTATGGGAAACTAACCATTTTATGTGCATACTGTACTGTATTCTTTGTACTTAACTGAATGAGTGGTTGGTGTTACCATACAAATATGGCATTTGAACATCAGAAACATCTAGCAACAGTAATACTGTACACAAAATGAATTTAGAAATAAGCACTGGGTGGGATCACCTCTCAGTTTCTTATCGTCTTTAGGGGGTCTTAAAGGGTGTGAAGCATTAAGTACTGCCCAATGAACTGTTGAACAGTTATGATACGGTGCTAGAGGTGTGGCTCTGTAATGAGAACGAAAGGTAGGGTTAGGGGAAGGATAAATATACCTGCTTCGTAGAAAAAGCTTTAGCATAGTATTTCCTTTAGATTTATCTGCAAATTCTTACTGCTTATGATGGAAAATGTTGCAAATGTTACTTGAAATAAGTAGCATTTATTGCTACATTCTACTTTTCCAAACTTTTAATTCTCTACAACTCAGCTAAAGGATATAATCATGCTTTTTCCATTAATTGGCAGTTTTTGAAAAACATTTCAGGTTTATCAGCATACATCCAGAAATGTTAGACCCATCTGAGTACCCCTTAAGACATCTTCACAAATCAAACAATACAAAAGCTATCATTAAAAGTAAATAAAACCTTGGGGAACTTCACAGATTTATCAAAACCTATCACACAATATAATAGTAACCCCACTCAAGTAGGTAGAAATAAATAAATCAATGGACGCAATTTATTGTAACACTCGTTAACTGCTATGGCTCCTGGTGTCCCATTCTATATTGGGCATGAAACACTGCTTAAATTTGTTCAGAGACTTTCTTTATGAAGCTTAAGGTTCTTTTACATGCTGTAAATCTAAAACATGAGACCATCAGTTCTCCTTCACTTCCAAAAGAAGCCAAGCTAAAGATTTTATGCCCTCTAATGGGTTCGAACCAGAGACTTTGGGAACCAGAGGCTAGCATGTTACTCCTAGACCATGGAGGATGACTCTCAAGGTTTATAAATTACAAACAGCACAGTGATGTATGTCATGAAATAACACATCACTTCCTTTTATATTATTACTTGATAGAACATGTATAGGAGTTGAATAAAGAAAGTTAACAAATGGTAAGAAAATATTTATAGTAATTGTTATGGTTAACAATTACCATCTAAAGGTTACTTAAACCCGGGATATAAAGTACTTAGGATTTTAAGTCACCCTTGGGGTATTTATCTCTGATGTGACATTCCCTTGTGGTCTACCAGAAAGGAGTCATTCCACGTCAAATCGCACAAAATATGGTAAAAATTGACCTTAATATCTCAGATTTTCTTGAAAAAAATTTTTTTGGGTATTTTGGAGCAAAATACATTTTTATCCTTGAAAAACAGCAGTTGCAACCTTCAGGTTGATTACAGGACATGATTGTCTGGCAAAACATTTAAACAGAATTGGGATATATTCTTCACCACTCTGTCCTCTATGTGATCTGCAAGAGGAAATGGATCGAGACCACCTTCAAATATGCCCGGCCACTTCTAGTGCCCCATCCATCAGTGAAAAATATTGGAGAGCAAGAGGATTAATGACTTCATTGTCAGAAATCCAGCATTAGCTAACAACAACAACATTTGACCCATGTTTCTTCGTTTTATAAAAAAAGAAAATTATTTTGGCAGATATTAATTTTTGAAATGTCCCAAAAATCGCACACTCTTCACCCTTCAATCAATCATACCTCCGACTGTAATCAAGCAAATTACTTGATCTTTGGCTCAAATTAAAGATAAATCACAGCATTTCACGAGATATTTATTAGACAATTTTATTAATTACTATTAATATTATACTTTATACGATTAAAGTTTTAAAGTTAGACAATAAAACAAACTGGACCATTTAAAAATCTGAAGAAAAAACAAAATTAAAAATGCACTGAAGTTTATTCAACATTCTCAGAAAAAATCAGAATGGAGTCTCTAATAGTTCAGTTGTAATTAACTTACAAATCAGTGCAGCGGTGACGGTTACCGTAACCTCACACAATTGCCACCTTCCATTGCGGCAAATGTTCACTGCTTGAGGTTCCATGAACGTTACAACAGTACAGTAAGGAGAACACTGCTAGCTGACACTATTATATGTACACTATTAGCATCTTCAAACTGTTTTTAAAAAATGCATTTTAAACTGATGTGTACATACAACACAAAACTTTAAATTTCTACTCGTCTACCTCCTTCATCGAAACAAAATTGTTTCACTAAAGCTTCAGTTTTTGACAAAGGAATGAAGGACTGTAATTTTAAAGCATAGCTGGACCCATCGTTCTTGGCTCCTGACCTTGACTGGTAGTCCTGTAGGCGAACTCATAGCTTTTGTCTCTTTCATCAGCTCATATTGTATAATTCTGCGAATGAAACCATGCACAACATGGGGAGGGAGGGGGAAGGTAATGATGTCTGCATGCTCTGAGACAGTTCTTGCTAACTCACAGGTGCTTTTTAGTGTAGTGTGCAGCTGAAGACATAGATCTTTGTGATAAAGAGTGAATATAGTGAATTTGTGAGACATTGATCATAGCATAAATTAATTATGCCACCTGTACATTCTAAATTAGGGACCAAAACATTGCACAATCAGAGCAGAGAAATTGTTTCAAATGTGTGGGCGTACATGAAGAAAGAAGCTAAACGCAAAGAACTGCTTACATCAGAAGATTTTTTCAAAAAAATTCAAAAAGTTCAAAAGCGTGTATCACATACCACAGGAGTATCAGAAAGAAGGTACATTGTGGAGACATTTTTCTATATGGACTGCACTTCCTTAGTAAGAAGTGATGTGAGTAGCTATGAAGCTGACGCACCAATTCTCGTGCTGTCTGCAATCACATGGTTTTGTATTCATTTTCAAGGTTTACATTTACTTCCTCCAGGGGCCAAGAATGGCGAATCCAGCTGTACAAACGGATCTCTACTTCATGTTGTCCGGGAGCACTTGCAGGCCTCCAGAAAAAAATTGTAGTAAATGCACTTATACTCGCTCCATAGTTTTTAATGTCTTATTCTATAGATAAAATGTCAGGGAATACATGCATATTTTTTTACATTTTTAACACATCAATTTAAATTCTACTTTTGGTTTTACAAAATATAGCATCCATAAAAAAAAAAAAAAAAAAAAAAAAAAAAAAAAAAAAAAAAGGGTCCAAAATTTATGTGTAATAATGACTGATCGGAAGTTGTTAAAAATGCTGTATTTACCTTTTCCAGTGTGCCAAACCCCAACTCTAAACTCTATATGGCCTTAGAGTAACAAGTGATTTTATATTACGGTGCACGCAGAAATTGCTTAATTTCTAATAGCCATAACTAAGCAATTAATTTAAAAATATGAAAATAAAAAAATATGTGTCTCCTTATTTGATGCCTATTATTCATAAAAAAAATTTGAACCTCTTACGAAAAAGTCGTGTTTTAGGGGTGTGCGATTTGACGTGGATTGACCCAAAAGTACAAACTGGTTGGGAAATTTAATGTCATACCAGCATACTGTATTCCATGGCAAGTTGGCCATGGTAGCTTAGTGGTTAGATCGTGAGCGTGAGCATGAAGCAGAAGATCCATGGTTCAAATTCCGGCTATGGCATTGAATTTTTCAGTCCTGATTTCACCTCTCAAATATTTATGGATTTACTTTGTTTGAAATGGATGTATGTGAGTGAGTGAGTGAGTGAGTGAGTGAGTGAGTGAGTGAGTGAGTGAGTGAGTGAGTGAGAGAGTGAGTGAGCGAGTGAGAGAGAGAGAGTAGGGATTAAGGGCCCATTGACACTAGATCATTTAGGTCCATTTAAATGGATGGAAATTTAAGATTACTTATATGGAGAATCTGCTTATGCAAGATAATTTCTAAAATGTCTAATAAATACCAGAGGATGAAATATGTTGTTAGCTAATGCTGGATTTCTGACAATGAAGTCATTAATCCTCTTGCTCTCCAATATTTTTCACTGATGGATGGGGTGCTAGAAGTGGCCGGGCATATTTGAAGGTGGTCTCGGTTCATTTCCTCTTGCAGATCACATAGGGGACAGAGTGGTGAAGAATATATCCCAATTCTGTTTAACCCTTTCATGCCTGGTGTGTCTTATAAGATACATTAGCTTTTTTTCCTATTTGTACTAGTTTTAACTTTTTTTTCTGCTATATTCTTGTTATACTGTCTGTCACTAATTAAAAATACATATTTGAGACGTTTTGGATTGTAAAAAATTATTTTTTTTACAATTTATATTGTAGTGTTTTTTTTTTTATAAAGAAGCAAAATCCATGTAACCGCAGTCAAATGATACCCCGTCATCATCCAAGCGTGCCATCACACCGATTATTTTACGTGGGCCCTCCCCGTCCTTTACCACAGGCACATTTGACTGTGGTTGCCGAGACTCGAACTCACGACCTCAGGCTTTGAGTGCATGGCCAGTGCACTACGTGTTGCCTTAACGATCATGGCTATCCGAGCCAGCAGGCTGAAGGTCTCCCAGACCGTCTAATCAAAACCGGTTTCGAATTAGAGGAAGAACAGCATATGTAGCAAAATAAATCAGGCATGAAAGGGTTAAATGTTTTGCCAGACAATCATGTCCTGTAATCAACCTGAAGGTTGCAACTGCCGTTTTTCGAGGATACTCAGGAATTACTGTTTGAATGTTTGGTAGTACCCATCTTTTATTTTTTGATTTTTCATAGTAATATTTTGCAATAAATTTTTTGAATTCAGAGTTGACTAATCTTTTAGCTGCATAAAATGGTAGATTAACTATAGATTTCTGCACATTGCCAGTACCCTTTTTAGCAAGAAAATCCGCTTTCTCATTACCACTCAGTCCACAGTGAGCTGTTATCCATTGGAAGACTAGGTGTTTTTGAAGTGCGGTTAGATGGGTAAGGATTCTCCAACATTCTATAATTGTTTGGTTTTTTGGTGACAACTTAGAAGTAATTGCTATAATTGCCACCCTGGAATCTGAGAGAATAACTGCTTGATGAAAATGTGAAATTCTATACAAAAGAGGGCCATTCTAATATCTTCAATTTCTCCATCAAAGTTTGTAGTTCCATAACTTAAAAGATTTGTAATAGGAAAAGAGGTGACACGTGACTCCAGCCCCTGCTCCATCTTGGTTTGATATCAATGATCCATCAGTATAAATATGGAGCCATTCATGTTCTGGAAATCTAGTATGGATTGTCTCTAATGCCAATAATTTTAGAACACTAGTTGGAGTATCACTTTTCTTAACTTCTTCTGTCAGGTGTAAATAATATGTGATGTCTAATGTTTGTGTCGGATTGACTTTATATATGAAGTTTTCCTTTGAATTAGGAAGGTATACATTCTTCTTGATGTCTTGAATTTTGGAAAGAAAGCTCTCCTGAGTCTTTAGTGTATGTGTAAGATTTCTCTTGTGCCATGTATTGAATGGGAGTCTGATCAACTTTTCGTGTTGAATAAGAGCCGCTTTTTCTATTTCATATTCAATGGGGTATTGGTTGGTTAGTATTTCCATAGCTGCTATTGGTGTGGTTTTGATAGCACCTGTAATTAGTCTCAGACTTTGGTTTTGAAAGATTTGAGTTTTTTTTTTTTTGTGTTTGCTGTTACAAGAACTTCGCTGCAGTAAGTAAATAATGGCTTTATATATACATTGTATGTTGTGTTAAGAGTTGCTCTGGAACATCCCCACTTCATTCCTGTTAAGACGTTTTAACAGTGAAAGGTGCCTCTCTGCTCTTTGTATGACATTTTCTATTTGTTTGGTCCATGTAAGTTTGGTATCAAATGTAACTCCTAAATACTTTGCTTCCTTTGTTTGTGGTAATTGTTGACCCTCAAAATTTAGTTTTGTTTTTAGAGGATGAAATATACAATGTTACAAATGCACATGAAATATAACACTACATATACATTTATGATTTTGTTAGATAGATGTTAAAATCAGATGAACAGATATGACTGCTACATTTTAGAGATGGGTACTTTACTTACATCAGGTGGATATTTCATCTTGATATATGGCACCTTTATCTTCTTATCTGTGGAATCAAGGTTTAGTCCCACCAGAAGCACACACTGGAAGAGATGTGGAAAGTTGCTTGCAGTAGGGGTATTACGGCGTGTGTGTTGATACACAATGCTGGAGACTCGATGTACATATATCTTGCGTTCTTCTGAGAGGCGAGAAAGTTGCTCTTGTTGTTCTGCTGAATTTATGGAGCCTGCATCTTCATGTTCATTATTATCCAGTGATTTAGCACCGCTGATACCTAGATTAATACAAATACTTCTCTATATCAATCATACATGTCATGAACATAAGTACTATACATTTTTGTGCAAGGTTGTTTAGAGCAGTTAAATAAAAGCAACCTAATTTTTCCTATATCTCTACTTCATATGATGAATTACATAATGGCTACACATTCATATAAGAAGGTAAAACCTCTAAACAGAGCCACAATTCCACATATGGGTGAAACTAAAATGCAAACATCTGCTCTCTCTGCCTGTCATTTGTATTCCTAGATAAAAAAGGAAACCATATTCATACAGTAACTTAGTACAGTAGAGTCCCGCCAATCCAAAAATCTGCCTAATCGTAACAGTGTTACGAAAAAATATCTATCACATTTGTTCTGAATTTTAAAACAGGAAAAAAATAAAGATTAAGATTAAACAGTTTTTCCAAGTAAAAATGTAAATTTATTAGCACAGAAAAACGTGAAATAAATGCTACACGAGTAAACAGTGAATCTGTTGGCTATCTTATACACTAAAACTAAAAAATGGAAGGCAAAGACCTACTAACAATGTACACAACAAAGTTTGAATGCAATTCTTTATGTTAATGAGAAAACAAAGCAGGAAAGCAAAGCAACAGTTAAGAAGTGAAATCAGTGATCCTCTTTTGACGCAACGCAATGCAATGAAATGACTTGAAGAGGCAATGCTTCAACTACCATTCACCAGGCTACTTGCGCTAGGTAGATGCAACAGTATTTATAAAAACATGACAGTAATTGACTTTTAGCCTCAGAATGTAGTTACAATAGGTCAAGGCTGGAATCCTACTATGAACTACTCTTGATGCTGCCCTCTCTTTTAATTGTAAACTTGATATCATCGACCAGTGTGATTTCAAAATTCATCACCTTGAAGCTCTCCAAAATTATTTTTACCCTTGGATACATTCTCATTGAACCCTTCTGCTGTGCTTTTCAAATGGGAAGAGTTCTGATCTGCAGCCAATGAGATACGTTTACATGCACAGCGTTTAAAGCTGATTACCCCCACTCTTCCTATTTCTTGGCGTGCGTCAAGCCCCACGTAAGGGGTAAGCAATATGACAACTCAGCAGACTCCGATTGGTTACCGGCCTGGAGATGCTCAAGGACAAACTCCTTCCCATTTGAAAAGCACTATAGGTTAGTCAACATTTCTGGCTTCTCAGTAGCTTCAATTTTATCACCTATCTTCATTCCAGAACCCTGTTTCTGTATTGCTTACTTACGCAAAAATCCCCCATAACTATTCTCTCTAAAATATGTTGCACTTCTAGCACCCATACATAACCTGTTCAATCTGCACTTCTCCTGAGCATCAAAACATGGATAAAATGTAAACAAATAACAAAGCTGCAGATAAGCAGTAGTGATAAATTTTAAAGATATATAATTATCTTAGAATGACACACAAAGACAGAATAAGATGCTAAAGGAAAGAGATGAAGATTAGCAGCTGCAGTGAAGTGTGGATGAATGTGATACATGATATTCTGCTGTGAATTACAGTTCCAGATAACCACCTGTTTTCAAGGATAAACTTTACTGCACTTCTTGAGCTGCTGCTCTCTTTCACGCTGTTATTTCAGCCTAACAGCACAGATGACTGATGATTCATAGGCCTGTACATTAGTTTTTTATGGAGCACAGACTTTCTTTTCAACAATTTTAGATGACTAATTGCCTCATCACAACACACAACATGCTCTATCACAGCATTCATTTTCTTTTTGCACTGTAGTGTGTGTATCTGAAGAATTCAACTTTCATTTTTTCTTTTGTGTGCGCGTGTGTGTGTGTGTGTGTGTGTGTGTGTGTGTATGTGTGTGTGTGTGTGTGTGTGCATAATATTTTTGAAAGTATCAATCCATGCTGGGACTTTTACAAACACTTTTTTTCCCACTGGAGACTAGCTCGTCCACATTAGGGTACAGGGTTTGGATAGTTTCACCCAATCTATGCAGAGCACGAACAATGCAAGTTACATGAATCATATTCAGGAAACTTACACTTAGACCTTGGGCAGCTTTCTTCATATATGTGCATAAGCAGAAGCAATACACTGTCATATCTTACACGATTTGGCCGCAAGGTTTCTAAAGCTTCATTAACATCCTAGCTATTGTTACATGACTTGCAGCTGGTGTTTCTTTACAGCCTAGAAAGAACTTTTGTTGAGAAATATTTTGCCATTTTTCAATACATCTACAGTTACTTTTCTCACTTTTCTACCACTGGCACCAATAGTTTCGTTAATGGTGACCCAATTTGTTTTTTATTTTCACAAATGGACTTTATGTGACTTAATGTTTTCTCATAGCAATCTGGAAGATAATTTTTCCCTAGAGTTGACTCATTAGGAGGATTTATATTTGTATTTTAGTAAGAAACTTTCTGAGCTCGGGATTACGCACCTTATAAAGGAGACTGTCAGCTGACATAAATGCTTTACACAAGTCTGAATAAAATTCTGAGTGTTTTGCTATCCCAGAAGAAGAGGATGGTGTTGATTCTCCTATAAGAAATTGCCTTGAGGAAGCACATTATGCATCCCGAGCTGCTACATGATTAATTCCTGAAAAATGTTCCACTACCTGGGAATGTTGGTCCACACTACAGATTTTGCACAAGGCTGGCAAAAAAGGTATTTTCCCATTAGTGGTAAAAGTGTTTTTAAACTCTAATGCACACTGATTTCACTTTTAGCATTTATAATTCATACTGCTAATTAACATACCCAACTACTTTGGTGTAATCTGGTGGTAACTAACAGGGTACAAACAATACTGAGCTCATATATTACGTTATTGCATAGGCAGGTTTAACAAAGATGTATTATGTAATCTCGGGATAGTTCCCCAGCTCACACATGTAACTAAAACAGTAGATATCAAATGCCATGACTAATGAATTCTTGTGACTCTCATAAGTTAAGAGTTAAAGTTTCATGTTGTAAATAGAATGAGTAAAGTGCTAAAATATATGTACTTGCAGAGAAATTGTCATATTTATTTATATTTATACAATATCTGAAAAGTACTAAAATAGGTATTTTTATCTGAAATAAAATTTTGCAAATACACTTCTTGAACCTAGATCAGGATATTAAACTTCATTTTAGGTATGTACATATTAAGGAAAAAAGTTTATTTACATACAAATCTGGTCCCTAATGATCACATCCTTCACAATCCATTAACAGAGAAATGAACATTACATAAAAAGTAAATTTAGTAACTGCACAAATCTAAATTAGTAAATACTAGGGATGGCTGATATAACTGTTTCTCTATACTTGATACCCATAGTGGTTGTTGATCAATCCTCCATACTCAGTTTATAATATGCCTAAAGCTGATAGCTTTCTAAATGACTTATGATATCATTTTAGTTTTAGCATATTAAAATTTAACCCACTTAGTTCTGTGAGCCCACTTGCTCGTCTTTCTGAGGTTGGCTGTAGAGAGCCAGTGGCCTGTCACCCATTGCCAGTGTAAAGTACCTGCCACAGGTTATTGCAGAAAACAATGTGTAAGTAACTATGCTCAGTGAATAAAGCAGCAGAACTATTTTTAAACCAAGGCACATTTAGTAAGATCTTCAGTTGTATAGACACAATAGCTATCATTTCTATAAGTGTAAGAAAAGGTTAATACTAGACCTGACTACACAACACTTTGAGACACCTGCTGGCCAGCCAGATAAAGCGGACAAAGAAAAAAGGCCATCTGTGAACCCATAGTACTGTACTACAAGGGTTATTCAACTCAATCCATTTTTCTTTTTAAGGTTTAAATGGACGCTTAGGTTGGAGGTTTTGTATGCAATAGAAACTGGTACCTGTGTCCTGTTACTGGTAGATGGCACTCCATTTCCTGCGCTTCTGGATAGAGCATTATTCAAGATGGCAGACAACAGTATTAATGTCTACATGGAAAAGTGTGTTGTTATGAAGATTTTAGTGAACAAGGGCATAAAACCTACTGAAATTTACAGAAGACTTAAGGCTCAGTACGGTGATGAGACAGTCACAGTAAGACATTTGAATGTTGTAAGTGCTTCAAAGATGGCCGTATCTCCATTACTGATGATCTTGGTTGTGGTGGATCACAGCCCATGGTAGTCACTCCTGCGAGCATTCAGCATGTGGAGCAGCTGATCCTGGACAATCATCACATAACCTGTCTTGAAATTGTAAGCATGTATAAACTGTCATTAGAGACAGTGAACACAATAACTCAACATCATTTTATTTTTCCGAAAAGTGAGTCCACGCTGGGTCCCAAAGCAGCTGTCTGCTTTTGACAGACACAGAAGAGTTGAAGTCTGTATTGAACTGAAGGACCGCTATGAAAGGAAGGCCAGGATTTTCTGAATTGCATTATCACATATGATGAAACATGTGTTCACCATTTCACCCCAGAATCCAAAAAAGCATCAATGCAGTGGAAGCATATGGACTCACCACCTACCAAGAAATTTTGAACAGTTATATCTGCTGGTAAAGTGATGGCAAGTGTATTCTGGGATAAACAGGGAATCACTCATGTTGATTTTTTACCCCACAGTGCCACTATCAACAGTGAGTATTACTACCATGTTCTGTGTGATGTGCACAAGCATTTACAGAAGAAATGTCCAGGTTTCATAAAAAAAGGTGTTATATTTTTGCAAGACAATGCAAGACCTCACACCGCTCAATACACAGTCCAGACACTCATGGAACTCAGCTGAGAGATCTTGCCACACCCCCTATAGTCCTGACTTAGCGCCAAGTTACTTCCACCTATCAGGGACCACAACATTTCAACACTGATGACAAAGTGAAGCATGATGTCCTACAATAGTTCTGTTGCAATACTAAATCTTTCTATGCCGAAGCATTCCAGGCATTAGTTAAATACTGGGATAAGTGTATAACTGTAGCTGGAGATTATGTGGAAAAATAAATCCACTTTCCAAACCTTGAACTTTGTTCTTCTATTTTTTTTTTTTTTTTAACAAAGTCCTGGATTGACTTGAACAACCCTCGTACATGGAAAAATACTAGTTCAGCAACATCTCTGTACGCAGAATAATAATTGCCACTCAATGCACAATTCCAAAACACCTAGTCCAACCTGTGGACTTCCCTCAGACTGGACAAGAGGCAGCTACACAACATTGCCATCTTAGCAAAATGGGCCTCCCTAACCATTTTAAGAACTCATTTATATAAGTTTTATGATGTCCTCCCCTTTCTATATTTCTATTTTTCTATATTTTAATTTAATCTTCTTATGAATGTACATATATTCATTTTGACTTTCTTTGGCATGGTTGTTGTTTTTGTTGTTATTGTTATCATCATCATTAGTGATTTTATTATTTTGACTTATTACTTATGTTTTATACCACCTTGTATATGTTCGTCCTACATAATTATTTTGCATACTTTGTCCTTGAGGCAGCTTCTTATTGAGGAAGTAGTTAAATAAAACATCTGTATGGATAACTCCTTAATATATTCTAAATGTAGCATTAAACATAAATATTTTTAAAGAAAATTCTGTTTGTGCACTTGAAGCTTAAACATTTATTATTAAAAATGTACACAAAATAATATGACCTATTTAAAATAAAAGAATGATGTTCTTACACGAAACAGCATGTATTATTATTTTACAATGGCTTCATTGCCAGATGCAAGGCACTAGAAAACAACATTTCTTTAATTTACTAAAATTATATACTGTAACAGAATGAGGTGCAGAAGTATAGTTTAGATACATTTTTCTAGGCACGTGTCAATAAACTGAAGTAAAGATTTATCATTTTAGAGTCTTGACACACTATAATTATTGCAAAATATTATGTTGAAATACAAACTTATTGTTGCCACACAGCTGTTCTTAAATATGAAATTACACTATTAAACACTAATTACTATGATGATGATGATGGCGGCGGCGGCGGCGGCGGTGGCGGTGGCGGTGGTGGTGGTGGTGGCAGCGGTGGTGATGATGATAATTAACGAAGCTAAGCCGGAGGAAGCATACACAGGATGACATTACAAAAATTGATGTCACCGTTGTTATCTTATAGAAACTCAGTGGCATTTACCTTACACCAAACAAAATATTCTAAAGGCTTTCACCATCTATGCCTACTGCAAAAACCTCCTGAGAACAAGTTGCCATTTTCCACAGGAAATGCAGTGTACAAACACAGAGTAAGGGGTTGTTGGTTGTTTAGTGTTATGAAAGCCAGAAATGTAATTATTAATCTGCCTTTGGAAGGACAAAGGCTAGACCCTTCCAAGGGTTTGCATTCCGTCTACAGGATGTCACAAAAATATCTTTATAGTATGTTTTGCAAGCCAATATAATGGCCCAAGCACTGAGGTGACTGTATAGCCATGGAAAAAATGACTGTGCACATTAGGAGAGCAGAATATTTCTAAGTCTCACCTTGTGTTGCAGCATGGTTTACACTAGTCAATATTTCCAACATGCAGCTGAGTTTCTTGATAGTCTCTGTTCCATATATCGTCTGTTGGACAAACAAATAGGCTACTCTACTAATGTGCCCAATCATTTTTTCCCAAGTCATTCACATTGGCTCTGAAACTTAAATGCCTGGCAGGTGCTGCGGCGCTTGGCTCTAAGACAGTTAAAACCAATTTATATTATCTGCGCTTCTGTGATTGCTACTGTTTTGCTCTTTCTATCTGGCAGCAACATTTTTCATTTTAATATAGCTGAAGATTGCACATCAGTTATTTCAACCAAAGATAATAATGATGATAAAGATAATTCTTTGTTTCCCATCTTAACCATGTGTCAAGAACTCTCTTTTAATGAAGTGTCTATCCATAAAAAAATAAACAAAACTCAACATGAAATAGTATGTTTGTGGACCAAAATGTACATTAACATATCAACATAACATAGTATAAGCATTTTTTAAACCTAGTAAAGGTGCTTGACTGTTTTTGCCAGTCCAAAATCCCCTTCTGAACATTTCAACATGTAATTGTGAATTTTAATGATGAATTCATATGGGTTCTTTGCATGCTGTGTCACTCCAATTTATAAGTATAACAAAGGTCCTGTACAATTATTTAATACATTTATGGCACTTTTGTAAGCAAATTTATTTAATGAAGATATATCAGATGTTACAAACACTACTACATTCTGTATCATATATGGGCTAGGAAATATGGTTCTAATAAATTGTAATTCCAGTTTTGTGAATTAATAACATATAAAAATTAGAATGAATTTCTTCCCTCTGCTCCCAAGTATCTAACTTTAACTACTTAGTGATACGGTTCTACACTTCAGGTCTGCATGTGTGTTCTATTTGTTTAAGCTGCAAGATTGTGACTTTACAGAACTAGTTTGCTTTTATACTGTATTATCACATCAGAAATTAGGTTACATTTAAGAGATAAGTTCTTCGCTTTCTTTTACCTGCTGCCCACTATGCAATAGGAATGCTAACTAAAATCTATTTTGTGGACTTCATGTTTTTGTGTGGGATTCCCATCTGCCTTTCTTTTTATAAAAGCAACTAATGATATTTCAGTACTTAGTACTTATTAATAATTAATGACTAATAAGCACACATTTCTATTCCTTTTAAGCACATAACCAAAGAATGGAAACTTAATTCAAATTTAGGTACACTGTGAAAGGCCATGTTAATCTTTGCTCCTTTCTTTTTAAAACAATAATTGTTAATATCACTAATGTACACTATGGCTGAAGCAGTCAACATTTTAAAACCCAAATATAAAACATTTAGCCTCCTATTTTTTAAGCAAATATAATTAGATACAAAGAAAAAATAAGAAAATTAAAGAAATATACATAGGGAAATCCAAAGGAAACTTGAAGGTCAGAATGAAAGAACATTGGAGATACTTCAAATTTAAGCACATTGACAAGTTTGCTATAGCACATAAGTTTTGGTCTTTAAATCACAACCTAAAACAGGAGATAAAATTGTCTCAAGAAACCATCAGAACTAAACACTTGGGGGAACATCTTTATCATCAAGAAAAAAGACAACATCGTCCAATTAACGAGAAGTTCAGAGTGCAGCACAATGCCAAGTGGTAACAAACCACCCACAGGAATGCCAGTGGACTGCACAACTATGACAAACATGTTTCCACAAACTAGACATAAGTGAAGGAAAAGCATTTAAATAAGTTGCCAATCCATCCCAAAATTAATTACACATTGCTTTAGCTGACATCATTCATTCCCATATTAAAAACAAAACAAAAGAATCTGCAGGATCTTGAGAACAATAATTTTCATTATATTTTGGCTGGAGATTAAAATAATTTCTAAGAGGAAACTGCATAACACAAAGCAATGTAACTAACATACTTCTGACTCTAAACGTTATCCAGTTTCAACTTTGGTACCCTATTTTTTTTCCAAAGTATAGATATGTTGAAACATGGCTGTCTATAAACCTGTACCATCATATTTTCTGTCATTTTAAATCCCAACACCAATATAAGAAGAGAAAAATTAAAAAGTCAGTCCACATTAGAATAAACAAGTTAAAGATACCTTAGCAGAAATGCAGCCCTAGGACCAATTTATATGGTTAATGACATAGAATACCTTCCATATCTGGTATCAGTCCTCCATCTTCAGGTGTTGAGGGCAGAGAGTCGGTATCTGATATACATTCAGAAGTGCCTGCTGACATTCCTTCAAGAGGAGAGCCAAATGCTTGATTAATTATTAACTGGATCTGTTGAATACATAATTAATTAGTACAATTTGCTTCAGAATCACTGTATACTAATGCAATTTATCAAGTATTGCGATTATATGGCCATTATGGTATCTCATGAAAATATGTACGGAGAGTCCAAGTCATGCTTGAGCCAGCAAATAGGGTGGGAGGAAGATAGAGCAGATGGCGAAGTAAATAGCAGCATTCTACTTGACATAATTTTCCTTCAATGCTGCATGGTCCCATATGTTTCCAATCAATACTTAGTATAAGTTAAGGTGCTAACAATACAACATGAGTTTGCACAGCTTCTACATTACTGGTTGTTGCTTTGTGCAGTTTGAAGTGTTAGAAGGCATATTTTCTTGTGTACTTCATTTAAATCACTTTTAACCCTTTCACTGCTGGAGTATTAACAAGCTCAGACACTTTTTGCCGAGTTATTTGAACTAAACTTTAATTAGTACATCGTTTAAAATATCATACAGAATTAACAAACACTCTCACCAAAGTTGTAGATGACTGCGGATGAAACACAATTAAAAAATAAAAGGTTTTAAAATAGGAAAAAAATATCAAATGCAACACTCTTCACAAAAGGTTGTCCATGGGACCAAAAAAAAAAAAAACACTAATGGAAAGCTGCTATATAGTGTTCTAAATTTTGAGGTCTTAACTTTTTAAGCTACACTTTGCCAAAACATTAATGAACAGAAATTGATTAACAATTCAGAGGTATCCAAAATTTTAATTATTTAGAATTCTTTCTATGAGTATGAATCAGATACGGTTATAAATTATACACAATAAGAAGTTATCACCTCTGCATAATACTTTCAAAATCTGATTTGTGTATGGTACATTTTAAAACAGGAGTGCAAACATAAGCTTGTGTTGCATTTGGCATGCACGTACTTTGTCTCTCTTCTTTTTTTCAGGCCAAGGGTAGTGCTGGAGCACACATGACAACTTCTGACAGACTTTCTTTTTTTTTTTTTTTGGTGTCGATGGTATTATTGAAATAAAATGTCCTTCAGTCAGTCTTACATGTTGGTCACTGGATAAAGGCCTCCCAGGTTTAGTGGTTAGTTGGTATATGGAATTCTTGAAATAGTTCTATAACTAAAGTTGAAAGTCAATGTGATATTGTTGCCAGTTTTGAAGTTGTATAGTGAGTGTACATTTAGAGATGTCATGTCTAACAGATGAAAAAAGAATTTCCTATGCCTTCCTTACACACTTGAGGGAGCCTATCATCATATCTGACCTGTCCACAGCAGCCATATCGCATATTTGTCTTTTTGTCAACTACACCTGTAGGTCTCATTGAGTCTTGGTGGGAAGTAGTTAGCATGCACACCTCTCGTCTATCCAACCACTTTAGTGTTAACATATTGTCTGTAAGTGCAGATTCTAACTGTCCCTTTTCTAATTCTGGTGTGAGTCTTGGCATTCCTCTTCTGTTCCTTCTAACAGTACCACAAGCATTTGTTTCATGTGTATGTAGCCAGTTATAAAGAAGAGGACTGGAATACCAATTGTCTAGCCACAAGTTGTGCCCTTTATGCAGGTAGCTTGTTGCAAGGGTTTGTACCACAGCCCCTGACACCCCAAGGTCGTGGTTGCCAACAATTTCTGTGGTGTGGCCTGTGTATACAATGAAGTTCAAAATATAACCAGTCTTACAATCGCATAGCACAAACACTTTTACACCGAACCTGTGTCTTTTGGAAGGGATGCACTGTTTGAACGAAAGGCGACCTTTGAATAGCATAAGGCTTTTGTCAATGCACAGATTTTGAAATGGTGTGAATAACTCACTGAAAGTTTGTCTAAAATGTTCAATAATAGGTCTCTATGCAGTCTGTCTCCATCACCATGTGTTTTGTTGTCATTGAAGTGTAAAAGTAAAATATTTATTGCTCTAGTTTGCAATATGATGCACAATATGCAACAGAAAGAATAATTTGAAAACATCAGCCACTGCGAAATTTTCATTAAAATCTGCTTGCATACCTAAATATGATCATTAAATGTGTGAATTACTGGCCTGAATGCACCCTGTTGCCACTGGAACGAAGAGTCAATGCATCTTCTTTTAGCATGTTGCGCGGGATCAGACTGAACATCAGTCGTCACCTTCACTATTTCTAACGTTATCTTCATTACAACTTTCACTGACATCAAACTCATAATCTGATAAATCAGATGACAATGCTTCAAATTCTGTCAGTAAAATCCACATCTTGCACAACACGTGACAGCTTGCTGGAAGAAGCCATTATTTTGTACAGCCATGAATCCCCAAGTCACGTGACAGGCTCTGGCATCATGCAAATGTTGGCCACAAAGTTACTGTGCAGAGCTTTAGATTTTATGCTATACAGAGCAGCAGACAGTAGAGAAAGACTTTCAGCTTGAAAAAATACAACCCCAATAGATGGCAAACCAATACAGTTTAGAGAATGCTACACATTGTAATCTTTCTTTTAGTGTACTGCGAGTTGTTCTGTCAAATTCTACGCATCGGCAATGCCCTGTCACTCACAAAGAGAGCACTGATTAGCACTTTTGGATCTGTTCCCACATCTACAATGAAAGGGTTAAACTGCTTGTGCTCTGTGGGCATTAAATTATATAGATAACTGAAATACCAGCTGACAAATTTACTCCACAACAAATATTTATGTATGATACTTATGTCAGAACAGATTCGTGTTGACAAATGTGTAGGCAGTTTGTAGACAAATTTCCTGGCATTTAATCTCCAAATACAGGAACAGTATATTTAAAGAAATAGGTTTGCCCAACTCTAAAATTTGTAGGCCAGAACATAGGGTTCTAACTGAACTAAAGCTGAGTGATAATGGCGCAAAATTTGAATGTTCTCCTAATAAATCTTTACATCATGTACACAAGAAGGTGTTTCATACAGCTACTAAACTTTTAAAATTGAAACCTTACTGAGTTACTATAGTCCAAGAATTATGACTGTGTGGCAACGAATGTTAAGTGAATTTCTGTAGTGGGTTTTATAGAGCATCCAGGATGGTATACACATTTCATAATTTTATAATGAAGCATGGTTTCATTTACATGGTTACGTATGTTCACAGAACAATAGATTATGGAGTACAGAAAATTCACAAATAATTCATAAAAGTCCTCCACATGATGAAAAGTTTGGTATGTGGTGTGGTGTGGTATAACAGCACATTAAACAATGGGACTTATATTTTTTTGAGAAACTGTAAACTCAGACAGGTACATGCAGATTTTTTAACAATTAACTGATCACAACAGACAATATGGATATTTTCAACAAGATTCTGCCAGAGCTTATATTGCTCATGATTCTTTGGAGGCTGCAAATGAGATTTTTTAAGACAATTATTTTTTAAGGGTAATGGCTCTCACACTCCCCAGATCCAACTATGTACAATTATCAGTGGGGAAACAAAAAAAGAATTGGGTCTACAGAAATAATTCATAGTGTAGATGAACCAAAAGACAGTATAAAAATAGAAATTAGAAGGATTAGAGAGGCAGAATGTTTGCATGTAAATGGAAATTCCATCAAAAGATGTTGGGAATGTGAGAATGCTGAAGGATGCCACTTTGAACAACTACTGTAACAGGTTAGTGAAATAATATGATTGTGTGCATGCCATAGACTAATGAACATTTACGAGTTCAGTACTAAGAAGATGATGCATTTAGAATGCTGCCATTTACCTCGTTCCCTACTGACTCCTCTCCCTGCTTTCTCAGCTGAAGTGTGACACATACTCTCTGTATTATTTGAACTAATAAATGAAGATGTCAGATGGTAGGAGCCTAAGTATGCCTAGATATCAAAATTCATGTATGGGGAAAATGGAGGAATGCCAGGACAAATGCTAGGTATAGATTGATCATAGGTTACTGAAAGCTTATGGAAAAACAGGGGAAAAGCAAAGGGAGGAAATGGAGAAACAAATATTCTAACATTTAAAATCAAATTATCATTATCATTATTACTACTACTACTATTATTTCTTTTCTTCTCATTTACTTTAGCCCTTGCCCTTCATAACCATCAAGGGCAAAATAAAATTAATTAGAAGTTTAACTCTTGCACTAACCGTCACCAGTATGTACAATAGTATTATTTAGTCCTACACTTAACAATGGGTATGCTAAGTACAGTTTACTGCATACAATGATGCACAGAGCTGAAGTATCACAAATCTGTGATTGAGAAAATGTAAACTGATAGTATAGTTTATCCTGATGTTGGTAACATTCTAGCAAGCTCAGTTGCTTCACCATGATAATTTTGATCATTGGAGGCTAACAGGTAAGCAGCCAAACTACAATGTGAAGTATACTAACTAGGTCTTCCGGGTTGCTGCTGTTGTTGCCAACATTTCGCCCTACTATGTAGGGCTTCTTCAGGGCTACTCCTCTTCTTGACAGCACCGCAGGAACTGTGCTGACTAGGCAGCCATCCGTTTATATGTACTTTGGTTGTGGAAGTTTGGGCCCTCTCGCTCTCATTGGCTGATGGTCCGCCAATCCTCATGTTCTTATTTATGTTTACCAAATAGTGTGGAGAGACTTGCACTATATCTGTTTACACTGCCTTTTAGTTTGAATATTTCCATGCATTGCTTTTTTCAATGTGCGTAAAACATGCTTGTTTGACATGTGTAATGAGAAGTAATTTTCTCAAACATACAAATAATCATTAATCTGAGAAAATCAAAACTTCCTGTTGATTTTCATTTTCAAGACTTTCTGTTAACCCCCTCAGGGCCCCAAATTGGGGATGGGGAATAGCGACCCCAAGGTACCAGAGCCACCCAGTGTCTGGGGTTATAACCAGATTACCCTGCCTCCTGGGACCATAAATAAGGAGGCCTGGTCCTCCAGGTTGGAGGCTGGGCATCTGGCCAGCACCCTGTCACTGTAAACATTTAATTGCTAAAGAATCTCTACAAAGGAAAGCTGACACAACTAATGGACAATGACCCAAGTATATTAAAAGGATTAAGAATAAAATATCAATTGGTACATGGAATATACAAACACTTTTGCATCCAGGAAAAATTTAAGAATTAGCTGAGCAAGTCGCAAACATAAATGTTGACATTGTAGCCATACAAGTAAGGTGGAAAGGAAGTGGCATAATCGACAAAAAAGACTATGCAGTTTATTAACTATAAGTTGGAAAATTTAATAATAAACAACAATGTAATAAAAGCTGTAAAATCATTTAAATACCTCGGGTTTGTAATAAATAATAACTTTATAGAGGAAGAGGTGAAAGAGAGAGTGATTCATGGTAATAAAGCATATTTCATGTATAATAATTTATTTAAAAGTAAAATTATAACTATAAGTGCAAAATTAAGAATGTATAACACAATCATAAAACCTATAGTCACATATGGCTCTGAAACATGGGTATTGAAAGAATCACAAAAGCAAAAATTATCAATATTTGAAAGAAATATATTAAGAAGAATTTTTGAACCAATTAAAGACAGAGGACAATGGAGGACTCTGAGAAATGAAGAGTTAAATAAAAGAATAAAAAATTAACAATTATTAATTTCATTACAGCGCAGAGACTTAGATGGTTCAGACATTTGTATAGAATGTCAGATGAGAGAACAGTTAAAAAAAATATACACATGGAAGCCTCACAAATCTAGAAAAAGGGGCAGACCTAAAAACAGATGGAGTGACGACATATACCAAGATTTACAGCTTATCAGTTATATTTTATTATTCAGAGCAACATTTTAATGTTTTGAATGTAGGAGAGGAATAACTAATTACTTTGCAGCCATAAATTACATTGTGAAGGTTTTTAGTTGCTTTTATATATTCAGGTAGACAATCACTTACTTGTAGTTGTAGATAAACAGCTACTGGCTGAGGATGTGGACGTAACCTCCACGAAAGCGCTCCTGTTTATCTACAACTACAAGTAAGTGATTGTCTACCTGAATATATAAAAGCAACTAAAAACCTTCACAATGATCAGGACATCACTATATATAATGCTTCTCCTTTTAATCTTAACATAAATTACATATTTGAGATAAACAATAATCTCATAATGTGGCTGTAATTGGGGTCCAAAACTTGAAGTATCAAAAAATATGAAAGATAAGAAATTGGGTAAACCTGACAAAAGTTACATTGAAGGGAAGAAAATTGTAGAGAAGGCCAAAACATTCAGTTAATGAAGTTGTAGTGCCTATTAAGAAGAAGAAGAAGAAGGCTTTCTGTCACCACAAAATTACACCAGCACTTCTCCTGCGGTTGTAGCCATACTGCAGCCACTCGCCTTGTATGGTGGAAAATAATGAGAACAAGCACACACTAATGTGCATGTACACTGTACATAGGGTTCAGTTCTTCTCTTGGCTGTGTTTGTGTAAAGTCATTGTTCTTCTTTCGCATATTGTGAAGTGATATTCAAATTTTTTTCTCACAGTTTGCACAAACATTGATTACTTAGTTTGAGGTATCACACTTCTAAAAAGCTTGTGATGGAATTCATGTACTCTGAGTCTATTGGCAGCACTATGCATTTCATATTGGGATCATCCATTTCATACATCCTATGCACAAATAATGCAACAAATAAAAGGTAAGTATACTAAGTAATAAAATATGATGAGGGAATAACAAATAGCAGAAGTAAAATACAATAAGTATAAGCTGCCTTAATATGGAGAATGGATACAATAACCGCAGGATAATGTAGCAACATTTAAGTTGTGTCACAGCTGTTGTTCCACTGCAACAGGGTGCCCATGCTCCAATGTTTTTCCCAGCACATCAGTACAAGTATGTGGGACTCCAATTTTCAAAACTGGCACAGTTCTGACTTCTAAAATAAATGTACTAGTCGGCCACAATATGAGCGCACCCGGCGAGAAGCGTTACTGAACATATACGTCACAAGTAGGAGGGGTTTCTGAGGTACAATCACGTAAAGAAAACATCATCAATACCGAGATGCTTGCAATGAGGCATGCTAAAGATGTAAACAGAGTAACACTTACAGTCCAAGAAAGTTGGACTGTAAGCAGTGCCAGTGTTGCCACAATACTATATTGTATGGTTTCTAGAGTCTCTAATAAACATAAGTCATTAGTGATATTACTGAAAGTAAGATCATAATTGCTTTGTTTTATGTGGTAATATAATGTATTACTTTTTTAAAATTTTGCTTATAAATATAACCTTTTTTTTCATTGACTCATTGCTGCTGGTGTTTATGTTTTGATTCTAATAACAATGAAAGAATTCACATTCAGTTCTTATGAATTCAATAACCTGGCTTCTTTTGAGACTTGTAACAATACTACAAAATAAATATTATTGGCAGAGACAAAGAAAACTTCTTGACAATGTAATCGGTGAGGCTACAATAAAAGGTTATCTCATACGGTCACATTCCGTGTTATCAAAGCCACTACAATAATGCATAGCTGAAATTACTCAAAATGGTTAGAAGCATGCAAACACATGAAAAAAATTGAGGGAGATTTTAAGTGCAGGGATGGGTTAATGAAGGAAGCAATTGAAGATATAATTAACACGTGGGTCTAGAGAGCAGTGATGATGAAATGATGACGAAGATTGTGATCATGATGAGCATTATTCTGAGAATATGGATATTGAAGCAGCTTACAAAGGATGTAGTGACACTGACACATCTGATGAAGGACCTGAAACCAATGTTTCCGGAAATGCTGCTTCCGAGAACTAATGTGAAGATATCAGCAGGTGAGTACTGTTTTAATTGTGCGACTGTACATTCCCAGTATCGCCTTTCCCCTCACTTTCCTGCACTGCCCGCAGATCCCTAGACTTAAGGCAGTATACAAACCTGTGGCGCCCTCCTTCAAGTGCATTCATATCGTGGCCGAGTAGTATATGGATCTACAAATTTCAGTTGTTACTGCTTAAACTTGATCTCTAATTCTGGTTACACACCTCTCCTAACCCCCTTCCCCCCAAACAAAACTGCCTATGCACCTGCAAAAAATTAACAATATCATGGTAGAAGCTACAGTTCTGTATGATATTAAGGAAATCAAGGAGAATGGCAAACTATAGGTATTATTACCAAGATCTTTTTGGTTTACCAAATATGACTATAAGAAAAAAGTAGATTTTAAGTGTTACACGCACTAAACCACAATGTACTTAGCATTAAATAAACAGTGAAATGTTGGTAGACAAATTTTGAAGTGTCACGTGTGTATTTACCCACTTTTAAGGTATATTTTCTAGACCACTATCAAAATGTGGTTTAAAGCTCTAAACCATTTTCTCACATGGAACAAAAGTATAAATACAGAATACACAAAAAGTATTTGACTACTTCCTGTATCCCCTTTTTAAGCTACCTTTCCTAGATCAATATCCAAATTTGATTTAAAATTCTAGGCCATTTTCTCACCTAAAACAAAATGTGTAAAGTAAAGAACACACAAAAAGTACTTGAGTACTTGCCTTAGATCTGTCTCCTTTGCACAAGGAAGTATCTGAACTGCCACTGGTTTGTCCACCTTTAACCAAAGCAGCCAGTCGAAGAAGAGGAGGTTGCTTCTTGGCTCCATCAGCTGGCGAGCTAAGTAATTCAGAATTCTGATCTTTTTCTGCTATGCTCAAATCAGTCCTTATGGCACCAAGATTACTGTCATCTTCTGTTCTGTTATCTGCTTGGCTCATATCTACTTCCTTGTTGATTTCCGGGTGTAGTGGCGTACACTGTGGAGAGATTGTGATATGACATTACAGTGTATAACCAAGAAATTCAAATGAAAGCAAATATGCACAAGAAGCATTGAAAAAGTGATAAACAGAACTAGGAATAATCCATGCTCAATGTGCTAATATGGTACTAGCAGCATTGGTTCACACTACATAGCATGCACTTCTTATAGCAACTTAAATTTGTTTATCATTAAAAGTGCCTTATTTGGAATAGCTTTGGTAGGTAAATGAAATTGAAATTGGTTTATTGATCACTGCGTATACATTTATATTTTTGGCCCCTCATGAACTTGGATCCCAGTCCTTATCACCATTGGAGAGCCAGTTACTGCTCTTAACCTTTAAATATTTGATAGACAAGGTGCTAGTTAGTTCCTTTCTATTTTTTTTCTCTGCCATGTTCAGTATTTGTTCCTACAGTCATTTTCTAATTTTCTCCCTTTCCTTCTCTTCTCCTCCCCCTTGTTTTATCACCTTTGTTTACAATGTTCTTTGCTCACTTTTCTCATAATTCATTTCATTCCTTTCTACTGATACTTTCCCTTCCCCCCCTTCTTCACTTCCGTTGACTTTTCTAACCAATTACTAAGCCTAGTTTCACGCTGTAGCAAATCATTTCCTTCTTTTCCTTTCACTTTTCTTAAACATATAAATCATCCCTGTATCTTCTGTATCTACATACTACGTCCTGATCCAATTCTTCAGTCTCACTCCAGGTTTGATCACATATTAGCTTTGGTATCACACACTTACTTCTTCCACTAACTGCTTCACTGGCCCTAATTTCCCCTTTCCTCACTACACCATATTCACTTTTTTTCTGCTGCTTCTCTTCTCTCCTAAACTCAGTGAGCCTTCTTTCGCTTCAGCTTATCATCTACTTCTCTGTCTGGCTCGCTGCTGTTGTATTCACTTTTGTTGGCTCAAAGTTTGATGCTCTTTGTCCATTCATCTCCTCCGCTTGCTTGAATTCCTAGTCGATCATCTATCTCCAGTGTGAAGTTATGGATGTATACTCTTTTTCCTTGATTACGCTGGTTTCTTCTTTGTTGGTAGGTATTTTTCATAGTATAATTTTATTTTATACTTATGGAACTCATGAATTTTAACTGTATTGTAATTAAACCTGAATGTTACTGTGATAGTTAAGCTTTGTTAGTTTTACTTTCTCTGTTAAATTTATAAAATATGTTTTGAACACTTCAATAATATTATTTCATAATTGTCCATGATCAATTTAATTCATAAAATCATTTAAGTGTTTCTTTCAATAACATTATATTAGTTTAATAAATAATTTAAAAATAATACTTTAAATATTACTGTTGTTATATGAAGGTAACCCTAATGAATGCCTATTTGCTTCATGACAAATCTAAGGTTTGATCTCAAAAGCAGAATATTCCAGAAAGAAGCTTCAGGTCATGTCACAACATTTTTAGCTGAAAGTATACTTTCAAAACAGGCTGGCTGAGGTCCAGCCCTAGTAGTACTTCTAGCATGCCTCTACCCTTGAAGCACTTTACTGCTGCAATGGAATGAAGGTTTGAGGACTATGGGTAGGTTTGAGACAAGGTGAAAATAATGAGGTAGAATTTATTGCTTCTCAGCAGCAAAGGGTGCAATGGTCTTTCTGCCTCACTGGTGTATTGATATATTCCAAAAAATGTGTGTTTAAAGCTTGAGAAATAAGCTCCGATTTTGCTAACAGTGAATATGTTTCTTGGTTATTTAAGGTGCTTGCATGTCATATGGAAACACTGGTGACTTTCAACTAGTCAGCTCTGGGGTTATAATCCCAAGAAGACCAAACAAGGCCACCTTAATGTAGTCACACTGTCATAAAACTCTACAATCCAGTGGTTAATTACAGTCTGTGTACCATCTCATTGTCCCTGGTAGGAGTGTGAGTCAGAGCATCAATAAATAATTCTAGATACACAGCGATATTTGTAGCTGGACTAAATACTTCTGATTGCACTTACATTAAGGTGAAAGATGCAAAGCGGGGGAAAAAAAAAGAGGTGAGTAATCCATGAAAATTGGGGCAAAATGATCAAATATTACAATTTAGACTTTTTAATTTTTATTGTATTCAATTTTCTAGGAGCGTTTTCATGTAAATATTTTTGCTATCACAGTTAAACGAACAGTATAGACGAAATTAATTTACAAACTGTAGAAACAAAAAATGATCTAGGAGTTATCCTTAGTAAAGACTTACTATTCATGAAACATATTAACACAGTAGTCAGTGCAGCACACAGAAGTCTGGGATTTGTCAATCGCAATTCATCATACGTCAACAATATAAGACTTTTGTTTATATTATAACTCTTTTGTGAGATCCAGACTCGAATATGCTCCAGTTGTATGGAGTCCTCACAGTGTCAAAAATATTAAACTTATTGAAGTTATTCAATGTAAATTCCAAAGGTATGCGTTTTTCAAACATTTTCATTATTTTCCGAAGTTTATGTAAGTCACTGTTTCACTTAAGTTCAAACGTCTATCACACAGAAGAAATTGCCATTTATTTTTCCTTTACAAATTACTACGTAATACAATTGATGATCCTAACTTAAGGCAATTAATATGTTTTTATGTACCAAATAGATTTCGTAACAGTTTTTTCCTCCAGAGGGCTAATACTGATTCACATAAGTATTCGCCTACACTTAGAATGCAATCACTATACAATAAATTACATCCTTTAAACATTGATATATTTCATATGAGTATCACCAGTTTTGCTATATCCTGTGATTATTTATTACCAGTAGTAGATTCATATGTTTAGTGTACATGTAAATCAATGTCACCAACTTTTTATTTTGTATTTATATTACGTTATATTTTACAGTGATTTATTTTGTAATTAATTTTGTGTTGTTCTAGTTACTTATTCTGTATTTATTTTTTCTGCCTAATTATGAAATCAAACAGATATTGTAACTTTTAAGTAAACATTGTAATTGGAGGAAACCTGTAATGTTCACATTATAGGTAAATAAATAAATAACTAAATAAAATGAGAGTTATGTGGTTTAAACAAACCTATGTGGAAGACATGGTAGCAAATTTGAGGCTTTTCTAATATTTCTCATATTTTTCCCAAAATTTCTTGAAGTGTTATGTAAACTTTGCTGCAGATGTGTTAATCAGTCTCCAAATGACGTGTTTTAAGTAAGGATGGAGGGTCCTGCTTCGGCCATATGTTAACCAGGGATTCTACATGATGAGTAACAAATATGTCCAATACAATTATTGTAAATAAAGAGGCATTTTTCCAAAAAAAAAATAATGCATTAAATATTTGGAGCCATCTAGCTTCTTGCCGAATGGATATAAATGGTATAGTATTTCACTAACTGCAGTGGAAACATTATGTGAACCATGATGTAAAGCATGTCTACCTTAATTCAAATGAATTTAGTCACAATTTAATGTTAAAATATCATGCAAAATTGAATTTCTTAAGAAGAGAGATTTGCCAACATCACTCAACATTACAATGTGACTAAATTCATTCAAATTGAAATAAAGACATTACAGCATTGTTCACACATGTTTGCGTAATAGTGAAATAATGAACCATTTACATCCATTCACCAAAAAGCTAGATGACTCCAAATATTCAACACAAAATTCTTTTCTCAGCAAAACGGCTCTTTATTGACGATAACTGTATTGGATATATTTGTTATACTCATCATATAAAATCCCTGGTTAATGTATGGCCAAAGCAATAACTTCCACCCAGTATATTCTTTTACAAAAGCTGCAACTCACAACTGAACAAAAAGTATTTCTTTAAACCAATTACGTCACAAGTGTATTTCTTAGCAAACTTATTTTATGGCTCAATAAGGACCATACGTCTGAAATGTTTAAAAATTGTGAACATTGTATTGTAAGGTGTATTTTTTTTTTTATTTTGGTAAAATAAGTTTCTGATTTAAGGCTCATAATCTAGGAACTTAAATCTATGCACCAAATGTTGCAATCAACTTATTAGACTGTGACGCTGGCTGCCACCACATATCAAAAGACAGCCAAGGTCAATTTTTTTTTTATTAACGTCCTCCAACATAGTGTAATATCAGACGGTGAATGAATGAAATGGGTGAAATGATGCTCAAATGAGCCAGAGGTCCATAAAGCTTTAAGTTACCCTGCATTTGTCTTCTCAAGATAATGGAAAACCCCTGTAAAAAACCTTACCCAGATAACTCACCCTATGCGAGATTCAAACTCGCGACTTCCTGGACATGAGGCAGACACACTAGCATCACACTACACAGGAAGGCAGTCAAGGTCAAGCTACCTCACACTACTATTTGTGAATATGTGACCCTACGAAAATGCAGCAATCAGAACAAACTTGACAATGAACGCTGCAGAACAAAGGGCTTCCAGAGTGCTTGTGAGACTTTCAGCTGCAGGCTTATTTGTAAGAGGTTCAAGAAAACGTGAATTCCCAGAAAAATCCTTGCTACATCACTTTGACCTACATAAGCAGGTTGCCAAAAAAAAAAGCAGGTGAGACGACAAAAGAAGGAATTGTTTTAGTGATGGAGCCATAAATGTTGAACAAGACAGCTGTTTTTTTTTTGTATCTGTGTATATGGTGAGAGAATATGTGTATCCTCAACAGACAGTTGTAGACATGAGTTGTCACATCGGAGTTGTGTGAAGCAGTTTTAGTGAGTGTCAGTGTTGAAGCCAGCAGTTTGAGACAGAGAGAGAGAACTGAAAGACAGAAAAGTGTGTCAAGGTTACGAGAAGACAGAACAGCTGTTAGTTGTAAGATCATGAAGAACTGCAGATTGTGTTAATGATAAAGGAGAACTGTGCTTTGTGCTTCAGTTTTAGAAGAGAAATAATGTGACAGAAAAAGTAACTGGACTTATCAATGTGGTAAAAAAATCTAAATTCTTTGGGTTCACAGCTCTTCTGTGGTTTTGAATAGAAGTGAAATATGTCAAATGCAGCAAACTCGCAAGAGTTTGGTTTGCTGCAGCTGTTTTTCAATTCCCAACATTTGTTATGGCTAATATTGTTTGATGAAACAGCATTTGTGTCAACTTGGGTGTTAAAACACATTCACATTCTGTTAAAAAGTAATATGCTAGTGAAACCAGCCCATATAAGGTTAAACTAAACTCCTTTCCTTTTTTCAATCCTTGAGAAGAAAATAGTTTTGATATAGAATAAACAACCATGATGAAAGACAGGTGTCATTTGCTATCATTAACAGCAGTGTTTACTCAGTTGATTATACCTATGTAAGGCTACAGGCCTCCTAAAGCCTTATTTTGTGTACTTAACACACATCTATTACTTCTGATTCAATTGTCATTAATACTCCTGAAAGTGTTTTATTACCAAATAATACTAATAATAATAGTAATACTAATAATAATAAATAACAACAACAACAATAATAATAGTGATGATGATGGTGGCAATAATTGTTATCTGGCTCATGGAACCTGGGTTCAATCCCTGGGACTGGCATGGGCATTTTTCCTTACTGGAAGGTGTGGTCCGGTATGCACTCAGCTTCGTGATGCTAATTGAGTATCCATCGTGATGGAAAGGTAGCATCCTTAAGACATCAAGTAGTCACCTCACGCCACCCCCATCCTGTACTCCTCATGGCATTGGCTGCAACTGGAGGATGCAGCTGTTGGGCGAAAAGGGTACCCTCTGTATAGGGGAGATACCCAAGGGATTATTGTTGTTGCTGTCGTCATCATCATCATCTCACAGACAAATGCCACATAGCATTTCAAATAGTTTTAAAGGCACTAATAGCAGATTTACTCAGTTTGATAGAATTGTTTTGAGTTGTAGGTAAGTTCTGTTCATTTCATAATCAAGAATTTATTGCAAAGAAACATTAAAGGAAATGCAAAACTTAATGGCAAGTGGTGGATGGAGCTGGTCAGTGCAAAAACCCAAATAAAAAGCATGCTCCATCTTGCAGTGTCCTACAGTTGCAACACACTGAAGGTACTCTGCAAAACCACTGATAGATATATAATTTGTGGTGATAAAGTTTAGTGGCACTCCAGAAAAAGGAGTATTTTGTTTTGAAGTTTGCAGTGTAAAAAGCAGCTTCCTACGTCAACTTCTTGCCAAGATAAGTGCATTTGAACTCATCTTTCAGCAACGGTTGCTGCTATGAGCCAAAACTTTCAACGCTCTTGACCAACTCTCTGCCTTTTTTATTTACTGTACAACCATGCTATACAAATCATACACCACATCATCTTCACTTAAGTGATAAGGAAGAAACTTTAGTTGATTTTAAGTTTTAGCTTCTTGGTAGAGGTTTTACTGCTCGTGTTAGCAGTAGCAAACTCGGTGAGTGATCAAAGACTGATTATTAAATTTTGGCCAAAATGTATGAGTAGTAAAAGTGAACCAATAATAATAAAATGGGAAGTATTCTGCCCAGAATAGGAATATAATTTACAGACTGTTTTTTTAAAAGTCCTCTTGATACAACGTATGTGTTTTGTCATTGGGAGTTTTCAGCTTGGCCTGGACAAGTTTTGTTGTTCTTATCGGATTATTTTCCTTGCTGATTTTAGGAGTACATAAAAATTATTTTTGCTTGAATTCCTGCTTTTAACTTCACTCTGCTATTAATGCGAGAAAATGTAACAGTTCCAATAGTGGCCAAGTTTAACTTCAACTGTTTTTAAGCTGAAAGTAAATATAACTTGGGTAAAACTTCAGTCTCTTCTCCTAAAAAAATCTATGATTTTAAGCTGTAACCCTTTTGTTCACAACCACCAATGTATTTTGGCCTAAAATACTTGGAGAGGGGCATTTAACTCTTCACAAGCTGCAGAGAAACAACTGTGCCACATAATTTCCTAATTTAATCCAAGGCTGGAATGAGTATATGCATGTGAATAAGAGACAGCTGGTGTTACAGTGGTGAAAGAGTTGCCACACTAGCAATTAATTGTTCTTTCACACTAGCTGTGTATACAGCAAAGACTGGAAGGGTAGAATCAGACTGAAAAATTCAATGGCATAGCAGGGATTTGAACCATTGATCCTCTGGACAGAGACTGGAGGATCTGTGATTGAAATCCTGACTATGCCATTGAATTTTTTAGTCTGATTCTACCTTTCCAGTTCCTATAGTGTTACAATGCAGTTTTTTAAACTTAATACACTGCTCCTTGAAACAACATGAAATGAAATCGCACACTATCTGTGAGCAACTATTCAAGCATGCTATTATTTTGCAAAACTCACATTGGTGAAATGCTTGTGCGGCAATGATAAAATGAATTAATTCCAAAGGAAAAGTACTTCTACAGTGAAATCTCATTAGTTAAATAAAATAAATGTAGTCAACAAAGACATAGTGTTAAATTAGTAGTACCTATATTAGTATCATAAGTAGCTTAGATCACATCAGAACTAGCAAATGAAATGAAAAGTCAATTAGGTCATGTGTCAAATGAAGAACCTGCAACCCTGTTATTCTAAAGTCAGGGAATCTAAAGACACAAATCGCTTAAACGTTGTGAACTGTCTCCCTATGTAATAGCTAAGCTACACCTATGAAGTAGTAGGCCCTTGCTCTTAAAGAATCCAATGGGTTTATTTTATTCATTTATACATGGTTCACTTCCACTGGAATTTAAACATTTATTCAGAGTGGTTTTTCAGTCTTCTTTATAAAAATCTTCTCCAATACTTTTAACTCCCTCACACTCCTTATGGATTTTGGTAGTTTAATTTTTTTTGTTTATTTTCTGAAGTAATCCCCCAAAAAATACTACTATTACTGACTTATCTGTTTGTACATGGTGTTTCTCAAGTGTTTTTTTTTTTATTTCAGTCTAACCCCCTAATTTCTTTTGGATTTCTTATGTATATCTTCTCACAGTTAGAACAATTTTATTTACACCAGTTTTCTGTCTATTGTTGGTTTGTTCAATATGCTAGACTTCATTGGTTTTCTGTGGCAGAAATGGACAAACCCACAATAGAAGAAACACTAGAAATATATAAAATTAAAAGTGTTTCAACTGTGAAAAGCTATACATTGGAAAAACCAGAACATGTTAATTGTTAAGCCTAAAAATGCACTTTAGGAATATTAAACACAAACAAATCAGCATCAACATCAGTTTTGGGAATAACACCAAAAGGAAATTAAGCTGATGAAATTCACAAGAAATACGAGGGAATTACAATTATTGACATAGTTTTTGTAAAGAATGAAGAGCAAGTCATGAATTTTGATATTCGAACAGAAGTGCGCTCAGGATGTTCAAACCAGTCGACAGGAGCTAATGATATTGTCAAGACCCTGTGAAACACATTCTGTGTATTAGTGCCATGAATGAAACTTTACTGCATTTGGTCAATCCCACTTTCACTTTGTTATATCTATTTCATAATATTAATGTTGTACTGTCTGACCTCCAGAGAAAGCAACCATGGTCTGAGGTATGAGATGGGGCTTGAACTGTTTATCTGCTCACAGTCTATTTGTTTACTACAAAGTATGTGTATGTGAATCACCCATGCTGCCAGATCTAATACTTGTACGTAATTGCTGTGATAAGCATTACACATTTATCTGACACCTTGTGTATTGTATATGATACTATTGTGCACAAACATTGATGTGGTCAGTAGAAAATATTTATGTAGCAATTCCTGCAGCCATTCTTCATCTGGTGGTCAGACAGTATCAAGGTCTAACTATTTTTCTGTTACATAAGAAATGGCACTGAAATTGACTAGGTTAGGTTAAAGCCTTCTGTTAGCATAATCCACTCCTAATTTAATACTCCCTTTTACATGTTAAGTATGGAATTTTTGTATAAGTGCTAAGTACTATTGACTGAAAAGACCGGTAAAACACAAACTATGTTTGCTATGTTTATTGTAAACCTATTTGCATAATAATGTGAAGTACAACTGCTTAGGCATAGACTTCAATAAGTTTCAGCATTTTATTTGTTTACTTTCACATTACTCATATCCACTGCTTCTTTAGTTCAATTTATGTAACTATATTTACCCTAGTATATTCTAGAGATCTGGAATTACATTTTGCAACATAATCAAACTACACAATCAAAGTTATATATCCTATTTTTCACTTAATTTCTTCTGCTCAGGTATTTTTCCTTCTATGCATATATGATTTGAACCATTGAGGTATTAAAATATACAAGCTATGTTTTGACAAATTTAATTGAATACTGTTCAAATAGTGATGTGGGAATCAACTATATAAGCTTATAATACAAAATACAAAAACTGTAGACTACAGAGGCATGGTAGAGTATCTATTTTGTTGATAAAGTTAATGCATTTTATCCCAAAGCTTACTGTATTTTGCAAAACCCAAACCGGCAATGTTAATCACAAAAATATGCTAAAGCAATTGTTTACAAGCAAACTCCAGAATCACTGTATTGCTCACTGTACTCTGCACTTAAGCAAAATATACCACTCACCAAATAATGAAGACCAGTTGGGGGTACATGATGGTCATCCTTAGAAGGTACACTTTTCTTCTTTTTCACTGAGCCATATTTGTTTTCATCACCACACTTTTTCACAAATTCAAATGGTTCTGCATATATGTGTTCGACACTACGGGACTTTGTTAGTAAAGTTCCGTATGACTTTGGGAATATATTTGTTTTCAGCTGTGGGGAGGATTTTGGGGTGTCAACAAAAAAAGTACACTGCTTTTCAGGAACTTTCTCATAAAAATGTATTTGAGAATAGACTGATTTATCTGCACCTGCAGAAACACAGTTTAAGTTTTCAAGGCAATTCCAATTAGCACCAGACAAATCCATGGTCTTAGAAATAAGATTTTCGGGAGTATCTTGTGGTACACTGGGTAAAGGACCAGATCTGCATAGTGGTTTTGGGGGTATTACATCTATTTCTGGTCCAATGGCTTTATCTGTCATAGATCTCTTTATCATTGGACTTTTAGGTTTCAAAATTATTCCTCCAGTACTCTGCTGATGACTTAGTAGAACAGTTTCCAGCTTTTGTAACATAATATGAGATTCACTTTTGGTTCGCAATGCTTTGCTTTGCTTCTCCATTTCATCTTTAGCTGGCTGAACATTTTTACAAAGTTCAGCATTTCTTTCTACATTGCTGGTAACATTGAGTTTGGTATTAACAGGGTCCTCTTTTGGTCCAGCTGATGCTACCATCTGAACGTGAGGGGGTTTATGAGCGAATGTTCTAGGTGGCTTCTTTGGAGGAGGTCCCGTTGGTAGTGGTGCTTTCAGGGCAGCTTTCAATGATTCTGAAAAACGTGTCAAATCATCCACTGCATACAGACAACTTTGTTCTTTTGCTGAATACTTAGCTTTTAGCTTATCCACATTACCTGGCAAAGGTAATGAGCTCTCCACTTTTGATAAACCTTTGAGCTGTTCCAATTTACCATTATGGAGTACTACATTTTCATTTTCTTTACCATGTGCAACCACATCTTTGGAACTGGATTTTCTAGACTGTAGAGGAATTGGCGGAGCCTTCACTTTTGTTTTTTGGGATACTTTAAGTAATGATGACGGTACCACATTTTTTTCAGAACTGTGTGATCTGTTCGAGTCTGGTGTTGTGTTAGGCAATTCTTTGGTTACCTCGTGTTTAGAAGATTTGATATCGGTAGTCCACAAATCTGATGCTACAGCTTCCTTGGTTCTTGAGCTGTCCTTCAGAATCACATTTTTATCAAAAGTTTGCTTTTCGAGGCTTTTCACTTGACTTGGAACAACAACTGGATAAGAATTAAGCTTTCTTAATAAAGATTTTCCATTTTTGCTGTCCTCAAAGAGTTCTAATCGTTTATTTACCACTGAATAAGTTCTCTCTCGGACGCCGCCACACTGCCCTGTTACATTGCGTCCCTTGACAATTTTATCACAACGAAACGCAGGACTGCGACGTATATTACCTCTCACATGTGAACTGAAAACCTCCTTACCGTTTTCTGAAACAAGATTTTTAATATCTGACGGACCAAAACCTGCATTCGTCAAACGTTGCTCAATATTCGATGTGTTATGAGATACATTACTTGAACTATTTGATTTCGATTCTGTACAAGTCTTCGGTTTACTAATCTCAGAAATGGAAGCAGCTGTACTAGAGAAACCAGCATTTTCTTTGACTGATAAAGGGGCATCTGTATTAGATACCTCAAACTTCTTTTTTATATTCTGAACCCTGCTTTTGGACTCTGGAGGCGAAAGATACGACATTGTCAATTAAAACCACAGTTCATTTTCAGCATTATGAGAGAAATATAAATGTCTTTCCATTTGAATCTTCAAAATTATAACTTTTACATTTTATTCTTAAAACTCACTTTGGATGAAAGCGAATGAGAAGTCCACATTGCCACATTAATTGTGCAGACGATTACCATCCTGAACAATCAACACAGATACTAACATGAGAAATTGTTTGGAAAAGATCTTCTTTTCGTAAAAGTTAACCTTAAATTTAGCCACGTAGAGAAATAGCGGTTTGCTCCAGTCACGCCCTACAGTTCAAATTTGTCACATGTTTTTTATTAGACAAAATCGCTATAGCTCTATAACAGATATCGTTAGAGCAATCACAGTAATAAATACGAAGAATAGAACAGCACTTCTACGAAAATAAACTTCTTCTAACCCAACACTTGTCATCACCATTAATTCCCATCTGCGGTTTGAAGTTTTGAACTAGTGTTTATCACTGTGGCCAACCCCTGGTTTTCCCGGAAAATCCACTAAACTGCAAAAACTTGACAAAATCCGCTGGCGTAAATTATTCAATCCAAGTCTTATTTAGCATTAGACGTAACTGGGCATTAACGCACCACTTATATTAAGAAATTACAATGCCTTCGTAGAAATTACTCAATTACAGAAAGGATGTAAACTAAACATCTGACATTAAGTGGGTGGTATCCTCACAAATAGGTGGGAAATTTAAAAGAGAAATTTCAGCCTGAACCACCCATCTTACTGTATAGTTTATAAGAGATGTTATTTAGACCTGAATAAGCAATCTAATGTTTCCTTCCGTTGTAACAAGGTAGTAAAATAAACATAAGTACCTGGCTTAAATCAAACCTATAAAAAACAAAACTGAATAAATGTGTAAATTATTTTGCATAATATTGTAACAAATGAAGAAAACACCAGTTACTGCTATTCACACTTTATTGCCTTTTAGTCAGTTAGCGTAGTGCTAACGTCACACTTCGATTACTTTTGTACAAGCTCAGAGCAACAGAAGAACTGCCGAATCACAAATAGGAACTGTCAGACTCAACTGCTAGTCGGCACGACTCCTCAACGCTTCGTATACGTCTTTTTTTCCTGCTGCCCGGTGCTTGGCAGCGACTTATATAGGTCCTTAGACAGACGGAAAGTTCTGGAGGTAGAATATTCGGGAGTGCCTGTGGCGGAACGGTCCAGAAACCGCACCGCCATGTAATAGCTATTGTCTCGTACGCCCCTATTGTTGTCGGCGGCCTGTGGCGGAACGGTCCAGAAACCGCACCGCCATGTAATAGCTATTGTCTCGTACGCTCCTATTGTTGTCGGCAATTAGATGCGGCGGGCGCGGTGACAATATGTTACCCACATATACAGCTGACCCTCCAAATTCAAATTGCTATCAATGTGCATTCTTGGTAGGTATTGTGTGATTAACACTTGCACAATTACTGAAGTTCTTCATACAACATTTTTTGGGCCTCACAGAGATGGAGACCTTACCTGAGGAAGACACATTGAAATCATACAGGAACTTAGCTTAACATGTTTTGCATTAAGAATCCTAAACAATCTTCTCAATCAAAATATCTTGAGATCAGCATGGTTTGCTTGGGTAATTTTAATTCTCATTGTATTATGGAATAATCTTTTGGGGTACTTTGTACCTACATAATCACATAATAATAACTGCCCTTCGCGGGCCAAGGCTTACCGCCCGGTCGCTGCGTCCACCACCTCTGCCCACTAAAGGTGTCATAAGTGGGGTGCAGAACTGGAGGGTGGGACGTAATCAGAGCCCCGAGCCCTCTCGGCCGGTTATGCGGCCTTCACGACCTTGGGTCGCTACTTCCTTATCAAGTAGCTCAATTGGCGCCTCAGGAACCCTACGAGGCTGAGTGCACCCCGTGTCAGGCCTCCCAGCGGCAGAAAACTCCCAACGCTAATACCGGGGATCGAACCCGTGTCCTCCGCCTGGTGCCACTGCCTTACGGAGGTGGTCACAAAATCATATGGATGGGGTAATTTTACTTAAAAATAAATCTTTTAAAAGTTTTAGCAAAAGTGAAGGCCAGGAGTTCATGTAAGAATATATTCATTGATGAAATTGCATAAGCTTTGACAGCTGGTGTCATTAAATATAAAATGATTATCCGGGTTTGTGGGCCGCCGTGGCTTAGTGGAGAATCTCCTTCCAGACGTTTCATTCGAAGCTGCGTCGAACATCCTCAGTGGCGTGGCCTTAGTACTCGGCTAGTCTCAGAGACGACCCATATGATATTGCATTTTATTCAAGTGGAGGAAGAATCTATTTATGGACACATCGTGACTGTACTGGGATGGTACAGACCTGAGTGTGAACTTCATCCACTAAAAAACCTCCACCGGAGAGAATTCAGGAGAGGAAGTCCAGCAGTACCGCTAATGCATCTGTGGATTAATGGAGAACGTGCGTTGGCTGGCCGTGTGGCTAAGCCAGGTGAAATTGAGATGGCAGAACGTAAACATGACCGAAGCCCTGGGCATGCCTTAGCGAATTCGTTGATGCGGGGCTTGGTGAAATACTAGTTTCGTTTCCGGCTGGAAACGCGGTCTTAACCTAATGCTTGCGTCCTCAGACATTGAGAACATAGTCATATAATTAATTTGTGACAATTTATATTTAGCATTCTTAGTTACTGGTCTGTCCACCCTCCATAGGGGAGGGCCTCGTATTCAATAGCTAGAATTGGCGCAAATGAATGCGTTAATTCATCTTATCTCTAAACTTAATAGTAATTAGTTCTTATCTTCACAAATAATTGCGTTAATCAATGGTATCTCTAAGTCTAAATTTAGTTGGTTCTGGTCTGCGGTATAACTGTGTCTGATTCATTTAGTACTTAAGTTAGCTTAATTTTAATTCAATTTATTTTCATTTGAGAAATCATGTCCGTTGTTCGTTTGCCAAAGTCTATTAAATGTAAAGGTTCCGCATCCCCTTTGGGCCGCCTTGACTAGAAGCAAGGACTTCGTAGACTGTCTACTGTCATGTGCCATATAGTCATGGGTGATATTGTTACTTCTGAGGAAGTCCTACTAGTGTCTGAAGGTATTGTTGTATGTTTATTTCCGACTCCCCCAGGCATGGGCGTCGCGAAACGGGGGCAAGGGGTGGCCGCGGCCCCCCCCCCCCTTGGAAGTTGGTGAACTTAATGTGCAGCCAGTTACTTACTATTAAACTAAAGTTTTAATTTTGATGTAAAGAACAATTTTTATTTAGCACAAATTAATACGGTTATCTGCAACAAATATTATACATTTTGACCATAAAATAATGATTTAATATTATATGATTGCAAATTTCCAGCATGTGCCCCCCCCCCCTGGAAAAAAGTCTGCCGACACTCATGCCCCCAGGCCGAAGCTCCTGTCGAATAAGGACAGCGCTCTTTTGTGTTTATTGTGTTCTCTTTCGTTTGTTGTATTAGGGCATTATCGTTTTTGTCTTTTCGCTTATACACGTTAAAGCTTAGGCTTTTGATGAATTCCTCAACTGAGCGTAGCTTTAGCTCTTTACGCAAGAGATTCGCCGGTGCTACAGGTGGTTGTTTTGCTGTTATTCTTATCACTAGGGCAAGGCAATTAATGATTTTGCATCTTTTCCTTATGAAGGTTGAAACATTGCTTACATATACAGAAAGGTATGGCATTGACTAACGAGTTAAATAAAAGCAATTTGTTAGGGCATTTTTGTGCTTTTTTTTTTTTTTTTTACTTTTTTTACTGATAAGTCATTTTTTGGCAATTTTTAGGTCATTTTGAGCATTTTTAACACTTTTCTGGAAGGTTGGGAGATTATTTGTATTTAATTCATTTTTTTGAAATTAAAATTCAGTATTTTTGCGTGTCAATACAATTTCTTGGATTTAAGTAAATGCTATGCTAACTCCTACCCCTATTTTTCAAGGAATGTGCATTATGAACTGGCCCACTTCTAGGAATTAAATTTTTAGAGCTTAAGCTACCTCCTATCCCTATTTTTCAAGGAATGTGGTTAATGGACTTGCCCACACTCCCAAGGAAATTCCTATATCCAGGTAAAAAGGCATTGTGCTGTTAAGTGAGGTGATCAGTTGTTCCTAGCACCTGTACGAGCACCATAAGAGCAAAATGCCTAAAGTGAAGGGAAGTAATAGTGTTAAAGTGAAGGCATTTATTTCAAAATACAGGGAAAATATTTTTTCCACGGACGGTCATATATTATTCTGCAAGATCTGTGATGTGAGAGTGGCTGCTGAGAAAACGTTTACAGTAGAACAACATGGGCGAAGCATAAACGTGGCCTGCAACGACTTGAAAATAAATCCAGTGTAAGCATACGACAGATGCTTCTGGGCGAAACTCATTCAACATTTTCGCCATTTTATGAGAAATTATGTGAAGCATTTTTATCTGCCAATATTCCACTTCACAAGCTGAATCATCCTAAGCTGCGCGCTTTCTTAGAAGAGGAGACAGGAAAATTAATTCCAGATCCCAGAACATTGAGAAGAACCTACGTGGATTGGTTCTACAACAAAACTTTGCTACAAATAAGAAAAAGGATTGGAGAAAAGAATATATTTGTATCCATCGACAAGACAACAGACTCTGTAGGCCGTTATGTAGCGAATGCTATTGTTGGAGTTCTAGAAGCACACAGCCCCGGAGAACAATTTCTATTACATTGTGAGCAGTTGGACAATGTGAACTATTCAACCATGATAGTATTTGACCATGCATTGAGAATACCTAATGGGATTCAAAATTCCAATGTATTGCTTTTTATAACAGACGCAGCACCCAACATGATAAAAGCTGCTGTTTCTTTAAGTGCACTCTACCCAAAAATGGTGCATGTGACATATTTAGCGCACGCATTACACCAGGTCACGGAAGAAGTACATGCAAATTTTCCTGTAGGGGATAAATTAATTGGATACATCAAGAAAGTATTCTTGAAAGCCCCCTCTCGAGTTGTAGCATTCAAAGCAGAAGCTCCAGAAATTCAACTGCCCTTTTCACCTGTTTTGATTAGATGGGGAACATGGCTCGAGGCTTGTAGTTATTATTGCAAGAATTTTGACGTAGTGAAGAAAGAGTTGATTCTTTTGATAATGCGGAGCCTGTGTCAATCAAAAAGGTGCAAGAACTGCTGGCTGAGAAAGAAATTGCGGGTAAACTTTCTTACATAAACACCAATTTTGGATTCCTGCCTGATACAATAACTTCTCTGAAAAAATCCCAAGTGACAATGGAATAGCTACAAATAGTGGATAAAGTAGTGAATTATTTGAGCCGTGCATATGCTAAAGTGGGTGATGCAGTGGCAATGAAAATATAGAAGTGTATAGACAAGAACAGGGGGTACAAAACATTGTGTTCATTTGGCACTGCTTTGTCTGGTGAACAGTTTTCTCTTGCTAAGTTAAATCTAGGAGATATTGCTTGCTTTCAGTATGCTCCAATCGTTTCCGTTGAAGTAGAGAGGAGCTTTTCCGTTTATAAGTCAGTATGACAATAGACAGTCATTTTCGTTTGAGAATCTCCACCAATTTGTGATTGTTAACTGCAACTTAAATTGTTATAAAAGTGTACTGAAATGGAATTTCTTCAATAAAAGATACTCTAACATGTACATTTATAATTTTCTTTTAATATTTTGATTTTATGTTATATTTTATGTAACTTAGTAACAAAGTGAGTGCTTAATGTAGTAATAATGATGATGATGATTATGATAACATTTTATTGGCAATTCTTTATTTCTTGGTAACTTTAACATTTTTGGGGTCATCTTTTTGGGTCATTTTTTGTAATTTTTAGGTCATAAATGCATTTTTTATTTAGCATTTTTTACCAAATTATAGATGATTAAATGCCTGGCCCTACTTATCACTCTGTTTTGTAGTGCTTGTGATTTGTGTACGCGAGTTTTCACAGCATACCGGGGCTGCGTACGTGATGATTGGTCTTAGTAGTGTCTTATATAGAATAAGGCCCATGTTTGCTTTAAATTGGCGGTTTATATTAAAGATCGGGTAAAATTTTTTAACTGATCATTGACCTTAGCTTTGATCTTGGAAATGCGTTTATTCCAAGTGAGGCCTTGATCCATTACTAGGACTAAGTAGGTCACTTGGTCCTTCCTTCGCCTTGGTATGTTAGTGGCTGAAGGACACGTTTCTTTTTCCTGTGCCGAAGTCGTTTGGTGAAGATTATTACATGGGTTTTTCTTGCGTTTACCTTGATTCTCCACTTGGAGAACCGAGGTTCAAGCGTACTAAGGCATTTTGAAGCCTTTGATGGATAATTCGTGGTTGGGTGGACTGTGTTACTAGTGCAGTGTCGCTGCATTATGTATTTGTCCGATCTTACTAGGTCGGTCATGTCATTTATGTATATGTTAAATAATGTCGCCCCAACAGACTTCCTTGTGGGACGTTAATTTGCTTTACTCTCGAGACTGTACCCTCCACCGTGGTCGATCGGAGAGGTAATTCCTAATTAGGGCTATAGCAGACTCTGGGAAAGCGAATTGTTTTAGCTTTTTGATTAGTTCCACATGCCACACTTTATCGAAGACGCGTTCGATGTCCCAATATAGGGCGGCTATTGATTTATTAGTGTATTGGTGGTCTGTTCAGTCATTCGCAAAAGCTGGAATGTGGTAGAGTGTTGTGCTCTGAACCCAAAAGTGTTCGGATGTAATTGAAAATCGTCGCTAAGAACTTAAGAGCTCGGTATGAGAGATTCTTTAGTACCATATTTGGTATTATTGGTAAATGCCCTGGCATTTTCCTTGTAGGCAGCTGCCTGATGATTCAGTCTATTTCGCCTGGGTTTGTATTTCGCATTTTTCTGTGTGTTTGTGTTTGGCCTACATTTTCTGCTTCATTTTCGGCATCTAGTGTAAAGTTGTCTTGCCCGATTACCAGGTTGGGAGAGAACACTTTTTCTAAAGTGACCGCAAAAGCTTCGGCATTGGTCTGGCGCGTTTCGGCTATTGTATTGTTAATTTGAAGGGGAGGGATATTCGTTCGCGTTCACTTTAGGCGTTTGGCTATTTGCCATGTTACATTTTGTCGGGGATTTAAATTCTCCAATGTGTTGTTCCATTGATTTTGGATGAACGTTCTGGCGCGTTCATTACCTAAATCTCCCATGTTATATCATGGGAAAATCTAGAACTTGTAGCGTGCTGCTGTCTTAAGGGTATGCAGGCTGTGGTAGCTATCTTTACCATGGGTTCATGCTTATCTACTGCCGCGTCCTGCTCTGCTGCAGTTTATTTGGCGCTCTGGCAAGCAGTAGTCTACTGTGTTTTTAAATTCTTCCCAGACTACCTGGCTATAATAATTTGAAGGTTAAAGTAGTTGGTTTAAACGCGATAGGAGTATTGATTGTCATAAGCACTGGCAAGTGGTCTGATTTGAGTTCCTGTAGGACTCTGAAGTCCATATCTTGTGATATATTATTTAAAAGGGCAATATCTAGGACGTCCGACGTGTGATTTGGTATATGAGGGATGAACGTTGGTGAATCCAGGCCTGTTATTAGATAGTTTGCGCTGTTTGTGTAGTTGAGTATTTTCGCCCCTTGTGGGCCAGGGTTCGCGCAATTCCAGAGATAATGCTTGCAGCTATAGTCTCCTACACCAAGTACTCTTGGTCCTAGATTCATGGTTTTGTTGACATCATTTGTGTCTATATCCCCTTAGGAGATTTTAAACTGAGTCTATAACTATATCCGTGCTGTGGATGTTGAGCTTTTTAGCCGTGGTTTCTGCACGAGTTAAATTTGGAGAGTTAATTCTACATAATGTTTGCCTGAATAGCTATTACTGTCCCGTCTCCTCTACGGTTACGGTCGTTTCTATATATTTGGTATCTGGGAACGGAAAAACGGTATTTCTGGTTCAGATGAGTTTTGTTTAATAATGCTATCTGTATTGAATAGGTTTGTAACAAGTTTGCTAACCATTTGGTGCTTTTACGTATGCCATTGCAATTCCAAGTGACAATTCTAATCGTGTCTGAATTACCCATGACCATATTGGCAAATGTTGTAATTAGCTGGGTGAAGAAGTATGCTGTGTGTATGATGTTCCCGGGTTACGAAATCATGCCACAGAGTAATCTAAGGCCTTCTTTGGACCTTTGGGAGGGGGGCATGGCTGGAGCGACGGGGCCTACTATTGCATGTGGCGTAACATTCGGTGCAACCGCATCAGGTTGCACCATGGCCCTTAGCACCACATAATACGCACTCTCGTTCCAGTGGTGGGATTGTGTATGTACCGAAGTAGTGGGGTCCTGTGTATTTGGCGCAGATGGGGATCGGGAATCTACAATCTCTCTTCACCGTTGGAGTTGTGGCAGTCCTGTACTCCTCTACGCGTATTCGAAAATGTGCCAGGTATTTTAGTTCCAAAATGTTCCTATTTTCTTGTGTGTCCTGCTGTTCAATTAAGAACACTGGTGGGGGGGGGGGGCACTCTATCTCGATTGCACCTTCTCTTTTGAATGGTTCTAATGGCCTGGAACCCGTTGTGTGCCAGGTCTTCTTTAATCTCGTCACCGGAAAAGTTAGTCTACAGCACCTTGATAACATAGCGGGCAGTTCTTTCCTCAGGATGTGGTATTAGATAATGTTGTACACCAGTGGTCCTTAGGTGTTTAACCAAAGTCTGGTTATACCAAGCACTTAAATATAATTTGACATCCAGTATTATACAAAGTATGCAAAATACCTGATCGGAGATGCATTCAAGATCAAACGCCATCAACAGACTCAGCCACAGTAAATGTCAGCCCACCAACAACAATAATAGACAACGAAAGCAGCTCCCACTTTAGCACAGTCCATGCAGCAGCCGAACCAATAAATAAAGACCTGACCAACCGTCAACCGCCCACACATGCTAAGCCTATAAAATCCGTGAAATTAAAAGGCTCCGTATCAGAGCTAGTGAAGCTGAGTGAAGGGTGGAAGACAGCTTCCCAACGGGGAAAAAAAAAAAAAAAAAAAAAAAAAACGCAACCGAGGCAGCGGCCGGGAAAGCGACTCGGATAGCGAGCGTCCCAACAGCAAGAAAATTCCCAAGCAGTCAACTCCACCACACCTCCTCACTATCGCCACGCGGAACTCTTTTGCGCCGCTAGCGACAGCAGAACGGGAGGAAGAGGCAACGGAGGACCTGACATCAACGCCAACTCCTAGCCAAAGAAATCCCTTCCCCAGGCTTCCTCAGTGGCGGTTATTCAAGTGAAGCAGGTGAAGAGGTTTTCACCTGAAAACAGTAGTATTCTATTTTCGTTAATGTTGGCATTATTACTGCCATTCTAACAGTTTAGTCACAAATTTCAACTGCTAGGAGCTGTAGCAGGGTCAGTGACCAACCCTTCTTTTGTTTGGAACTTACAGCCTGGCAACCGGCAGGGAAAATTGGTGGGAGGGCACCCTCAGATCGGTTCCAAGGACAAGTGCATCAGTTAGAAGTACGGAAGAAACTGCTGCACTAAACAGCTTGGTTGCCATGGCAATATGACGTCATGAAACAATGAACTACGGGAAAATAACACGGGCATGCACATGTTTTAGGCAAGTAAGAAAAATTTTCACTTGGGTAGAGGCACAGAACACAGTAGAGGGGATGGTTTCTGTTTTCGCGCGCTTAGAAGATAGTTGTTTACCTCGAGGAAGAGCTGGTGGTAAACTTAAAACGTGGTGTTTCACATAACTGTGAACGGTAGGTATAATTTACGAGTTTGCTAGACTCCAGTGCTTTTAATATTTAAATTACGGATTATAAGTGTTTTGTTATGAATCCAGTGAACGATATAGTTTGCAATTTGCTAGAAACCCCATTTTCCAGGTGGAAAGATGAAGACAAGAAGGATGTTTTAAACTTTGGGCGGCCCACTGATATCATTGATATAGCCCTTAAAAGAGTGGATAAGAAAATAGGGAAGGCTTATAACATTAAATTCAAAAGTTCTTGGCTCGATAACTCTTTTTAGTTATGCAGTAGCCGTAGTTTGCAAGCGCTATTCTGTTGGCCTTGTTTACTTTTTAGCAACAAAAGTAACGTGTGGGACAAAGAGAGATTCACAGATTTCATTAATATAACCCGTTCCCTTCACAAAATCAATGATTTGGCGGGACATTTAAAATGTAAATTACAACTAAACACTTTTGAAAAAAAAAAGAAAAAAGAAAACAGAAAACAGAAACACAATAGCTGACGCTCTTCAAGAAAACAACAGACTTTTTCATGTGCGTTTCAATGGAAACGTGACATTAGGTATGCTTTTCTTGCAGTTGATCACTAAACCAACATTGTATTTAGGTAAACAGGAGCTTGCATTCTGAGGTCATAATGAGAGTGCGCTTTCGCTAAGTCGGGGAAATTTCAAGGAGCTTGTGTACTGAAAGTCCATTAGAAATCCAAAACCACTATAATAAAATTAAAAGTATATTCAGCGGTGATTCTAAATCTATACAAAATGAGGTGATTGGACGTATTTCGGAATACTTACAGATCTCAAATTAATGTCTCAGATTTTTTCTGTAGAAGTTGACGACACTACAGATATTTGTCAACAGTCTCAGTGCTCTATCATCGTAAGATACGTGAATACAGAGAGCACATTGGTTGAACGATTTTTCGGATTTCATGATGTTAGTGTTGACAGGTCTGCAGAAACATTGTTCTTTTTGCTGCATGGTGTTCTTAAATAATTTAATTATGAACGTAAATTAGTTGCACAATGTTACGATGGAGCGAGTGTTATGTCAGGACATTTGAATGGACTTCAAAAAAGAATCAAGAACAATCCTCCTTCGGCAGTTTTTGTACATTGTTTGTCTCACCGTTTAAATTTGATTTTAAAACAAGGCTGTATATATTTGCATCCGCCATGTTTATTTCTCTCGCTTACTACGCGAACTGTCATAAGTATTGGACCAAAATTAATCATAGTGTCACAGTTTCTTTTGTGTACAGCTCCATTGGATACAAAAAGTTTGGTGAAAAAATGTTGGACCGTGGTACACCGGCTTTGCATTGTATTTTCAGCATGCTTAAGTGAACTTCTTCACCTATTTTGTAAGGCACGAGCCGCTACTGGGCTTCCTAAACCAACAAAATAAACCCAACCAAGAACTACGTCACAACACCCAAAACCACCTTCCATTTCCAATCTAACTACAACCAACCCTTTCACATCCAACCCAACCACAACCAACAGTACAACAGGCATTGACAACCAGAACCCCCCAGAATAATTATCCCCGATGTCCGCCAGGCAGTCAAGGTCCTCCATATACTGTGGAAGTCCTTACCTGCCAACACATACAGGATCCAAAACACGAGGGACTGCTTGAAGCTCTTCCTCCAGCGAAAGCAGGACTCCATTCCAACCATGCAGCTCCTGGAGGACTCTGGGGTGAAAACCTATAGTTTTACGCCTAGAAGTGGCCAGCCTCTCCGACACGTAATCAAGTGTCTTCCCACATACCTGCAGGAGGACTACATCAAAGAGGACCTGGAACACAAGGGTTACACCGGCGTACAGGTGCGCCAGATGGTTTCCCGCGGTAGGCCTCTGCCAAACTTTCAGGTAAGCTTAATTATAACCACCGACAACCAAAAACGTTTACAAGAAAGAGAGGTTTGCCATATAATGGTCACCGTGGAGGTCCTAAAGACCAACCAGAACATCACACAGTGTTTCAACTGCCAGCAGCTAGGGCACACATATTATATGGGCAATATGACCTCCCGGTGTGTCATATGCGGTGACCTACACCGCCTAGCTGACTGTCCAAGAAAGGCACATCAGGATGCTGTACCCCACTGTGCAAACTGTGGGGAAGCGGATCCTGCCAGCTACAGGGGGTGTGAGAGGTTTAAAAACGAACGTCACCGCCACCAACTGGCAACCGTAGCCAGGAGCTCTCCAAGTGCGCAAATAGGGTCAAGACCCATCCTCTACCCGGCCCTGGTCAGAAGTGTCTCCTTTGCGGGAGCCACCGGAGGCCAATGGGCAGCTGTGTCACCACCAAATGGTCCCCCTCCACAACCCCAGTCCCCCAGGCGCCTACCGACGACCTGAGAGGACTAAAAGAAATCTTTAATTTATTCAAAGATTTAAATCTCCTGGCTCCACTAATAAAGTTGCAGCCATTTATTATTACATTTAAAAGCTGCAACAGCACTATGGAGAAGCTAGAAACCATCCTATGTTTACTGTCTAACCTCTTGGAATAAATGGCGAGTGTAAGGGGATGCATAATGTTAACTCGCGCAGTCCTGTGGAATTCAGACGGCGTCCACAGGAAGCAACACGAACTTGAAAACTACCTACAGCGTAACAAAATTGACGTCGCCTTCATTTGCGAAACAAAATTAAAACACGAGCATACTTTTAAGCTCCAGGGTTACCAAAGTTTTCGGAACGACAGAATTGGCAGACATGGGGGAGGGACTGCTATTTTGCTCAGGAACACAATTGCTCATGCTTCTGTCACGCTGTCCGTACTAGCAGCGTTAGAGTGCACGGCTCTTAAAACCCGCGTTAACAACCAAACGGTGGTGCTGGTAGCACTTTATCGGTTTCCTAATTCGCCAGATTTCATATGAGACCTCGAACAAATCCTCGCTTTAGAGGACCACATTGTAATTGCAGGAGAGTTCAATGCCCGGTACCCCTGGTCATTTTCTCGCCGATCAAACGCGGCCGGTAATCTCCTGGTTGAACTTATAACAGATAATGACGGTATTGAGGTACATCTGCCCCAGAACCCACGTTTTGCACAGATCGGTGCGCTTTGAACCCGATATTTTGGATTTCGTACTTACAAAAATTTTGACGCTCTCAAATAACTTCACTGTGTATCATAGCCTGGACTCCGACCATCTTCCTGTGCATTTCGACATACAGTGTGGCATTAGGGCCGGTGGCTCTGGCCCTCGGGAGAGGGCCGAGAACGACTGGAATAAGTTTACCATGGAAATGCACGGGATGGAGCAACCCAGGCTGTCATGCTATAGCGAGGCAGGCATAGATGTCGCCATTGAAAAATTTACTGCCTCGCTACGTACGGCCAAGAGAAGTGCTACCACATACACCACAAGACCACCCGGTTTTTGCACGTACCCCGAGCAACTCATTGCGTGGAGACGACGCTTGACAAGACTGTGGAGGTATACCCGTCAGCCTGAATACAAAGTGTTAGCAAATGGCTATGCAACGTCATTCGGCAACAAATTAAAATCAACAAAATTGAACAGTGGGAAAATAAAATGTTGAGTACCACCCATTCGGACTCTTCCTTGTGGAAATTAATAAAGACTTTCAAGGTTCCCACGAGCGTCAACTCCGCAACTGAGGGGCTGCACACTCAAGGCGACCTGCACTTCTCCACAGAGGAGAAAGCCGAGGTCTTCGCTGACTGTCTCCAAGACAGATTCATCGAAAATCCACGTACCAACCGTGATCTAGAACGAGAGGTCCAGACATGGGTACAAACCTGGGTGGCGCAGAAGTAAGAGCAAGGTCTATCCCTTATAACGCCGCAGGAAGTTTACAAGCTCATTAGAAAATTACCTAATGGGAAAGCTGCCGACCCAGACAAAGTGACTAATGAGAAGCTTAAGCATATACCAAGAAAAGTTCTGGTGCAACTGACAAAGATATTTAACGCCTGTTTGCAGCACAGCTATTTTCCCTCTAATTGGAAGCGAGCCAATTTTATTATGCTCCCAAAACAAGGGAAAAGCACTATACAGCTGCAAAATTACCGCTCCATTAGTCTCTTGTCTACTATTGGTATATTGCTCGAAAAGCTTATACTTTCTCTACTTCAAAAGCAAGTTTCGGAAACACATGAACTCTCAAACTCACAGTTTGGCTTTAGAAAAGAACATTCCATAGAATTACAGCTTCTGAGGCTAACTGATGACGTAACAGAGCAATTTAACAATGGGGCTTCAATGTTGGTGTTATTTCTGGATGTAGAGGCCGCGTTTGACCGGTGCTGGCACAATGGCCTCATTTATAAACTACACAACAATTGCCCGGCTCTTCAAAATTATCTGTACTTGTTGCACAACTTCTTAGAAAATCGGCAGTTCTACGTCCAAGTGGGCCACTCCTCTCGGGAGCGAGTGATGCGGGCTGGCGTTCCACAAGGGACAATCATATCACCTTGTACATATTGTCTACTAATGATTTCCCAGTGGACGCCAGACGCAAGGTCGCCATGTATGCTGATGACACTGCACTGTACATCCACCACAAAAATCCTCGTTTCGGCCTTGCAGAAATGCAAATATATGTAAATAACCTCCACTCATGGCTCCATGATTAGAAAATCAAAATTAACCCTAACAAATGCCAGCTGATCCATTTCTCAAAGCGGCATCACGCTTTGGCAATGGACCTAACGGTCGGTGGTCAAGTATTGCGCTGTGGTCAGCAACTTAAATACCTAGGCGTCACCATGAACCGCACGATGTGTTGGTCCGTCCACATTAAAATAGCGCCAACAAAGGCAGACAGCAGCTAAAGTTAAGCGGCCCCATCTTCCGCAGCAAACAGCTGCAACTAAAATCCAAACTAATATTGTATAAATCGTTCATTCTATTGGTGGTTGTATACCATGTGTGGCCTGGGCACACCAAAACCGCCCTCAAACAAATCCAAACCCTCCAAAACCTCTCCCTTCGTAAAATCCTCTCTGTTCCCCTCCTAACCACTAACCGAACCCTTCACCTTGAAACCCAGATCCCACCCATCCCTGAGGCAATAACAAAGAAAGCCTCCGCAGCGTGGAATCGCATTAGAAATCACAAACATTACGTGATTGCCAACATTGGTAAAGGTAAACAGAAGCACCGTAAACATGTTCGAATTAAAATGTTTTAGACTGGCACGGCTCGCCCATCGATGCGCGTCCATGCAACCCAGGCCGCAGGTCACACTCTCGCTACCACAGAGGCCTGAGCCTAGGAGAATCACACAGGAGCTGCAACCTGGCCGCACAGGAAAACTGTGAAGTGTATATAGTGCGGTGCGTATGTAAGTGTGCTGGGACGCATACTTTTGGTGTACCCAGTGCGCGTGTATGTGTGTGTGTGTGTGTGTGTGTGTGTGTGTGTGTGTGTGTGTGTGTGTGTGTGCGTATGAGGGGACATATACTTGAGATATACCCCAGAGTGAGTGCGTGTGTGTATGCGTGTACATAATTGTAAATATGTATAAAAACTGTCCTCGGTGACCTAAAGCTGGTCACGGTATGGGTTTTTGTGAAACCCGCAAAATGTATATATGTATCAACTATAATATAATGTAAATTCTAGCCTGTGAGCCGGGCCCAATGCACCGGCACCAGGCCAATACTAGAATGAAATAACTTGAACTTGAACTCCGTATCAGAGCTTCCACAATTGTTGCGAACTTCATCATTGGGTGTCGAAGAGAACAGATGCATTCACGCCAACGCTCTGTAGCCTTGCTGTGATTGGCTGTTATATTCGTCACACTGATTGGTTGTTTGAATCGTAAAGCAGATTCGTCTCAGTTGTGTTTTCTGAAGATTGAATTTTGCATATTGACTAACAAATACATCACAAAGCAACTAACTGGGCGAATGGGATAGTAAGAGAAAGCCAACGGTCTTTTGACCGGTACCAAGGGGCATTTACGAGTCCAGCTTTCTCATATCCGCGATTTTTAGCACTCGCTAAGACTGGCAATGACTGACATGGACATTATTATGACCACTGAGGAGCCCCAAACAGCAACACACCATACTGACATTGATCTACGGACTGCCGCCATCAGCTACCTCCGCCCGCCTCCGTAGCGTGGTGGTAGCGTGTCTGCCTCACGACCAAGAGGTCGCGAGTTCGAGCCTCGCTTACCCTGCCTTTACTACCATGATGCTTGCTGTATTTATTTGCTGATAATATGGAAGTCACCTCCACATCAACTCAACACCGCATGGCTGCCCGCAGAATACAGCTCTATGCCGACCTCCTCACTCCTGGTTCCAATGGTGGCACCTCCATGTCCATCCACAAAAGGGCCTAGGTCATCACCTTTTCCAGATGCCTCTTGGCCGAAGTTCCGCCAATATGTCTTGCTGAAGAAGAGGTCAATTGGAGAACCTGCATTAAATATCTTGGAGTGTAGCTGGATATGAAGATGGCATGGAAGGATCATATCCATTTTGTTGCAAACAAAATCAACAAGAGGATGGGCATGCTCTATCCTCTGTACAACAGGCGCTCGTTGATGTCAATATCAACAAAACTCCTGCTCTACAAGCAAGTGTTACATCCTGCCCTCACATATGCCTGCAAAATCTGGGGAGTGGCAGTCAAGACACACATAGACTGCCCTGAAGTCCTCCAGTCACGCTACATCAGAATAGCTACAGACTCACCCTGGTACATACTCAATAATGTAATCCATCATGACCTTAACATCCCATCCTTAAAAGACTACATCCACTGCCATGCACTCATCTTCTGCCAAAACCATTTCAACAACCTCAATGTCCTGATATGCAGCCTGGGTGAGTATGACCTAGACCCTGGCAAAAAATACAAATGACTGAGACTCATTCTAGACCAATAGACTAAACCATATCAAACCCTCACATAACCACATTCAGACATTATGAGAGAGAAAAAAAAAAAAAGACAGCCAAAGTTGAGGGTGCCTCCTACTGGGGGAGAATAACCCCTCAACGACTTCACTTGACAATCAACTCTACAACTACATTGTAATGCAATTACCGTCCCTAGACAAAACACTTCACGGCCAGTAGAGGGCATGGCCCTGATCTGGCAACAAACAGAAGGCAGCAAAAACTACCCTCTGATTTCAAGTTGTCGCCTGCTACTCCATATCAGTTGTCGCTGAGACTAGCAGAGTACTAAGGCCATGCCACTGAGGATGTTCAATGTAGCTTTGAACAAAACGTCTGGAAGGACATTTTCCACTAGACCATGGCCCACAAGCCCGGATAATCATTTTCTATTTAATGCATTCATTGATTGTTAGATCTTTAGAATTTATGCTCCATACATTCTAAGTAGAAGTAATGTTAGTTAATAAATATTTTAAATTTATGACCAAAATTTCAGAGGTTCTCAATTATAATATGATACAGTGAAATGACCTCTAGAGTTAATAGAATGTTAAGAATTACTCAAAAAGTCTCTATATTGTATACAATCGTAAAGGGGCGCAAGGGAGGGCCACACTCTCCCTTGGAAAGTAATAAAATTAAAGTGCAATTAATTACAGAATATTAGACAATTGTTTTAATTTTTAAGCAAAGAACAATTTTTCCTCAGGATATTTCTACAAAAGAGATACTGGATTATTTCATAGCACCTGTGTTACAAATGAGCTTGCCAGTGATTTTATTCACATGTTTAATGTAAATAAGAAAGGTATTATTTTCAATTAGTAACTATATATCTTTACTAATTATTGCCCTCAAAGCTACTTTGATACTAAGAGTTATAAACGTTAATTTTGTTACCATCAATAGTGGTTCTGAGCTGCAATATTTGTTATACGATTTTTATTCGTGTATAAATTTTTACAGTTTAAGTCCATGTGTAATATAATACCTACTGTGATCAAATCAATAATGAACAAGATACTTACTTATTGCCAATCCTTTCCAGTTATACTGTGTTTGCATGGCAAAAACTGTAGTTGTCGCACTGCAGTATATAGTGAAGGCATGAATAACAAAGAACAGCACACACACGCATGCACAGACACACACGCATGCACGCACACATGCACATGCACAAACATGGGACACACACACACACAGATGTATGTACACCAACATTCTAACACACCTATGTGTAAATGAGGTATTATGCAAGCGGATACTGTAACTCATATCTTTTACAGCTTTTGACAACAGGATAATGAATAAATATTTTTTTTTTTACAAAGTGTCCTCCCTGAAAAAAGTCTGCCGACGTTTAAGGTATTGGAACATCATTCCTGTAGGCCATTGTTTAAAAACCTTAAAATCCTCACCCTAGCTGGAGTGTTCATATATTCATATCTTGTTATCTTGCAAAGATAGGCTTTAAAACAATTCTTGCTGTGCATAACTTCACTGGCTAGGTAATCTAAGTACTTATAAATGAAGGTTACTGGAAAGGTTGGATTTGGTAAATATAAATGCACTAGGTAGAAAGCACAACTTAGCACAGTTTAGGGTCTTACACCAAAATATTCAGTCTATTGCTAAAATCAGCACCTCAGACATATTCATACCAACCAAACCATTTTGGCAATTAAGATTGCAACTTGTGCTAACTCCCTTATTAGTATGTTGTGTGAGATGGTAAACTGACTGGTTTTCAAGAAGGAACCCCCATCCAGAAATTTATTTTTCTGGGACATGAAGTAGTTACAATTGTAAGTCAACCTTGGGGTACTTATCTCAGATGTGAGATTCCCTAGTGGAAAATACAAAGCGGTTATGGCATTTAATGTCATACTAACAAGTTGGCCATGGCCATTGCTGATCATGCATGGATCAACCACACATGAAGTGGAAGATCTGTGGTTCAAATCCAAGCAATGGCACTGAATCTTTCAGTCCTGATTTTACCTCTTAAAAAAATGTAACTGAAAGTTTAGCTCACCAAGTATGTACTGGGTAAAAGAATAAACCTTCCAAACAACTGTTTGTACTATGTATCCATATTATTAGTACCAAGCTTTTGATTTTGTGACAATGGTCTGCAGACTACTTATGTTCTGACTAGATACTGAATGTCAGCCCTTTTGTGACTGTGAGGGAGAATAAGGTAGGTTGTATACCTATACTAATTAAAATTTACCTATTCTTTGTATACCATTATAGAAATTGTTATAGTCAAGTTTAAAAAAAATAAATAAATAAAAAAAGGTTGTTAAGTTATACAGAATGTTGTGTTATCAAGAGTCAAGTGAGGGTTTTACTATGTTGTTAAAATAAAGAAAATGTTTTTAACCAGCCTCAGGTAAGATACTTTTTTGTGAAATGTAAAAAGTAAATGGAATTGGAAGTTGAAAAAAAGATGAAAATATTATTGAAAAGGGAATGAAAATGAGGGAGATTGTAGAATTTAAGAAGTTGTAAATGTAATTAAGTATTTTATATTGGTGGCCTAGGGAACAGGTGGCCAGGCAACTTCCATTATACTCCAAAGTGTAAATAACTTAGTACAAATAAATATTCAAATCCTACATAGATAACCAAACAGGCATGGTTTTTAAAACACAGCATTAAAATAAGGTACTTATTTTAAAGTAAAGCAGTCCAATATAACTACAGTAGAGAAAAGGGAAATGTCTTAAATAATGATGTACTATGATACTACATTCAACATCTTTTATTCAGCATTAAAAGATTTTCAAACTTAGTACACAACAACAGTTTTCTCGTCACATAACATCTCTATTTTGTCTGTGCACATGTCCAACAATATTCATCATACACTTCATATTTGTCTATTGTTTGTGATGTTGATATTAACTCCCCAAATCAATAAGAGCTTCAAACTTAGGCATAAATATTGCACTATCACATACTCCAATATGCCACATTAGTTATTACTGAATATTTTAGACTTACTTCAACACATATTTAAAATAATATTATTCCTCATAATAACTTATTTACACTATCTGGAATGTTTGACATAACAATGAATATATTTACATTTAAGAATAAATCAACTTATGTATTAAATTGAGGTACACCATTGGAAAGACTATCATTTAAGAATTATGTCAGAAATAAAATGTACCTAAACCATCTGTTGGATGCATTACATCCAGAAAGCATTAATATTTGGTTTTAAGATGCCATCTTTTGGCATGTAACTTTGAAAGAATGCCATTTTCTGAACCCTTACTTTTGATGATGTGTTGTTTACCAGTCAAGAAGCTGCCACAATTCTTCCAGTGCAAGTTCAGTATTGGCATTCTCTAAGACAAAAACACATCTTTTTATAGTACTTGTAACCTTCAATACTTCATATTTAAACAATCTTAGAGAGCTAGAATTAACTATGCATTCACCTTAACCCTTTCAGTCCCGGTGTCCATTATAATGGACATAGGCATTTTTTGCCTACTTGTAATACTTTTAACGGTTTTTTCTGCTATATTCTTGTTATACTGTTCGTCACCAATTAAACCTATGTAAAAACAAGTTCTGAATTGTACAAAATTATTTATTTTTTACAATTTACATTGTAGTGTTTTTTTTTTTATTATAAAGAAAAGAAGCAAAATCCATGCAACCGCAGTCAAATGATACCCCGTCATCATCCACGCGTGCCATCACACCGATTATTTTACGTGGGCCCTCCCCGTCCTTTACCACAGGCACATTTGACTGCGGTTGCCGAGACTCGAACTCCGACCTCAGGCTTTGAGTGCATGGCCAGTGCACTACGTGTTGCCTTAACGATCATGGCTATCCGAGCCAGCAAGCTGAAGGTGTCCCAGACCGCCTAATCTAAACGGGTTTCGAATTAGAGGAAGAACGGCATAAGTAGCAAAATAATTCGGGTCTGAAAGGGTTAAGATGATGTTGATCAAGAAGAACTAAGTGAACCATCTCAAGCAAAGTGCAATACGATGGCAATACTTACGTAGTGCACTATTGATGGCACTACATTCAGCAAGTGCTAGGGTAGGTTTTTCTCATGCAAATTTGTCGCTTTGTATATTTGCAAACAGAACTGTAATTCCTATCAATGAATTTGCTTTGCTGCTTGAGAATTTGGAATGATTGCTGTTAAAAGTGGATAAAGAAATTCAACATTAATCCCAAAAATATTCATAGCACTAAGCCACACAAATAACCATCAAGAGCACAATGCAACTGACAGACTTAAATGCTTTGTGAAAATAGAGCTTTAAGTGCATACATAATACATCTCCCTATTAGTGCTATTATCATCACATGTTTTCCATGTAGGAACATATGTTGCCGAATATGGAATGTTAAGGCAGTAGATAGAACAGAAGATAAGTTATTTATCATTTCATATTTAACACTTATTAATTAGCATCAGGGTTTCTCATTCTACTGCAGTCATTAATAAATTAAAATTTGCAATTAACAATATATTCTGTCAATGGTTAAATTTATCGTCCAAAGAGATGTTTATTCATTTTGAACCAATGTTCAAATTAATCCCATGTTTTTGAGCAGGCTAAACTTCTAATGCATTTAATACTCATTGATCACTGAAATACATCTGTTCTCAATGATCGATTTACAGATTATTAAAATGTGCTTAAGAGATTCTATACATTATAACCCAATTTTACAAAACTAACACTGTAGGTATATCTCATACTTAATTGTGCTAATTCAACCTTGTTTTCTTAAATAATGACAAAATTACAATGGTATAAAAAGAGTTAATATTCAAGAGTATGCAAAAGGACTTTAACAATAACAAGTTAATTAAGTACAATAATCTTAACTGCATTAGTATACATATTTTATTAGTATTTAAAATGTCAAACCTTAATAACATTTTGAATTTCAAATAAAATTTATATTACTGCATAAAAGTCTCATTTGCATTACTTTTATTGTAAGCAAATTTTGCTGTGCAGTTTTAGCTAGGCTCAAGTGTATAGTTTTAGAAAGCATAATATAGAAGTATTTTGTTTCCATTTTACCTCTTCCAGACTTGATAATCTTAGACCTATCAGAGACAAAATTAATATTCACCTACTCACAATTCTATACTACTATTTAATTCAAAATTATAGTTTTTCCTTCAAGCATATAGCTGTACATATAAACTAGGTATTACAAACAGGAAAAAAAAAATACAAATAGTAGTGACAGCACAACTGCTGCTTTTTAAGATATTTTTGCATCAGTTGATTATACATAATGGCAACAGTGGTGGTGATGAATTTTAGTTACCAAAGCTAGTTTTTCTGATGAAGCCACATATTAGGCAAAAATGAATGTTAACTTTTTCAAGACAAGTTGTTAACTAACATAGAGTAGATAACACTTCCATGGCATTTTGGACACTCTACATGAATTCTGCCACTTGCTGATGTGTGTTGTTTTGAAAATATTTCCTCGTTTGAAATTACTGCTACATGACTTTATGTGATTAATTTTATCTCTATAGTTTAAATCTGGCAATTTTAACATTCTTGTATAAAAGATGAAATACTACTTAATTTCATCACCTGCACATTTTGCCAAGTTACACAATCCTAATGTAAAAGAAAATGAAGGATGAAAATTTATTCATGATTTATGGATTTTTCTGAAAAAGTAAATTAGTTTCCAAGTGTGTTAACACAGAAACATTTTAGTAACTGAGAGAAGCAGATCTTGTACAAATTATTCTGAAATGTGAACAAAGAATACCAGATAATCTTATATATTGAAGGAACAGGAATTTTGTTTACTGTTTTATCCATTAAGAAATGCTAAAGGAATATTAAAAACTCTCCATTCCAAAAGAAGGCAATATTTATAGCTATAACATTCTGATTTGTTTCCACATTTTGCAAAAGAAAGAATTAAAATAAAATAAAAGAATGCTCATAGAGAGCTCTTTCATGCAGTGTCCATTATGTATTATGTAAAATGACATGAATGGATGCATATTTATATATGGAATGTATAGGAATATGCCTGTTCTGTTACTCATTTCTAATGATTCTTTTTATGATTTACTGCACATTTGGTGCTTCACTAAATGTTTTCATCAGTATCATTGGACATTTCATTGCTCTTAAGTTATTTTGGATTTGAAGTATGAAAAACTTTTTTGAAAGGAGAACCTTCCATCCTCAATCCTTTACTTTAAAATATCAGCTATGCTATTCTATGAACTAAAAGTAATTCTACTGCAACATATCAGATGTAGGACTGACCAATCAATAGTAATATTACAAATACAATAAAATATTTCTATTCAGCATACAGCTCTAAGTTAGTTTTAAAGCTTTAAAACTTCATGAGGAATTAACTGTGGTGAGCTCTTGTAGTTTAGATAAGATATTTGATCACAACGTCTGGGGAGTTACACTGATTTGATATTTATGTGTCTATATATATTGTAAAAAGAAGAGAAAATATCATTTTTGGAAATGTATAAGTTCACAACCTTTTCTGTAGTATAATAGTGGTTGTAATTTTACTTAAAATCCCCATAAGTGTTTACTATCCTTAGATTATATACAATATGTACATAGAAAGCATTTCTTGCACCCCTATTTACAGCATCACTTCTTTCTAAGCATCTGAAATTATTTATACTTATTATTTATTATTGCTAATGGAATCATAAAACGGACTTCATAACAAACACTATAATAGCATGCTTTGAAACACTCAATTTACTGTGTCAGTGAATATAAAGTGTGTAAGAGAATATCAGTGACAACTATAAGGGGAAAAAGAAAATTGCAATTCTTAAATATTATTTCTGCATAATACTTTGTTTCTTTTTATGATTAAAATCAGGTGTATTCAATATATCACATTCCTTCTGTTTATTACTCTGCATGTATTCTTTTTTCATTTATTTTTTGAAAATTTAGTACAAATCAATGTCAAACTTGCATTGCTCTGATGTAAAACTACTTATTGTCTGACAAATATGATAGAATTCCCAGACAGTGTATGTTACACTGGCAGGAATTTTTCTTTCATTCTCAGAGTATTCCCATACTCCTGTAAGTTAAATATTAAGTATATAATTTTAAAGCAAAAGACTTTACACTCAATTTATTCATTTCACGTAATATCTCCTAGTATTCAATAAACAAAAAACTGAAATAAAAAGTGAAATGAACATTGATAACAGGGTTAAGGACACAAGATCAGTTTATATTAGCAAAACTGAAGAAAAACTACTTAATTTTATACTTGATTTTGCTTGAAATCAGAAAATTACTTCACCTTTTAAATGGTAACTTTCAAAATATGCCTTGCAGAGCTTTTGAAGTATGTAACTTTAGGTCTAAACGTTCCGTTGGGTATTTGGTTTTTAGATGTTACAAAATATATAGGTAGCAAAGTAATGCATTTTATTACCAAAGTACTGAAAATTGTTAAGTTTTTACTTCTGTTTGTCTCAAAAGCTGCCAGAAAAGCAAAACCAAGGCACTTCTATTATTTGGGTATACATTTCACTATTGCTTTGTAATTTCTCAACATTCAATCTTCACAGCTTCAGTAAATGAGATGTTTAAATATTAAATATTTAGCATTACATAAATATAAATCATAGTCTGCATCTTGAATTTTTAACAAAACAGTTTACTACTCACATACTATGGAAAACACCACTCATGATGCCCGTGGTGGGCAAAGGTGGAGAACACAGCAGCCTTGGCTCAGAAAGGACTGTTGCACTGCAGAGCTAGCTAGTTACTTTGGAAAACAACACTCTGAGTGATTTATGTTGCTTTATAGGTATAAAATAATTGTACTATATTATTTTGTGCAAGGATGTGATATTTCATAATGCAGCAACATAAATTTAACATAGAAGTGCATAGAGGGAGTCAAACCTTGCAATTTAGCGAAATTCTGCTTTGGATTAATGTGTGTGTCAATTTCGAGGCAATGTACATTACTAAATCACCATTTTGATTTGTGACAGCCTCATATGATGAACATATTAACTAGCAAGTGGCATTAGCATAAATAGACTGATTTAAGAAAGGAAGAAAAACTTTGTGGAATAAGATTGTGTTCTCTACAATTAACCTGTTGAACTTTTCAGTCTCATATTGTGTATCAAAAAGGATTTTATTTAAAATGTCTCTGATGCTCTTTTTTTCTTTTTCCCAAAGGCATTTATTCGACCATCCATTTCTTCATTCATTCATTAATTAATTAATTCATTCATTGACACACATTTATCTGCATATTCTCTCATCTTTCTCCTCCTCCATCCTTCTCCTTCCAATCTTCCATCTCTTTCCATTATTCTTAACATAATCCCTCCATTCTTTACACTTAAATGCAATAACAAATTACTAAACAAATTGAAAGCCATCACAGTAGTCACTCCAACATGAGGATAATAGTACTCATATTATTTGCACTTAAAAACAAATCGAAAAATGCTATAACTACATTCATCACACTTTCACATGTTCACTTGCAAGATTTTGACTCACTCTCAGACTGCTACCATTAAGCATATTTAAAACAAAAACTCAATCACTAACATGATTTCAAACATCATGGTCTTGCTCTGGATCTGGATCAGTGTTCACATTGTTCAACAATGTATAAGAGTCTCGGATGATTAACAAACGATGTTGCCCATTTATTATAAAGCTGCTTCCACGTCGTAAGGTTTCTTTTCCTTTTTCTATTGTTTCCTTTGTAAAAACGATGTTCTTGTAGGCCTTTACAAATACAGCAACAAGAATGATGGTCCCAATGGTGACTAAACCATAGTTGAGTACTGGTCCTGCTATTTCAGCAACTGTGGTTCCAAGGTAAATCCATCGACGTATACTTGGAGTTAGCTCTGCTACACCCTGGAAAGTTAATATAAAATATTATGTATAAAATCATATTCAAGAAACAGGTAAATGTTTTTGAAAGATGATAACTAGAGAATCATGGAATTAAAGAGAAAACCACTGCGTTGTTTTAAATTATATTCTTCTACATAGCTTACAATTTGTTTTTATGTGAAATACCATACACATAATAAAAGGTGTGAGTCTATAAAGAAAATCGACATCTCCTACTAGCATTATGTGTAAAAAGGTAGAATAATAATAAATGAGAGAAGAGAAGGAATTAGTATACATAAGCAGATTGTCATTTCTGACTTAGCAAATGATTTCAGGTATAAGCTGCAATATTAACTTTATTTTATACTACCCATTTTGTTTAACATGGGAAATGAATGAACAAACGAACAAATGAACAAACAAATGAACGAACGAATGAATGAATGAATGAATGAATGAATGAATGAATGAATGAATGAATGAATGAATGAATGAATGAATGAACAACCAAACAAACAAACAAATGAATGGATGAATGAATGAATGAATGAATGCATGAACAAACAAACAAATGAACAAACAAATGGGCAAATGAACAAACACACAAATAAATAAACAAGTAAATAAATAAAGAATAATAGTAACAATAATAATAGTAAGGACGACGACGATGATGATGGTGATGGTGATGATGGTAATGATAATAATATAAATTATGAGTTATCTCTTGTTATACGTGTTTACTTCTTTAATACAATAATATACATTTTTAGATTAACTAATTATTGTTCTCTTAATTGTATAATTATTTTTCTTCAGATACAGTGAAACTTAGGGAATTCAAATATTTGAATTCAAATTGTTCTTTAATTTCAACTTTTCCTTTGTCTCCTTGAACTTGCTATGTAAACAGGGCATAAATGTAGTCTTTGTAAATGTAATGTAAACCCCGCGCGACAGCCCACGAAGGGCCAAGGCCTACCGCCCAGCCGCTGCATCCCCCACCTCTGCCCACTACAGGCGGCATTGGTGAGGTGCAGTACTGGAGGGTGGGACGTGGTCAGCGCCCCGAGCCCTCCCGGCCAGTTATGCGGTCTTCTCGACCTGGGGCCGCTACTTCTCCATCAAGTAGCTCCTCAATTGGTCCCCCCGGGACCTAACGAGGCTGAGTGCACCCCGTGCCAGACCTCCCAGAGGGGATAAAATCCCCATGCTGGTACCGGGGATCGAACCCGGGTCCTCCGCGCCACAGGCAAGAATGTAGTCTTTTATTCAAACATAATTTTGTTTAACTATGTTAAGTAGATTTTCCGGGTTTGTGGGCCGTGGTCGAGTTGGATTACCTTCCTCCGACGTTTCGCTGGAAACTGCGTCCAGCATCTTCAGGGTCAACCTCTGTTATTATCGGCTGCACATAAATTAAAGTTCACTGCAAACTTTCATATTCATCTTTGTTTGTTATTAGTGTCCATTGGTAACAAATTTTCACGATCGCTCGTTCTCATGAATACCAACATGAGATTATCGATCTCAAAATGCCGGTAAATGGGACGTCTCTGATCATGGTATAAAGGAGAAAGCTTTCCGTGTTTCGGGTTTTCTTCTCCCTCTTATTAGAGCCGGGAGCCAAGTTTTGCTTATCTGCTGTCTCTCTTTTTTTCGGTTGTAGGAGTTTTTATGCATAAAAATCTGTATCGCTTCCCGAGTCAAGCGAGCCTGGTAGTGGCTTGTCCATGAGAGTACCTCCGTGTCTTTGTAATTCACGTCGTGGCTGAACAATAGAGAGTGTTCTGCCACCGCTGACTTGTCCGTCTGCCCCAACCGGCTATGTCTTTCATGTTCTTTTAGTCGAGTGCTGATACTCCGCATGGTGGTGCCTATATGTACTTGTCCACAGCTACATGGTATTTTGTAAACACCGGCTGTGCAGTGTGGATGTCTTTTATCCTTAACGGAGTTAAATAAATCTTTGACTTTCTTTGTTGGCCTATAAATAGTCCTAATGTTGTACTGTTGTAGCAGTACAATCCAACAGGTAATCCAACTCGACCACGGCCCACAAACCCGGAAAATCTACTTAACATAGTTGATAATGCCGGCCGTGAAAGCCTCAACACTTATATAATTTTGTTTAATTTGAAGAAAAAGTCTCCTGAAAATTGCTGAATTATGGAATGTTGTAGGGTGAGAGGGAACTCTTATTATGACAATGGGCAAACTTCTAATTCTAAAACTGAAACATTGTACAGTTACTGCTTTTGTTTTTTTCAAGAAGCAAGAGACATCAGGATAACACTGCTGTGCTACAATTACAAGAAGATCTTTTGAGAGGAATTTAGGGACTCAGTAACCACAGTGACAGAAGAGCTCAAGTATGGCTCACATTTAGACTAATCAACAATGCTTATGAATCTCTTAGTAAATATATGCTCTATAAAAGATGTACTATGTTTAATTGATTCATGACATCACCATAGCTATCATGTGCTGGTTATCTCCAATTTCCCTTCTAGACTGTAGGTACATCTCTCAGGGATATTTGTTGTGGTTCTAATTGTAACTCTGTGAAGCTAGAGTACTGTGTTGCATGCTTGTTCGATGTATTGTTAACCAGTGTGTATATATTGTTTAGGTAATGAATGTTTTATGTAATCTAAATGACCCGAGGTGAATACAAAACACTCATATTAGCACACAAGGTTACAGTGATACAGAAAGTTCACTGTGAAGGAACACACAATGAATTTGGAGGAATGCATTGTCTACCGCCTTAAAAAAATAGGCATGTCCTATTGAGCAATTGGGCCATTCATGGAGGGTGGCAGAGCAAACAAATAAGAGGAAAAGAATATCCTGAACTTGATACTAATATGCTGAAATGGTTTACACAAGCAGGTCACAAAAGTATTTCTATTAATGGAATATTAATTAGGGTGTAAGCTGAAAATTTTGCCCCTAAATTGAGTAAAAGTGATTTTAAGGCCAGTAGGGGCTGGCTGAGCTCAGAATATAGGTTATACAGATTGTTAATACAATTTGTTTTAGTTAAAATACCTTGGAAAATTTCAGTTTCCTCTTCATATTTGAATTACATAAGTTTCACTGTATATACTTCATTAATACAGAGCCTTTGCTTCAATGCATGGCCATATTATAGGGAATTACTTGCCCTGCATTATGCTGCTGCTATCTGATTTTTTCCCGTCCACTTTCCCTCCTCCCCATGTTACAGTTAATCACCGATGCAAACTCTGCTGTACAGAGGTTGATACATAGTGAGGCCACATGCTTTCAGTGTATTAATGCTGTTATAACATCAAAGAGTCTGTATATTTTAGAAGACAGAATCCTCATGTGTGATTCCTATATGATAACAGACCCTTGTAGATAAGAGATGGTGATATATGGATTCCCTGATCTTTGTGTGCCTCACAGAGAAAGTGTTTGTAATCTTGCAAAGAGATATAGGGATGCAGGATCTATTTTTAATAATTTCTTATCATATATTAAATTATATCGTTATGTTCTTATACAAGAAAAGCCTGATCACTGGAGAAAAGTTATGTAGCACAAAGTCCAAAGAAATCTCTGAGGAAGCTTGGATAGGATTCGAGAATTTCTCAAACCTCAGCTTGGAATACCACTAATCATTTAAAATTAAAAGTTCTTAGATAACTGTAGTTTAGGAATTGCAACTATGCAATAATGTAATAGATAATTTCTGCAATTGGGTGCTGAATAATGTTAATGATTGGTCTATTAACCAAGGTTTGTTTTTATGCATAAAGTATACCAAGGTTATTTACGTTGTGATGAAGTATTAACCAGTGTTAATGCAAATTTTCTTAGGGTATGACTGAACAGGAACATAATTTCCAACATCATCCATGACTAAGATATGTGATTATTGCATTTAAAATTTGCATGAGAAGTTTATGAGCTTGAATTTTAGGGGCTACTCACTGTGCTGGCTAACATTGTGCTTACCGATGCCAGGAAAATTCCCTTTAGTCCAGCCATGTGTCCAAACAATGTCATCAGTATTTGAAAAGAAAAATTTTACCATTCGGAACACCATGACGAATCTGGTTTAGTGAATATGATGGTAATATCTACTTTATAAATCCATATACAATAATGAATAATTGCAACAGGTAGTTTTAAGTTTATAGATTATTCTATTTGTTCACACATGACACTTTATCAAAGGCATAAAAATTCTAAGCAGTTTGCATTTATCAGCAATAATTCATCCTAAGAACAAAAGAATGAAGTAGTTCAGGGACCCCTGCTTTTAGTGGGACAGTATCGAATTGAAACCTATGTACTGTGTCCCACCTATATGTCTCGTGGGACCTACGTTTGTACCGCTATTTAATGTTACTTTTCTATTAAATTCTTGTTAAGAATTCATGCTGAGTGTAGTTTCCTCTGGTGGGAATTTGAGAAATTGGTGCCTCAAATTGTGACATGGGCATTAAAAACGTAGGACACAAAGAAGTCACCACTACACATTATGGAGACACTACATTATGGAGACAGAAGGAAAGTGTTTTGGAAAACAAAAAAATTATCTCCTTTTGAATGCTGGCAGGAAGTTTCAGTATTAGGGACATTGGGAGTGAATTTTTGAGCAAAATTGGTCAAAAATTCAATTTTGTTTTTGCTGCAAATGATCTTTGAATGTTTGGGCATCCACAAAGAGTGAAAATTTGCAGTTTCCCCTGTCTATTTGGTTGCTACAGACATTAAAGAGCCCTGCGCATGTGGTATGTTGTCCCTTTAAAATCAATCAGCCACACCTCCCTGCATGTTTCTAGAAATTGCTCCGGCTTTTTCACATTTTCTGTGAATGTCAAAGCAAAGTTTCCACTTATAATGGTTTGCCGCTTTGGCTATAGGTAGCTACCTATATGATATGTCTGTGTTGAATGAGAAGTAAGAACATTTATTGTGCTTGTTATTTTGCTGTATTTGTGTTGGATTAATTATCTGGTGATTCTTATAAATAGATTTGTTTTGTGCATGGAGAGTTAGCTCCAATTTACAAATGTTTTGGTTAACCACAGGTAAAGGCAAAATTTCTGCATGTAGGTATAAGTCAATGTATTGCATGGACTCCAGGACACTTACATTTGGTGTTCCTATAATAGAAGTATAGCTCACAGTGAGACTCCACAGAGCCATTACAAGTTGTCTGTGTAGTTCGATGATAGTATAGTTAGAAGCATTATTCCTATTATATTGGAGACTAGCTTGCTTTGAACTAGTACACTATGCTAGTGGGGGACACAAAATACAAATGAAAGTGTTCACTCATTTGAAAAAACTGTCCCAAAGAAATGTTTACTTCTAAGAAGCAGCTAGAAATTGGGGCATTAAATGTTTTTTCTGCTCTTAATATGGGCTGCTCAGCTTCTCAGGAACTGATAAGTGTGGTAACAGGTAAGAGATGTTCAACAACTGCTTCAAATATCATTAGAAATGGGATATAACTCTACTCTACGAAAGCAGGAGACTTACTGCTACAAACAGGAAAGAGTTTGCAGGTAGCTAAAAGAGCTCAGAAGTACAGAAGAAGGACAAAAGATAAAGTAAAAACATGATCTTGAGGGAAGGCATTTGTCAAATTTTACTTAAACTGGTCAAAAGTTAATAGATCATTTATGCAGTGTTTTATGGTCCATTTTTATTTATTTTTTTTTTCTGTTATTTAGTGTAGTGAAAATTATTTTTTGTTTGTTAAGCCAATGTTTTAAAATACCTAAGGAACATAACTCATTTTCCAGCATAATTTTTATAAATCAGCGTTTTTCTCAAAACTTCATTTTCACACATCCCTAATGTTCTACGTGTCTCAATTTTTGTTCATATACAACTAAGATTCCCCAAAGTGAGTAGAAGTATCCACTGTAATACTTTATGTCCCAAAATACATGTTAACACCAGTAATAAGTTTTTTAAAATTTTTTTTCATGAATAAAATCTTAATTTGAGAGATGAAAATTTTGAACATATTAAAAAAATTATAATAAATACACTCATCAAATTTATTGAAATAATCAGACATTGAATTTTTATTTATGACACAAAGCTAAAATTTAAAAATACTAACCCATTTTCTCAACTTTTGAGGCGTTTGCAACATTTTGAATATGCAATACTTTTACACACAAAAAAATAATTATCAAATAATTCATAGCTCCGAAAGTACTCTTCCAATTTGAATAAAATTTGGTATTCATACCAGTTTAATAGCAGTGCAATTACAATAAAATTTTCAGAAATAGCCACACAAAACAATGGAAATTTGAAATTTCATTCCCAGTGTCCCTTAAACAAGGAGTATCACTTGAAAACCTTAACAAACTGCTAGCATTCTCATTTTGTATTCTGGGAACTAACACTGCTGTAGAGTGAATATTGTCCCTTGTGAATACAGTTAGGACAAAAGAGCACAATCTCATGGATATTGACACGTTGAAAGCGGTAATTACAGTAAAACATTGCTTCAGCAACTATAAGTGTGGGCATTTTTTTGACTTCCTTTTAAAAATCATAAAATTTTGACTCTGATTCATAGATCTGCAAAATACAGTTCACAAAACCCAGAAGATACAGCAACATCACCTTCTAGCAGTAGAGTGACTGGAAATACCATACAGGCCTCCTAAAGGTGAGTACAAATTATAATATCTTTATTATTAAAGTGTCCTGCTTCTTTTATTTTAAACTCTAGGATCCCTAAGGTAGTACTTTTAACTTAATCCAACTTGATTGAAACATGATATTTTGTTCTGCAAAATAATACTTACCTCTTGAACCCACACAATAGGGAAAACAATATCTCGGAACTTGGAAACAGCATGTATGTAGGGAGCATGCTCAACTTTCAAATTCAGCTGCACTCTTACTTGACCTTCAATAGGGACACCCAAACTCTGAAAAATACAAAGGTATTTATAACAAGCAGACAGGTATTGTGTCCACAAATCTCTTGTCAATTCTTAAAAAAGCTTTCAATTGATCACATTTAAGCCAACCTTTGTCTCTTATTTATAGACATGTGTCCTTTTTATACAATGTTTTGTGTTTTTCAATGCTATATGCTTTAATAAATCAAATAAAAATCATAAGATGGCTTCATTAATTCAAACACTAAAGACAAAAATATCTCCTACAAGTATTCCCAAATTATATTTTGATACACCACTATTTTTGTTAGATTTAACTGACCTTGGAAAGTAAAATCAGATGCTCATGGCAATTATATTAGAGGAAAAAAATTAGTATTCATTTCTCATTCCCCCTTTTTTAATAAACACAAAGTTATACGTAACATTATGATTTAAGCTTATAATATTGCATACTTTCAGTGGTACAGTGGGAATATGTGGCACATTGTGCCACTATTTAGCTATTACTGAGAAAAATGTATTCAAGTGATTTTTTGTTTAAATGCAAGTTTGAGAAAATGAAATCAGCACTTTAGGGTATACGTATGTGAAGAAAATGCTAGCACACAAATGCTCATACAGCCAGTTGTTTTTGAGACAGAAGTATTAGTTTTAGCATTATCATTTTGAACATTACCATTAATGTATGATAAAATTTAAAAAGCTTTCCACATTATAGAAGGTAGATAATTATACATCTGGACACATTAAGGTACCTTTTCTGATAAACCAATTGATATATTTCCCTATATCTCCTAATCATATGAGAAATATGGGGAATTTTTAGGCAAAACAGGGTAGTGGCTGTATTCAGTGACAGTTTGCTCAGATTTTTATGCTATTTGTGATTTCATATTACTCCAGTCTCCTTACAGTATAATATTCCTAGTCTGTAATAAAGGTTTATTTATAATCCCTTATGCCACAGATAAGTCCTTTGAACATTAATGCTTGAAATTATTACCTTTTTTATTACTATTTATAGGCAGCAATGAAATAAAGGCCAAGGCAAATGAACTTTGATACTGGCAGATATAAACAAAAACAATATTCCTTATTACTCAGTCTGGAGGTTTAGTCAGAAAAACCATTAGATAGAGGAAGCATCAGGTTACAAGATATTAAGCCATGGTTTGTTGTCTTCTACATCAATGCCATTGGGAGGTTGACATAAAATTTTTGTGCCCCATTTGTTTGTTTAACCTAACTAGATGGTCCAGTGTTTTTATTCCGGTGTAGCATATACCTTCAGATAACCACTACTCCTCTTGGTTGCTGTAAACAGCTCGTTGTACATGGTTCACAATGCAGTTAATTTCATACATTCACGGTTCAAACCTCCAGGCTTACTTATTGCTAGTACTCTCTTACAGTGATGAAACAATTGTCCATGTTTATCTTTTCCTTTTTCTAAAATATGTAACATTTAATAAGAATAATTTTATAGACTTTTGGTTTTTATTCTCTGCACCTTTCAATAACAATTTCTAATTTAGTTGGTATAAGTAATATTTAACTTACCGGCTGAATAAGGAAGTAAGTTTCATGTAGTTCTTTTTCAGGCTTGAGGCCTTCTACTTCTTCCAGCAGTGAAGGATCTGCTTGATAGAAATGGGGAAATGAGAGAAATACTGGTGCACCTGAAACAGCCATAAGTTCAATAAGTTAACTTTGTAGACCAGTAGAACATTTGTATACCTACATTTTACTACAGCAATTCTGGTGAAGAGAATTACTTGACTGTGGCAGTCAGTGTCTTATAGTGTCAATATCCAAACACAGGTATATACAGGAATACACAGGAATATACAACATTCACGATACCATCTAGGAACAGATGAAATTTAATACAAATGGAAATTAAGTTTTTGACTGTCAGTGAGAGGAGGAATGACAGAAGGAGATGGGGCATGATGCATCACCATTTTGCTAACCCTGCTCAGAGAAAATTACCTCTTAAATAGTGGCATTCTTGCAATGAAAATCTTATAAACTTACCTAGCTGGCATGGGCTGATATTCTGCAATCCTTTTTTGGGGCAATATGAAGGATTATTTTCACAGTAGCACTTGTTATCTGGTTGCTGCTCTGGAAGATCAAAAATATCCTCTGGTGGTGTGAAAAGGTCCACTTGGATTCCATCTTTAACAGTGGGTTTACGGTAATGAAGTGGCATAATTCGACACAAATCCTTATCATAAACGTACTGCACATCACTGTTTGTATATTTTCGTGGAGGGAAAAATGATCCCTCAGAAGCACGTATATCACTGCATGGTTTGTCATTCCAGTAGGGAAGATGATCTAATCCATTTAGCCGGTTCAGCAATCCAAACTCCTTCATTGTTGTGTGACCAGTGAAAATCGTTGATACTTCATCTAATGTACCATTTCTCTGGAAAAATTTTAGAGCATTCATAAATTTTAGAGCACAGCCTTAGGTGAGAAAATTACTCAGTGTTACTTTCTATTTGTTTGTCTTTATTAAGAACTTAGTAGTCCTGTAATATTACAAATTCTGAAGGGCAAAGCAGTCCTGCATATTTCTCAAATAGAATTGATTACTACCCAAAGTTTTACTATGCAGATAAACAAGTCTCATTTTTGCAAGGAAAGACTTCAAAGATGTTTTGTACCATATTGCTACATTAAATATACTCACAATAATTAGACTTTGAAACACTGATATTATTTCTGTTTGATGATTTTAAAAAGAATGATAATGAAGAGTGTATGCATGGTTAGTTAAAGCAATCATGTTAAAAGGGCTATAGTCATACTTTACCTATTTTCTGATGTGCTTTTAATTTAATATTAATTTTGTTTGTTAAAGTAGACTAATTACTTTAAAAGCTATTAAATTATTGGGACAATAATAATTTAAGGACGAAAGCAGATACTCAAGTAAATACATTGGTAAATTCTGATATCAACTTAGCCATTATTCACAATTGGTGATCCAAAAGACTGAACTGGCTGTGCTGTGTTTTGTCTGTACAGGTCCTCTGTGCTCGTCACTGACTGCTGCTGTTATAGAACAGCGCGGATAAAACCATACTTACAATATGCTATTGTTATCAGCTTTTCTTTCTTTTGTTGTATCTTATTCTGGTGTTTACATATTAATGTATATGAGATACCCTTTAGTGTAGTATATACAGAGTATTAGAAATCTAGGTATCTGTACTATGAAGTGGGAGGTTTTCCAGCAGAAGTTAACTAAGCCTTATATAATAAACAATTGTGCACAAAAACAGCTATGTTTTATATAGCAAGAAGGATTATTGCTTAGTTTTCGGTCATATATTTGGTTCTTTGTTTTCACTCTCTTAGCCTTAGTGGCATCATAAAGGAATTATCTTGATATTAGGTATGTTAACTAAAAGGACTAGTTAGGGGCAATATATTGCACTTCCTCTTTCATTTAAAAATTAGCACATTACTGGAATGTTTTAGTATAATGCAACAAAATACATTAGCAAGTGCCAGTTAGTTCTAACACAAAAAGAAATGGAAGAAAATATGACAAGAATATGGATGAACCACTTAAATACTTACACCAAGAAGAAGACCCATTCGAGGAGCAGGCCTATAATGTCTTGGAAAGAATGTATTTGCCAGTCTCACTAATGTATCATCATATCCAAACAAGAGCTTCTCTGCAGTGACATTAACAAAGGGTTTCATCCCCATTGCTCTCACCATTACTGATATTGACGTTCTTGCTATCCTTATCATCTGGTTGCTTTGTGTAGAGAGGGTCTGCAACATAAATTGCCATTTTAACTATAACATCTGGCATTATATTGCCTCAAGGAATCCAAAATATAAATCAGGAACATACTAGATGTAATCATATATCTCAATTTTACATTCAGATGTTAACTCCATACTTTTTATGCAGATACCTGTACTTTTATAAATATCAGTATTGCTGCATGAGCACCTATTAGACTTCCTGATCTAAATGAACATTCCATTTTTCTTTGGGTGTATTGATAACACAATTTAAATAACCTTATGAATAGGCTTTGGTCCTGGTTGCATGTGGTGGGCATTTCAATTATGTTCGCAGGAGGTTTTGTGATGTAGCACACATTGGGTAGTAATGATACATTCACGATACCTTGTAAACAGATTAATAGTGTATTTATATATATATTGACAGTGCCTTCAGAAGTGCTCATTCAGTAACAGATTGGACATTTAGTTTAAGTATTTATTCTAAATACAAATATAAACAAACATATTTTCACTTCTTAATTAACATAGAATTTAGCCTGCTCTATTTGTTTCACAAATACTTGCCAATTCTTTGCAGATATACATGACAAATATGTCAGAGGTAAACAGGACCACAATATATGTAAATTACTAACTGTAATGCACTAATGTACTAAATTCATTAGACAGTGAGAGTAGTGCTGCAATAGACATATAAAATCACTAATATCAGAATAACTAAAGAATCTCTAGTATACATTAACAATAACCTTACAGACCTATCTAAAACAATAACAATGCCTGCAAATCTAAACATGTGCGAAGCACTTCAATTAGTGGAAAAATTATCACAAACAGTAAAAGAAGTACCATCAGATTTGGTTACTACAAGAGTAAGAATGAAATTGAAAAATGTTCTGCACAAAAATGTTGGATATTCAACTATGTATGATGTAAGGACTGCAATGTTGGGTTTTCTCAGCAAACATACATCCACAAGAATAAACATTTGCAATTTTCCTTACTTCCGATATGCACCAGTCTCATCATGTGACATTGAGAAAAGTTTTTCTACTTACAAAGTTATCTTCACTGATTACAAAAATTGCTTCTTACTTCATGCACTAAGACAACATATCATTACTCAATGAAACTGTGAAAGTGAGCTATATACAGGAGAACTCTTGGTTTTCATTTTTGATACTATAAATACCTTTAATTATCCTTCTTAGACTAATTCCAGTGCAACCAGAACGTTATTAATTTATTTTACTGTGAGTGGAAGGATTGTTTTGTTCTAGTTGAATGTTTGCTACATACTTACAAAGAAAAGTTTATTATATGTTACATTAAACTATATAGAGAGAACAAATATTGAAGATACAACAGTAAAACAAATCCAAATGCTCTATGAGCGCCGATATCAAACTGTAGTGATGTGCCACCCTGCCCTTCCCTACCTCTGCTGTCAACAAACATGAAGTGCAAACTAATACAGTGAAGAAGCTCTCAATGTAGCATTGTTTGCAACCTGGACCAGAGCCTACTTATGAATACAGGAAGCCATTACCATTTCATTGGTTGTTTTAGGCAATGTACCCTTGTGCCATGGCCTAAAACAGCCACTGAAATGGCCATGGCTTCGTACAATGATAAATAATGTGACAGACTGAGGGTGCAGAGAGATTTTCTTTGGCGGTCATGATACATAATAAACCACAAAGCAAGCACATAGGTGATAAGATTAGCATTACTTACCACACTTGTCTGTTTTAACAGAATTGTGTGCTTTCCCAATACTGGATTTGATGTGTAAGTTATTGCATTTCATACAAATTTTGTAATTTCCAATATAGAAGGTTGATAATGACTGTACACCTGTCCTAAACAAATCAATATTAATACAAGATGGTGTTGTGTTCCCTTTTTTATTTCTATCTTGACATGGACAAATGCAAAATGTACACTCTGTGTTAAGTGCACAGATTGGCCAGCCTTGTGTGTGCATGTGCTAGTAGGACCAATATGCCTAGATTTTTTGGAACTATCTACACTGGACAAAAAACAAGCATGTGGGCAAATTCTAACTATTAAATATGTAAGGTAGTTAGGTTTATTTGTGATTAAATATCACTGCAAGTGAGCTTAAATGTACACTTAGGATATCTTTTCCTCCGTTTTGAGTGAGAGCAGACCTTGATAACTTTTTTTTTGGGTTATGTCAAAGACTGCAAAAAATATACTGTGATGTGCCTCAGTGGAGTATTGCTGTCAAATATTGCAACTAAATTAATCTATTATTATTATTGAAGTGTTTGAGTATGCATCAAAGATTGTTAATGATTAGACTTTTATATATTTCTCTATGACATTATTCTTTACTGATGTTCAAATTGTGATTGCTGATAGTGAGAACACCCTCCAAATAGCTGCTCATACTTTATACAAAACAGCTAATCAATATAATATACTAATATTCCCAAATGAAACAGAAGTATGATTAATGATGATGTATCACCCAATCGGCAGAAGATCTTTGGGAAGACCAAGGAGGAGGTGGAGAGATTAACAATTTTAATCAAGAGAGCATAACAAGCAAAAGCCTAATAATTATGGCAAGAAGAAGAACAAGAAGAACAAGAAGAAGACATGCACTTTCCAGCCTGGGCTGCGCCGTGGCCGAATGGTTAGACCATTCACCTCTCACCAAAGTGCCCGGTTTCGATCCCAGGCGACCGTATGTGGGATCTGTAGTGAACGAAGCGACGCAGGGAGGGGTTTCCTCTGCCATCTCGTTCCACCAGTGCTCCATCTTCATTCCATGCATCATCAGTGTCACCGTCTGCGGTGCTGCATGTAGTAAAAGCGGACGTTAAACACTACTCCCTCCCAAAGAAAAATACCACTTTCCACCCTACATAGAATCATGTAACAGGAAATTCATTTTGCTCCAGAGAAATTCTTCTTGCTTTAGTCAGTAGTTGCAGGCTTTAACGATTGAAAGTTACCTATGTTTTAACTACACGTGGAATTTGGGTACACCATTGCACCATTTTGTCTCCTACATCTCAATAGCCTGGTATATTTCCTTGCATCGTGAGTAGAACAAAGTGCGGCAACAGTCTATCCATACGAGTAGATGGGTTTGGGTATGAAGAGGCAAACAAGACCCAAGACATCAACGTTGATGTAATGAACGCGGCGACTATACTGCACGGCTCCATTTGCATTGGAATAAAAAAGGTGAACACATGATACATATATTATTTACCAATGTGGTTATTGTTTAAATGCACTACTTACCAGAAGGGGAATATTAGGCACTGTAACGTATTGGTCTTTGTCAGCAGAAAGTTCTGGAATAAACTGCAAGATCTTTTTATGCTGATAAGTGACTGTGCCGTTATCATGGAACTGAATGTTAACTTTCTGCATATCTTCCCTGAAAATGAAACAAAACATAGATAATCAATGATAAAGAGTCTGAAATGTTATGCTAATGTTACAACATAAATAGCACCTATTCAAGTGATCTGTGTAGTAAAACTCGGGTTGTTATTTATCTGGTTCAGAGAATACCTAACGAAGCCATTACGGAGTTTGCCATTCTAGAATCCAGTATCTTCAATACATTTGAGCCGATCACTGTACATTTTATTTTTACCAGCTGTTCTCGAATAGGTTCAAGAATTTTGTTAGTTCACATACTAACTTCAACTCTGCCTAAAATAAAAAGCATTTCCATAGCTCGTTTCAGTGTAATCGCCAAGTTGAAAATGTTACAAGTATGACGCCAAGCACGTAAGAGCAGTCTCCTGCAAAGTGCCGTATAGGCCTGTTGATGACATTGCGGTAAGAGAAGTTTTCTACCTCACAGGGGCTTCAATATTGCTGCAGGGAACAAAAAAGAAAATCCTGCCTGATTACTTGCCAACTTAACAGATTCCCAAGTACCCTGAGAAGATCGTTTAGTTCACACAATTGCATGTTTGAACTTCGGTTTAGGAGAAAAATCTGCGAACATTGCGGAAAATTCGGAATAAAAAGAATGTGGATTTTGAGGAGTAATAGATATTAGTGCTTTAATGAGCGATGGGTATTCGTATGATGATGCAGATATTAAAATCAGCAAATACAAGAGTGCCGTTTTTGAGTTCTAAAGTCACCTTTCTCGTCTTCTTTTCTTCACTATATACTCGTTGCTGCTTGTCTTCAGTGCAAATGTCTTTCGATGCAAATGTATGCCAACTATTTTGAAAATCTCGCCAAAGAGCCTCAAGATGATATATAAAAATTATCGATGGAAATTTACAGAAAAGTAAAAATGACGTGGTACATACATTGAGAAATACCTTCTACTAATTACGGGCCCTAGCGACTTAGCTGTACACGGCCCTTAAACCCTACTCACTCACTGACTCACTCACCCACCCACCTAATCACTCACTCACTCACTCACTCACTCACTCACTCACTCACTCACTCACTCACTCACTCACACACACAACACTCACTCCTATTAAAGACCAACAAAATTAATTCCTCTGAGAGTTCATTTAGGGGTTTACAAATTCAACTAATACTGCATGTTAAAAATTATTTCAAGAAAGACAAGAGATGGTTGTATTGCTTCTGGAATGTTATGTATCCCATTCAATTAATTCTGAAGAGTTTCGCAACTGCAATAGTTCAGAATTTCAATGGCACACACCGGCACTTAACAGGGTCCCAAGATAGAAGTTTAGGGGTTCTGACCGGCCAAGCAGGTGATCTACTACCTATCCATTTATTTTAACATGCAACTTTATGCCACACTCTTGCTTTGCGAGTGAAGTATGCAAACGCATTATCATGCATGAACTATAAGGTGATTTGTGTTGTGAGTGGATCATCTTCACAAAGCAGACAACCCAACTCATTTACCAAAACTGTCACTACACTTGACCAGTGTGAGCGGTAACCCCGGTGTAATTAAATAATTGCTCACCATTCCGTATGGAGTGTTCACAGAAAATCGATTCTGACATCCTCCGTGAGAATTCACAAAATCCTATAATGCATGTTTAGTTTATTATATTCCCACGGCTAATCAGGGCCCGAATTAGTATACAACATCGCATGGATGAATCTTAGCCGGTAACACAATACCGGAGACCCCTACAAAACCAATATCATATTTAAGGTACCAACCAAATTCCTAATGTGCTGTTAGGTTGACTTGCTCCACAATTCACAACTACTACAGTTTTTAAAATTATACTTTTACATCTACAAACTTTAAAATTATATTTTTACATCTACAAATTTGGATAGCAGTAGATGAAAAGAGGTATAAAGTTCCTCCCGAGAAGAACTGATGTATAAGGTTTAGATTTAAGAGCGGTGTGGAAGACTGGGCAGTAAGCTGCGTACACATTTCAGGTATACTACATCAAATGGATATTTATTCTGCAGGCACGACATCTCAGGTAATAAATGTATTCAAAACAGTATTCTGAAATTACACACTGGTTTCGAAACAATACTCAAGCATCTAAAATAAATAATATTTATATTGACAGATGGTATTTTGCTCTTAATATACTCATTTCCACGTTCACCAACGTCCTTATTCTATTTCATCACCCAGGTTATTCTAAAATTCCTGATGTCCCGTGCAAAATTTCCGATTGTGGTGGCAGAACCTTTCCTGAATTAAAAGTATTTTGTTGCCGTGTCTGTAGTAACGAACTACTCTGAGCAGACTCTGTGTTTCACTGTAAAATGAATACAATCAACAATGATATATTTCGAGTACGTGTATTTCATACATGACCCTATCAGAGATTTGATGTGTATACAGACTGTTTGGATTATACACCGCGCACATTTAAGCCTTCATAGATTCATAGGGGCTACCACTCTCCACTAGACGGGATGAAATGAGGGAGCCACAGAAGGCTACAGGCTGCGGGCAGGCGGTCACAGAGACGCGCGGAATCCCTAACAATTCCAGGCTCAAAGACCCGTCTCACTGCTAGACCTGTCTAGAGAAAGAGAGAGAGAGCAATGAAGATCCATCAACCAAGCAACCCTCTGAATACTCTTTCGAGCAAGCGTCCGCGCCATCTGTCCAGCACTGTCAAACACCATGCAACCTAGAAGCACACCTGAAATAAGGGAAGGAAACGGAATGAAAGGGAAACGACGTAAAGGAAATCATGGTATATAAGAAACCACTCCACCGTTTGCCTACTGACCAGGAAAAACCACGATAAACCTATGGTCAGAAGTAGTAGTCGACGAGAATGTACCGGGACCTCCCAAGTGCGGAGCCATCTCACTCCGTGTACGCAGATTTATATTTTCTAAATATATTACAAAGAAATGTAACTGAAAAGTGTGTACACTTCACCTTCGCCTATGGAACATTGTGGTATCTACGTAAATGGTTAAGGAAAATCGAGTTCATTAAAGCGCTGTCCTAGAAGATTCTGCGGAAAGTGAAAGCCCCAGTAATACACACACAAGAGGAAGTGCAAGAGCCCCAACGATTTCTTCCCATGAATACCATTACGTAATGCTCAGATAGTAAATTCAGTTTTCGCAGATCTAGTTTATGCCCCGATAGGGAAAGTTCACAAACATTTCCCGTTACAAGCTTGTAGGCAATAAAACTCTCTCATAAAGCTAAACACGGTGTGTTATGTCTTTCGATATCTACCATCAAAGAATCTCACTCCGAGAATGTTCTTCTGCCAGTGTAATACCATTTCTCATCCCCTTCATTCTCATCAGTTCTTCCCACAGAGTACAGGCAAACGCAAGGCTTAAAATATGCATATAATAAAACTCCACGAGACATGTTTCTGCTCGTTCACGAGTTTCAATGAATAGGTATGGCTAAGAATGTAAGCGACTATTCGGAGGCCACACGCCACATTAAATTTGTTTGCATATGTACTCGTATCTTTACCATTTCATGAAGAACGTCCGCATCTAATGTTATGAAACTTGATTTGGTATATAACATACTTTAGGCACCACTAAAGAGATTTGTAATCGGCTAAAGTAACAAATCGAATTATCTAACTCCAATTTTCCTGAAGAATTGAAAGTTTGTAAGCATTATGTTTCTAATACGTCATTATATTTACAAAATTTCGATGTGATGAATATTCAAAGAAGCAATAAGAATTGTCTGTTTCTTTTACTGGTAGGTATGTAAACATTCCCCGCGAAAAACAATACACACTGACTCCCACAAAGTATTCCCTTGTATTTTAAAATCCTTAAAGCCAAATTAACTAGGAGAAAATTCTCACTCTTAATTTGTAGAAGTAACAAGTTATGTCATAGTTTACTGTTCTGGTATGTGTATTAAAAAATTAAACGTACTAATCCAAGTTGGCAGCTGTCCGACATTTTGATGGATGATAAACACGCGTTGTCACCACATTTCTTGCATTCAATATAACTATCTTATAACAGAAACTCCACAATCTGGACACAGCGTGCCCCGTATATTCTCGCAGTAATCAATATGTGCGCGCATATAACTTTTTTTCCAAAACGCGATAGATGCTCCAACTCGCTTAACGCATAAGTCGAGAGGTACAAATTTTTTTGTAAACAACGTGCAACTGAATTATTTTCAGTGAAAGCAATGCGAATTTAGTGCTTTCTTAGAATTCTTACTCATTTAAAGGTGTGGGCTTTTTTAAAATACTGTCTCACTATTTTTTGTGCCTAGAAGTAATTTTAATACGTTTACAATGTACAAATAGCATATAAACCAGGATTAAAGTACCCATATCTTTTTTACTCCCATTCATTAGCAACATTAAAGGACACGGAAATGCAGGTGCCGACAGAAAGCGTAAGAAGTTCAATGTTCTTTCACATAAAATAGTGGTTTTTGTCCTAATTAGAAGCCAATAAATTAGTATTTGAATTAGTGGACCCATACGCGACGCCATGAACATTTATATTTAAGTTTCTGTTTACCTTCCATCATTATGGCGACCAATAAATACAACTTTTTGTAAAGATCTACTGCAGCGCACTCACCATATAATGTAACTCGTTGACGGTTACTCTCTAATTCAGAAATCACTTATGCAAATCTACGATTACCATTATGTTCTTGTTTAACTTATATATCTAAAATCATGCTAATTCTACTACGGTAAATCATTCAGAAGAACAGATTTCCGCGAAAGTTGTCCTTGAAAGATGATAAAACGACAAATACTGCACGGTTCAGCATTGCCACAAATGCTCATTGAAGTAAGGCGATATACATGCATTCTGTTGGAATAACATCAACAGATATACTTCATCAAAATCGAGACAAGATTGCCGACGTAGTTGCTCTGACTGTGGAAGAGAGCGGCAGGACCACAAGAAAGCAGCTCTAGTGACCATTTGGGTGATATTCATCGATAGGTTTACACGCTTGAAAATCCAAGAGAAGGTCACTGCCAATTTTCTCGTGATCGGGTTAGCGTGGAAGATCTCACAACAGAATCGCGATAAATATAAATATTGCTATTGGCTAATTTTTTCATATGTTGTAATCTTAGCTGCTTTTAAAAATAGTTATACCTTTCTTTCAGAAACTTTTTTTTTATTTTATGATTATATTCAAAGTAAAAGATAAATACATTATGTTTTCGTTAAATTCATCTGAAAATTTAATAAACCCTAATACTGCTACTATAATTCTAAAAGGTGCTACAAGAGACGAGCTTAAGAGACTGAGATTTTGGTAAAAATCGTCCAATTTGAGATTTTCGCATATAAATACACTTAAGAACAACGCCCATCATGTGACACTATAACGTTTTTGGATTCTGCAATTTGAAATGGCCAGCTAGTGAACATTTAAAGGCTTATGCCATGTCTTCTTTAGCACTTTCCCGCAACTTACATTTTTCAATATCTATACATTATCTATATCTGTATCTATCTACATCTATATATAAATTGTTTCTTGCACGCCAGTTGTTGAATTTTAATGATATTTTATGCTCGATCATCATAAGCATGTTCATAACTCTAATAATTATTACTTGTTCCGTAATGTCACTCACTCGGACATAACAAACTCGCAGAACATTTTCAAATATTGATTAAAAAACTGAAAAGAAATTAATGTCAAGCAACAAACGTATGACATAAAAACTAATAACTGGTGCTATTCTTTTATCCTTAGAAAACAAGAAAAACATTCGTTTGCTGGTCTACCTAAAATGTTATATGTTGCAAGGAATCTTCGAAGTTCTACCAATATTTTGTATTATTTTATGAAACAACATCTTGGAGCCCACTTTTGTGATGTGGAGCGTAGCGTGTCTGCCTCATCTTCAAGAGGCCCAGTCAGGGCGAGTTATTAGATAAGTTTTTCCGGGATTTTCTCTTATTCTGAAAGATGAATGTCAATTAAGTAAGCTCCATGGATCTCGGGCTCATTTGAGCATCATCTCACCCATTTCATTCATCGTCCGTTATAACCTAACCGGTTAAAGGACGCCTATAATAATTATATATCAAACTGAAAGTTGAAAGTTTGCACCTCGTTTATCTTTATCACGAGAAACACCTGTAAATATTTTAAATTAGACAAGTTCAAAAATACAGAAACTAGTAATTCAGTTCATTGTTCTCTTAGGTGTCTAAATGTCTTATACCCTGACCCCAAGAAAAGGGGAAAATAACAACAAAATGCAACAAAATGCGTGACAAGTCAGCCACGCGCCCAAACGTGTAGGTACCTAACAAAAGATAATGTTAAACACACTAGCCTCCAGGTATCGTCGATACTTCAGGTACTCCAGCAGCAACTGGTGTGACTAATTTGGAGATACGTGTGTTTCTTGGTTTGCATACCTACAGTGCTAAACCGGTTCACGTGATCCACTGACCGCATATTCTCGGTGGTCGTCAACATTTCCACATGCTTGCCCTAGGACCTTTGCGTATACGTGAGGAAGAAAAACTGTCAGCGTAACCGTTTAACAGGTCTAATATAAAATGACCGTCCTTTCGCCAAGTACTGTTACTTGGCTCTTCATACGTTTTGATTAATTTGTATATCTTGTGAAAAAATAGCCCATCGCATTTAACGGAACTGTTTAGTAAAAAAATAGCCAAAACTTTCATTTTAGGTTTTCAACTCAAGTCTGATTTTTAGAAACGTTCTAGCGTTGTCCAAGTGGAACTGAGCAAGTTATGGCGATATAAACATCACTGAGGGGGGGGGGGGTGATGGTGCATTTGCAGCTTTCCCCAGTTTTATCAGATTCCTCTTCAATTTTCTAGAAATGTGATAGCAAAGTTTGGTACATGTGTTTCAATCAGGTTCTTTTTTGTGAACAGGCTTACAATCTTAATGTACCTTCTTGTGCTAAAATTACTTGTCTTCCCAATATCGACCTTCTGTCGCATTTATTTTATGGCATCTTCTATCCACGAAACACTTGGTTTCCCCTTTCCTCTTCCTACTTGTATCCATTCCAAAATCCATCGCGGTAGTATTTTACCCTCCATCCTTTGAACATACCCATACCAACTTGAACTGATGATAAAATTAATTACTGAATTTTGATAATCCATTCATTTTCTGATTTATTTAATTTTGAGCATCGAGCGGACCTTCTGAGGAAATCTATTTCTGCTGATTAAGTTGAACCTTACTGCTGAATTGAATATTGAAAATTCTCCTCTATAAGTGACTATATCGTTTGTCTATATATGATTATTTTTTTCCGTGCTTCTGAAGGATTCTTGCCTAAAGTATAGCAAACTATTGCTATGATAGTGTTAAAACGTACCGTTTTATTATAATTACACACCCCATTCGTTTTATGTATTTTACACCTTGACTCGAGTTAACACATTTTCATTAAAATAATACCTATATATTTTATTATTTTAGAAATGTCTTTTATCCCATACAATTCCATTCTAACTTTCTCTCATTCATCCTGCTCGTCCGATATGACACAACGTTGGAGGACGTTAATTTAAAAAAAAAAAAAAAAAAAAAAAAAAAAAAAAAAAAAAAAATTCATCCTGCTTTTGCAAATTTCTTTTTCATTTCTGTAGTATCTAAGTGTTGATATTTGTACAAACTTTATCAGTTCCCTTGTTTTTCTAAATTATGCAATTTCATTTATTTTATAAAACAAACCATAAGTTCATTTTTACTTGAGGATTTTGAAATGTATTTTTTTCGGTTATAATACTTTAGACCTATTTCAACACTTAAATTCTCCTTACGATGCGATTTTTAAGTTACCACAGTTGCAAATAGTAAGTGGTTTCCCCCAAACAAATGGAGTGTAGGTATTACTTTACGGCACATGTGTTAAGCATTGATACTACATAATCGAATGAACCTGGCATTTGAACAGAAATAATCTTACAATTTTGTAAACAGCACATAGGAAAAACCTGGAAATACGGTGCAATAAAAACCATCAAAAATCCAAGCACAAAGAATGTCAGAACACATACAATGCAATACAGTTTGTTCGCATATTGAAATATGAATTTTCTTTCTGTTAACTTGGCTACTAGAATTGTTTAAATTGCAGACGAACAGTTTCTGAACTAACTGTATATTATTTTGATCACATAACAGGCATAAGCAGAGAATTTTCTGTACTTTTGAACGTTTTACTTAGGTTTGAATGCCTATTAGTGTCCTAGCAAAACCAGTTTTATAACTGCTTTTCGTAACATCACACGGTGTGTGCGCTGCATAGAGCACGTGAGAAGGGAGATGAGGGAGCGGAAGAGAATCAAAGAAAAGGTGAAACAATGAGGGAGGGGAAATATAATTTCCCCAGTTGACCAGACAACGCGAACGGAGCTGCGGGACAACTACGATTAACATTTTGTGTTAGTAGTAATCCACAATAAACAAAAGAATGACTGACATTGGAAAATATACTAATCAAACGTGGGACATTAAAAACGCTCAGTATATTTGGAAATGGCTAATTTTAGAACAAGCTTCAATAATATCTACATACTAGGTAGAGGTGTTGCACTCCAGCCAAAAATTCGGTATTGGGATTTCACCGAAAATATAAGTATTGAGTCTCCCTGAACTGGAAAAAAAAAAAAAAAAAAAAAAAGGAAAGAAAAAATTTTGGTGCAATATCTTCCAAAGATGCAACAAAATATTTTCAAGAAAATCCCCACACGAAACCGCACTTTACAGGCAATATTGTTTGAAATTTTTTGTTTTCACAAAAATGGCTATTACAATTTTCATCAAAATACCGTACATTAAATAGATTTACATAATAAAGTGCATATCTTGAACTTTCTGGGGATAGTTTGTTAAGTGCACCTCATTCGAAAGGGATTTTGTATAGCCTTGCGTAAGTGGTATTCGTTAACATATACAGGAAAACACTGTACGAAAAAGTGGGTCTCTTTAAGATATACAATTTATTTCAAGTAACTTTTCTGTGGCATCAGCCATTTCCGAAATATGCATTATTGGTCTTTCGAATTGTTAAATATGTTATTATTTTTATCCAATGTTGACATTCAACTGTTTCTCACGATTGCATGAAAAGAACATGGAATCTTAGGTCACTCTAGTGTCCACTTTTTAAACATTTGACTATCGCTGGTCCCTTTGCATCTATAACAAAATGTGTACCCTACGAATAAAGGGTAGATGATAAGGGCAGCCATGTGAGTTTCACATATCAGACCTTTTTTCTAAAATGAGATCCACGCTATTCCTGTACTAAGTTTTTGTTTATCACTCTTTGTGCCTACTTCTGTAACGGATACTTGACAGAAAATTTCAACACAGCCACAAAAGCCATTAGTTCAAAACCTGGTATTTTTGAAGTGAAGTCTTTGGAAACAGTTCTGTGCATGAAGATAAAAAGTGACGAATGTTTCTAAGTAAAGTGCTGGTTCAGAAGGAAAGTACTCCGGAAAAACTTCGCTTCGCAATCAAAAGATTCATTTTGCAATATTGAAACAGGCGTAAATGTTTTAAAACTTAACGTTTATCATGAATATGATTAGCTTCAAATGCAATTTTGGGAATTATCACATTTTGCAAAGCTGGACGGTCTCTGTGATGTGAAATTCCAGCTTCGAACATCACAGTGGTGGTAAGTTTATTTAGCGATTGTTTATTTAGCGATTATAGCATTTAGCTTTGTCACTAGTTTCTAGCTATTTGTAGGTAGTCTGTATACATACAGGTTATGTCTTCTGGTGGCAAATTATTCTGCTATAGTTTAATCGACGTTTTAGTTAGGCTGTGTCTTGTTTCGTGCATTAAAGATAAGATACTTTATTCGTCACTTACAGTTGCATATTGGGCATAGGCCCAGTAAACTGGAGTCTCTTCAGATAAAAACAGTTCGCGAGCATAATTTTATTCTCTTAGCACTCTTTCTGCCTCAGGCACTCCATGTAAATAAATATTTCATTGAAACTTGTGAATGAAAAACGCGATCCTCATGATGCACTATTCCTTCTCTTAGATTTGCATTACATGCTCCCCTCCTAATACTTCTCTGTTACAAGAGCACAAGGATGCGAGGCATGAAAACTCTCACAAACGCTCCACTTCTACTTGTGTCAGCATTGCTGTTGCGTTTATGGCTTCTCATTGCCATTGGTATTAGTATTACATCGACGTCGCGTTCAAGGACATTACCATGTGTAAGCATTTCCTGAATTTACTTTGCTAGAGATATGTTGAAACGGTAATTACATTTGCACACGTTTCAGTGCGTGATGTTCAAAATTAAAATTTGTGATATACTAGTGATACAATTACAAGGGCAGGTAGAGCTGAACTATTTCAACAGGACAGCTGCCATTAAAGAGGACCGGGAATGTCCTGTTTTACCAATATTAAAATCGGAATCTTAATGCCCTATTTTCTCAGTATCTATTGGTCACATTTTATTGAAACTTTAAGGATACCCATCTGTGTAAAAAGGCTAAAAACTTCAAAAATTGCCAAAAATGGATTTTTGTTTTATCAAATAGTATAAATCTTCTACTTTATTTTGATATGCTTTTTATAGCCATACAGCCTTTTTAACTGTGTCACGTGGCCGTCTAACTGATTGCCTTTAAGTGGTCGTGTTCATTTAAATCCATACAGTTCCATTATCCTTGCTATGACTTCAAACTTAGTTTTTCCATGTTTTTATTTTTAGCACTGGTGGCTCTTTAAAATGCTCCACACGATGCAATTTTCGATACTTATGCATGAAATTTGGTGTACCTGCTTAGAAATAACATTAAAAAAATGATGAGATAATTTTTTCATAACGTGAATAACTGTTGAGTAATTAAGTATTAAAGTTTACATTTCGAAATTTAAATGAAAAAAATTATGAATTTAAACTTTAAAATTTATTTTTATCCATACTAATAACAAGATTAAGAAATTATCTCATCAATTTGCTAACATTCTATTATTGGACATGACTGAAAATTATTATGTTTTTCAAATCAAAATTGCATCATGGGGAACCATTTATACAAATATTAAAAAAAAATATAATAAAATATTAATATGTAAGCAACTAATCTGACTAAATGTATGAAATTTAGCACAGTTACTCCTCGCCATACAGTGATTGTTGCGTTAAAATTTCAAATCAATCCAATGAAAACTGTAGATTTTCAAAATTTCACAGGTGGGTATCCTTAACCTCAAGTTCATAAAACATTGAGAAAGACACAGATACATTATGTCATGTTGAGTTGTGAGGAAAATATCTTCTGCTAAATTTATGAAAATAAACGCGTTTAAAAAGTTACCAAGTTGTGTGAACAATTTATGTTGCAAACTTATATTATTCTAAATAGTTCCTGAGCAAATGGGACGTTTGCAAAGAATATCTTAGTTTTGAGAAAAATACATACAGCAATACATACAGTACAGCTGATCAACGTTTTACGCAAAACACATCCGTGTATTTACTTGCTGTAAGCAAGCATTTGCAGCACAAGTATGGCGTCTAATATTGACACAGAAATGGGGAAAGTCTTTCTCTGACACGAATCCCAATGCTACAGCTTTTTTACATAAATATATTTGGTGTCTTAAGGTGATCTGTTGGTGAAATGTAAAAAATTTATACTTTGTAACATGTTGATATGACAATTTTACAATTAATAAATAGGCATATTTATGGTAGTGCTAGTATAAAATTAGTGTTTTTAAATGAAGCCGTTTCCAAATTATCTTTTCTAAAAACACACACTTACTTCAAAGTTGGTGGGCTGTATTTTGAACTGTATAACTGGAGAATTTTTTTTGTGGCTATATTCTCAAAACCATTCCAAAATAACAGGCAATTTTTTTTCCTACCTCTTGTTTGATTGCCCGCAGATACACACACCTCCAATTAACCGTCGCAAATGTTTTCTTGAGTGTGCCTAAATGAGTCAATCACAATGCGGGAGCTAGATTGAACGTACTGCTTTACAAAGCTAAAATGCTCAAATTTAGTAACAATGTCCATGATGCTAAACAAGTCTACAACATTTAAGACAGTTCCAACCATATATTCATAAATTGAATTTTTTATATAAAAATTAGTGTTAAAGTTCGAACTACCATTTAAAATATTAAAAATTTCATCTTAACTACACTTCTTTATACTCAAACGTTCAAATAAAAGAAACTATGCAAAGAAGGTCATTCAGAGATGAGGAAACACATTTTTATAGAATTTCGCACTTTTCTCACATAACAGATTTCCCCTCTGTCCACAATGCAGCAGATGTACACAACAAGCCGGCATCTCCTACCTTCCTAATGCAGCTAAGTGACCCAATATAATCAAGAAGACGTTACAGTTTTTAATGAATACAAAACTCTCCGATTTACTGTGAATCTTCACTATTTGATATTTATATTTATTGTAAAGCGATATTCATAATTTATTTTTATATATGGTCGTGATAGAAGCCATGACAAACAGATCCTGGACCAATGCAAATCAAGAACTCCGTCACTTGGTGAATTCAATTCTAGTGCATGGATACCACCGCAAAATGTGCGAGACCAAGAGTTTTCACGGCACCGGAAACAACACTATGTGTGAACTGTGCGACCAACCCTGTGACCGTTACCACGTGACTACCGGTAGAGAACGACTAAAATCACTGGTAGAACTCGGCAAACAACAAAAAAATAACAACAATCAAGTCCGACGTAAGTGTGATAAATAATATAATAAGATTATGTAATTTAACCCTCCGTCGGGCGCAATATATCTGAGAGATACCTCTCCCGCTTTTTTCAACAATATGACGCAACTGTTCATGCGAAATTAATGCAAGTCATTGTAGCTTCCTAAAACACACTGTAGCACTTCCTAGTTTATTATTGGCCAGCTGCTTGTTGTTTCTTTCGATTATCAAGCAAAAGTATCTGTGAGATACATTGCGCCCGCTCACGTACCTCATTGTTTCTGTGGTCTTTTTTTCTGCTGGTCACGTTTTTACGTTCCATAATGTCTAAGAAGCAAGAAGTGTTCAATCTGTGTAAACCTAACGGCCTACTGAAAGCCCTGGCAATACTATGGGATGAAAATGAAGATAATAATGAAGATTTTGTTGATTATGAAAGTGACAGATTGCGAAGCTGCGACAGAAGTCCGTGATGAAGATTTTTCAGGTCCTTCAGCTGAAACTAAGCGCAAAGTTTGCAAGACTTGCCTTGTAGACTCAAAAAAGAAGCGACTTTCAAGATATTGTTGCAAGAAATGTGAAATGTACTATTGTTTAGAACATGCCGGACAGATTTGCATCGTCCGATATGACACAATGTTGGAGGACGTTAATTTATAAAAAAAAAAAAAAAACAGATTTGCAAGCAGTGTGCTGAGAATTTGCAGTGAAAACTCTCAAGTATATTACAGACACACGCACATACAATTTAGTTCAAATAATTGATTAATTGTAATAATGTTTATAATTTCATAAAAACTGATGATGTTTATTGTTAACTTTATGTTCAAATATAAGAATAATTACCCTTTCACATTTTGTACATTCGCAGTATTTGTTTATTGCAACTTACATAACTCATGTTTTTGAAATGTAGTACGATATATTGTAATACTTTGAAAATAAAATTTGGTATACAAAAGTAACATAATTAAAACACAATAAAATACAAATATTTCACATTTAGGAGGAATTTCAGACAGCACAAAGGCAGATATGTACGTGGTATCTCTCAGATATATTGCGCCCGAACACGTAACAATAGGTATTGCGCCTGACGGAGGGTTAATTATGTAATTAATGCACAACTTGTGCGCATTTGTTCTATTATTTATATATGGTCATAAGACCGTGTTGTCAAAACGACCTTAAATAAATCCTTAAAAAATAAAACTGTTTTCCTATTATATACTTTTTGAACACTAATCACTGGGTATCCTTAAGTATTTCGTAATTTAAAGTGAAACGCTACACTTGATTAAATGTATTTATCGTTCTCGTTCCCTTATCCACAAGGCACACTTTGTCCATCCCATGACAACGAGGTGACCAATAATTCTTTCACATCAGTATCTCTTTTTGCTGGCACAAGGTTCAGCTCCGGCTGGACCATTAAATACACACTAGCGCCTATGGGCTTTCATTTACATGTCTCCTGTAGACATTCAAATAAGCTCTCACTTTGGCACATGTGTATATTTGTTTTTGTTTTGAAATATTCACTTCAAACTGTTATGCCGCAACATATGATTCAGTTTTTGTGCAGAGATAATTGCAAGTTCTGCTAATTGTGGAAGAAAAGCGCAATACCTATCAGACATTACATTTTCGTGTTCATTAACGTCCTTCGCTTTCACAAACTGCATGGCATGTCTGTTCGCTTTCGTTTTTATTTAAGTTGCACTTGTGAAGAAAAACGAAGAGCGATGAGCGTAACAAATGAATGGAGTAACGTATCATTACGTGGCGTTACGTTGGGAAACGTGGCTCTTGGCGATATTACACACGCGACATCACCACAGCCTTTCCTCTGACCGTTGATCTCTATTGGCCATAAACTGACACACTTAAAACAGCCCATTGCTGAAAAAAGAGAAATTTATATTCAAATGCAGTAAAGATTCTTGAAATGTGGTCTGCTGAAAATACAAAGAACGACTTGCAAGCTATTTATGGCAGAATTTAGTTTGATCCACTGTGTTAGTGAATTTTATTAACGGCTCAGATTTTTAGTGAGTTTAACTCACATTAACTTGGAATATTTGAAATGTGTTTTAAACTGTAACTACAGTTGACATTTAAAATTCTTTCTCTCTGAGAACTAAATCGGATATTTATACATCAGAATGTAAAAAACAAAGTTAATTAAATCGATCAAGTTGTGGGTATATATAAGCTCAACTGTTGCTTAAAACGTGGAGTAAGGGCTTAATATAATGGAAATAATAATCATACATTTATAAGTTATATTTGGAAAACAACAAATTTAAAATTAAAAAAAAAAAAAAAAAAAAAAGAAAAAAAGAAAGAAAGAAAGAAAGAAACCACAAAAACAACAATGTGTTGCTGTATTATCTATAGCTGCTTGGAATCGGCAAACCTGTCTATAAATTCTCCAAAAAGCAGAATGTATCTTAAATAATGTCTTGGGAACTATATTCAAAATATGCTTCCTGGAAATATTTTTTTTTTAAAATTTGGGTGTTAAAGATGCATTGAATATTTTAAAAAGAGCACCTGTAATTGGGCTGGCATTTTATGCATTGCCACTTCCCTCTATTTGGAAAGAATTAAAATTAAGAAATTTATAAAACTAATGAACTGAGTATCCCTCCAGGCTAAATAATAACTAGAACATGCTTCCTTAAATCTCTGAACTAAGAACTAAAGAATTATATCTGTGAAAGTAAAACAATGCACAAATCTGTTCACCTGAAGCGGTCACCTACGTTTTATTTTTCTTTCCTTGTGACAAATTATTTCAGAAATTTATGTAAAATAATCAGAAATCTAGTTCATGTACATTTTATTACTGTTTATTCTTTAACTTTTTAATATATGAAGTAGTTCCAAGAATATTTTACCCATTGAATTTCACTGCTATGATATTTCTAAACTCGGTTGAAAGAACAAGACATCAAAGAAATCATTTGGAGATTCCCTGACACGAAAAATTAGTTTTAGAAGAAAGTTAAATAAACAAAGAGTATAACTCAGAAATGAAAATTCAGAAAATTTCCAGACTTTATCTTAGTCCAATATCTTTCTGAACAAACGAATTCGGTTGTATTTCTTCCTTGATGGGAACAATGTTGTTTTGGAGCTATTTCTTGACTGAATAAATTAAATAAATAAGAAATACATAAACACATAAATAAATAAACAAATGCATAATATTCGAGAGCTTTTGGAGAAAATACTTCAACCCTAACTAATTTTATTTTCTCAAGGGGCTCTAATGACCTAGCTGTCGACGGGCCTTTAAACCCTACTCACTCACTCACTCACTCACTCACTCACTCACTCACTCACTCACTCACTCACTCACTCACTCACTCACTCACTCACTCACTCACTCACTCACTCACTCACTCACTCACTCACTCACTCACTCACTCACTCACTCTCACTCACTCACTCACACTCACACTCACACTCACGCACTCACTCACTCACTTTCTTAATGTGATTGCAATCTAGTATATAATAGCCACCCAAGACAGCCCGTTCTTCGAAGCAGCACAAACAGGTTACTTTTTTCCTTTGATACTGTAGTACAGCCGACTACAAATGTTTTCGGATGGACAAGGGTATGTAGGGACAAGAGACGAAGAATTTTCTTATGAACTAGTTGCGCCTGGTATCCCTGGTATTTAGACAATATTACCTACGTTTTGAGGTAGCGTTAATGGCGTTTAAGGAACATGTTTAAATACTTATTCAAATAAAGATAATGCATATAATGAATTTCTCGTTGAAAATAATAACAGTAATAACAGTAACAATAACAACAATAACAATAACACTAACAATATCATTTTTATTATTATTATTATTATTATTATTATTATTATTATTATTATTATTATTATTATTATTATTATTATTATTATTATTATTATTATTATTATTATTATTATTATTATTATTATTATTATTATTATTATTATTATTATTATTATTATTATTATTATTATTATTATTATTATTATTATTATTATTATTATTATTATTATTATTATTATTATTATTATTATTATTATTATTATTATTATTATTATTATTATTATTATTATTATTATTATTATTATTATTTTAACAATAAGAATGCCATGGACTATTTTGCATATATACATTTTGGATGTAAAGTTATGACATTTAACACAAATTAATGTTAAGCGCAGAATATAAAGCTTCCATACGCTGGCACATTCAGTTCCAACAGTGATGTTTAATTAGATTTTGAAATACATACACAAGAATATACATATCGCTCTTAAGATTCTCTGTAACTTAAAAAAAAGAAAAGAAAAGTGGACCTGATGTAATCCTGGCAATTGACAGTCGTTAAACATCAACAAAACGTAAAAAGTGAACAGAAGAAGACATTTACATCCTAATTTGGGTATACTTTATACGTCCACTGATATGGATCACACAATATTTAGACAAAATATGAAATTTCTACACACCTGGCTTCTTCAATTACGAAAATAATATTAAAGTTAGATATGTGAACTAAGGCTTTCACGGCCGGCGTCTGTACATTACAAGTCACCTTCCTCTGGTGATGCCCGTCGGAATGGCGGGCGAAACGTCAGGCATTTACGCATCGACTGGACCACGGCCAATAAACCCGGGAACATCATTGTACTGGATTAAAGTTAAGAGATTGAAAATGTGGAAACAAATATTACATCACTTTATAATAGTTAACGCGCTAAATTGATCTTTATTTGAAACTACTTTGCTCTGAATTTATATACTATTTGGATTTAATTTCAAAAGTTGTTTGCGGTCGCATTCGTAATATTCGATAAATCGGTTTAGATTTAAAGGGTGATAGGCAATAAAGCTGAGGGGGAGAAGCTACATCGTAACCTATTGAGGCTGATGCAATTCATAATAGTAAGGAATGTAGGAAGTAGCTGCGGTGCAATAAAATTGTGAGTGGTTTAAGTGAACCATTCATGCATCGATTATCTATTGCATGCGTCCCACGTTTTTAGTTTTAAATCTTACAAGTATTCTCGTGGGTTTTAAAAATTGACATTCACAAATTTTCAGGGCAGTGTATGGAACTAGGAGAAATTATTTTATATTTTTCTTCCGTTTTAGAAACGCAGTATAATACAATTATTCAAATTTTTAATTGTAATTTCATTATAGAGTGATATGATGTCTCTAATGCCGAATATTTAGTTTCCTTCCTCACTTATGCCACTACGAGTTCGTTCTGGATTTATAACGTTAATGTTGTTTTCTTTAGACCGAGATTACTTTCTTACGACCAAGTCTAAGAGGACTGTTGGAATGATATTTTCTTTGAACTTACAAACACGTTACGCCCCTCACCCTTGTAGACAGGTATGAGTTGGCAAATCGGCCTTTGAGACCACCAGGCATAACTTGCCGATAAGCCATCCTGCCTTACGTACGCGGCTAGGAACATGTGGCTCGGAAAACATTTGGAGCCGGTTGTACCTTTGAACCCTTGGCCTCCCTGACGCCAATATAGGCAAGTACCCACCACCCTCTAAAACCTCCACTTTAGGATAAAGTGCCGTCCTTGCTAATAAAATGAATAGGGCGAACACAAATTTCCGTTACTTCTTTTTAAATGTTAATATAAGTTGTTTTTTGTTACATATTTCACATTGTGCGAACTAAACGGTGGCTGATATACCTCGGGCTAGCTTGGCTCGGGGATCATAAAAGTGTCAAGTCGCTTCCACTAGGAAGTTATGGGTGGGGATAGAAAACACATTTTGCGGTCACAAACGCTGGAAGCTCGCCTCTCAGTTTGTCTTGTGTTGTATTCAATGTCGGACTACTTCAGTGCTACTTGTTCACAATCCACCACTAATTGGATAGAGGGGATCGAGCCCCTCCCACCTTCCCCATAACACCAGCGCCAGAGGGGCGAGTACTTGCTTGTCTTTTCAGCATATCTCATTCTCTTTCTTTAGGCTCGAGACAAGATAAACCGCACAGGTATATGTCCAATTACAGCACTGAGCAATGTGTTGTTGCAAGTTGTTGGGTACATGAGAGAAATCAAACAGGGAAGACCATTTAAGAAGATCGTTGTGACTTTCGGCCCCGGTTTCAACGAAAACCTCTTCCAAATCAAAACCTTTAGCTTTGGAAACAAATTCTTCACCAGGGATGTGTGAAGGATAAAGAAAGAAGTGGTATACTTTTCACAAGAAGAGAAACATGTCGGCTAGTCGAGGAGTCTGTGGAAGGTCGCTCTAGAAATCGACGCGTAAATGATATGCGGAATTGGGTATACCCTGGTCAACAATGCAGAAGCACATGAAACATGCGTCCATTTTGGGCTACACCCGCCCAACAATTATCGGATGCTGACATGGATCCGAGAATATAATTATGTGCGGTATTCCTTCAGATATTCGACGTGAGGCCAAAACGAGGCAACGTGAACTTTTCGAATGAGAGTGCGATTTACAAGAGTTCTCAAGTGTGGTCTTTTGGTGCAAGCAAAACTAATTTTTTTTATGAATATCTGGAAAATAACCCGACGCATGTGATGATATGAGCAAGCAAAATTTGTTTGGGCCGTGCTTTTTCGACAGTGCTATGAATCAGCATAGGTACCCGAACATGTTTCAGAACTGGTTTGTTTCTCTCTTGGAGGAGCACACAATTAAGGAAACATGTTGGTTTTAGCATGATGGGTCACCTGTCAATTTTGCCGTCACGGTACGCGATAATCTTAATGAAGCTCCTCCAGGGCGTTGGATTGGTCGTGGTTCTCCTGCGCTGCTGGCACCACTTGCCTAACCACCACGAAGCGCAGAACTCACCATTTATGATAATGTGCTATGAGGTTCATAAAGGGGTATAATTTCACAAAAACCGTTACAATATCATTGATGAACTGAAAGATTCTGTGAGACAATATTTCACACAAGTTACAAAAGCAATGCTCCGAAACATGTTGTACGGAATCTCGTGGCTTATTATTCTTTGCCATGAGAATGACGGTGTACAGACTGATCCTTTGTACAAATAATGGTTCATACTTTTCTATAAAACTGTTGCTCAGTTTATAGAACCAAGTTTAGGCATTTACGTTGTTTATTATAGGGGTTACCGGGACTTTGCATCCACCCTGTATATCTTAAATTTTCTAGAAACAACCTCTGTATTCCTCTTCATTCTGAATTATTTCTGAATAATTTTGTCTAAGTGGTAAAATATAAGTGTCAAACAAAGGCTCACTACACGATGAAGACATGAATCTTGTTAAGTTCCAGGCAATTTATATCAACTGGGGAGAAACAGAATGTACTTTGTTACACCACCGATTAATTAGTGCATTAAAAAAAAAAAAAGGCTCATCATCAGATAGTCTTTTGTACAAGGCCTAAATACTGTTTTATTAGCAAACATTAACTAACATTATGTGGATATTAATTTTACTCGAATTCAATACAGCATGATTAAAAGTAGACATTTTCCACTTATCTATTACGCTGGAATGAAATATAAGTTTACTGAAAGGGTAGGTTTAGATGATATTCACTTTACTAATATTAAATAGGTACCTCATTAACTTATAGATACTATTACTACAGGCAACAATACTTATAGATTAATGCTGATTTTAGAAATTAAGCGTATGATTGAGTGTATTTGGAGCAACACAACAACGTATTTTACTTGTAAACTACGGTATGGAGTCCCAGTTTTATCATTGCCGCGCACCCTGAAAAAGGTCTTTTAGCATATAGGGCCAAAAGCTTGATCATAGAACCACACTTCACTCAGCTGCAATCCTGTGAAGTTATAGGGAAAAAAAAAAAAAAAAAAAAAACCACAACTAAACAAAAAGAAAAAAAAAACCGATAAATTCTCGTTTAAATTCTTGAAACGTTCCTGTATTGAGCATTTACTCTAATACTTATACTTTCAAAGTAATTTAATTGGCATTGCAGGCACGAGTTCCTAAGACGCGTGCCGATACATCCAAATTACCGTCTAGCGAGTCAATTAAACCTAAACGTGACGTTTTATCATAAAATAATAGTCGCGGCGTCACGTGCTTTATCTGCCAAAGAATATCGGACGTATTCAATACGACCTCTGTGAGGCACAAGGTCACGCTGTGACACATTAACAGTCGTAAGTAGTAAGAAAAAGAGGAATTTCAACATCTGGAATAACGACTTACATTTGCTAAGTGTTTCATTCCGTTCCCCGAAGCTTTGTTTGCTCTTGACCGAGTTTTCGTCTCCATTTCTGGAGCTATGTCACCTTTAAGTGGAACACGATTATACTATCAAATTTAGCTCTAGGATTCGTATCCGGATCCTTTCCATGCAATAAAGTGTTTTCACCACTTTCAGTTTTACTGGGAACCACTGGAGATTAGCTTATTGTGTTTTTTATAGTATCATATCCTATGGTGTAAGATTTGGGATAGTTGTACGAAGATAAATAGAACACCTACTAACACTCGTAAAGAAAGTGTACCCATAATTGAATTGAGCCTATTACATCCCATAAGGGCTAAGGCCTCCTGCCATCGGCAGGGCAGCCCAAGTACACTCATTAGGGGAGCTACTCCTAAAGAGTATAATAAGTGGATCTAAACATAATTCCCATCGTATATAAATCGCTCCATATTTTTGAATGCATTGTAATTGGTATCATTATTTACATATGCGATAGCATGTTAAATATTAAAAATGATATCCTTATGTTTACTGACAGTAAACCTATAGTTATATCTGTCTGGGAAACAATGTTTCATTGATCCATCCAGGGAAAGATTGATTAAAACTGAAAGTTGGCGACATTCTTCAGGGTTAAGATTCTTTTATAAATACCCCAAGAAGTCATGAATGATAACTTATTCAGATTCAACTCTGTTACGTATGATTAATTTCTCTTAAGTTTCCTCTATAGCAATTTGTCCGGGGGCCGAACCTGGCCCGCGAAGTGCCGTTGTTCTACAACTTCTAAAAACCTCCGCTATCCTTATTTACAATTTCTAATTCCAAACCATTGTATATAAATTAACACTTCTTGGTCTATCAAGCAAAAATTTACACGCAAAGTGTAGGATACAAAGAACATTATAGGCTACCCTACTGCTCTCATAAGCTAGCCCTACCAATTTTCAACTCCTTATCCACAAACCTATGCTGTTCATTCGATCTAGTCAAAATGGTGTGCAATTACTCCATAGGACCTTCCAAAAATCATAGATTATCTTACATGTTCCCAAACCTACCTAACCCTTAACTTCTATTATATAGTACCTCAAAAGTTTTTAAAAAGTAGTCCTTAAACCTTAATTTTCAATCCCTTATAGACCAAATTATATAATTTGTCCAACCAGGACACATTTCTTTTCACTGCGTTTTTGTTGTGCTGTGTTCTGTTTTACTTGAGCACATATTTACATAAACACAAAAACATCCATGCCGGGGAAGGACTCGAGCGAAGTCTTCTGCCCCATGAAACACCAAAGCTAAGCACATAGGCGTATCTGACCATGGCGACTGGCCAAATTTGTGCATTTGAATTAGCAATTGGCGAGAATTAAAAGAAACCTTACAATTTCAAAAGCTCTGCATGATCCACATATATTTGACCACGTATGTGCAAATTGGTAGATTTGACCAACCTGGGTAATACTTTGCACACTTGCAGGTAAAAAATTGTGTGTTATTCATGACAAACTATTCCTCTCCTTATTTCAAACATTTACTTACATAATTCTTAATGCAATGCTGGGTGAGACAGCCAGTCATAAGTTAATAAGAAAGATAAGCACACTACAGTATGAATAATACTAATATAAATATGAATAATTACTATATCTAAAGATTATTTCTGAAGTAAATTCCTACGAAACCAGAGTTGAGAATGCTTTGCTATTAAGAAAACTTCTAGAGTTCAGGAGAACCTTTCATCTTAAAATTAGCATTACAGAAGCTATAATTTCCGAAAGAAACATGCTATCTAAGATTTTACCACCGACAAGTAACCACTGAATTAAAATAATTTTGAAAACCTCTCTGGTTTTTGTGGTTGTTATACGTATTATGATTTCTCAGAAGTTGAAATCCATATTTAAAGCAGGGATATATTATTGTACCGAGAAAGAAATTATCTTACCTGTGATGATTTTCTTAATCCACGAATGCTTGCATAGAAAGAACAGAAATAAATATTATAGCATTATCTTAAATAATACGTTTAGAAACTACGAAGTATGAATTTGGATTACATTTTTCTTTGGATATTCAAGTAATATTCAGAATATGAAGGATTAAATAATTTATCAAAAATAAAATTATTATTTTCATTTACAATATAACAAGATTCCATAGATTCTAATTTAAATGCATTGTATGAAATTGAATATTCAGTGCTTTATCTGAGCGTGGTACATGTGGGCGATAATTCAAACAAGCAGATGTTGACATCACATCTCTCTCTGCTGGAATGTTGGTTTATTAGCTCTACACAACTCCTTATAGGTATTCCTCACATTGCTGAGTAAGCATTGGTCCTGTATCTGGGTCGAAAAGTCCGCAACCCCAACTGTGAAGTCGAACCCACGCGCATTGTATGGTAGGGAATTTTAGCTCTAGGCTCCAACTACTTCTATCTTAGATTAACTAAGTGGTAGAGGAAGTAAAAGACATGTCTTGACAATCCTCGAATAAATTGTCTTTCCAGTGATTGCCCATTTCTAACGCGCACTTACACCTTAGCCACCCATAGACCTTCGGCACAATAAACCAAATTAAATGTATTAGATAGACATGTCAAAAATGTTCTTTTTTATATTTTGTATTTGTACATGGTTCCAAAGAGCTTAAGAGTAGAGAAAAAGTCCCATATTTCCTTGATAATACTACGGTTAGAATATGCTAATGGATACGCTCAATGTCTTCATTGCAATATGCTACATTTCAGCTTTATTTGGCAGTAAAAGCGAATCAGTTTACCGGAATTGAGCAGTTATCGCATAACGAATGCACATGCTGTGCAGGTGTTGCGCGGAGCAAGCTAAGCTAAGCTAGCTGGTATATATAAACTTCTAAGAGGGTTTAATTAAGTTTGTGAGTGTGATGAATTCAACTGAGTATGAACATGCTTAGTGAATGCAAAAAAAGATAAACAAGTTTCATAAATATGTCATTCTGTTTCAGTCTCAGCTTCACTTTCACTGCACGAAGATAGTTTACAAACATGAGTCTATTTTTCCAACTCCATAGAAACCTTATGCTATACTCATGTTCCGCTTACAGTTTGAGAGAATTTCGTCGCTAGTCTGCAATGAGCAAGCCAAGAGCTACACGATCCAGGAAGCTCATGCGCAATAGTTACCTGGTTGTCACGTGTTTCATTAGATATATTGGAAGGGAATCACAGTCACTCTCACCCGAACCGGTTCTACCATCCAGTCAAGTCAGGTTATTATGCGTAAATCTATGGCTAAATTAGGGATCAATTATGGCAGAGTACTCTTGGTCAATCACATAATGCGCGAGAAAAATGTCTCAACTATTTCATCCATCTTTCTTGTACACATAGTTGTGGAATAACAAACATTTCATCAATCCCTATATTGAACTTAACTTCTTCAGTTTAGATCTGTTTAACAGACTTCCAGTCATTTGATCGACGAAGCGTGCTTTCTCTCGATATTATCACACTACGTACACACAACTTCACTAAATGAATCTACGTAGGATTTCGCTGCGCTCGCCCCTTAATGTCGTATCGCATACCAGTGATCCAACTTCGTTGACCCGCCAACCGATCTACCCTCTCCAACAATGGCTACCCCCAGTATGTTATGAGTTTCCAGGAAATTCTAAGGTTCTGAGAATTCGGGTCAACCCTTTGTTATTCTTTAACCTTCTGGTAACTGCACTTTTTTTTCAAACTCCCATTCTTTCTTCGCAATATCAGAGATTCTATAGAGGCCAGAGGCAACAGTGGGGTTGGCAACGTTATGGTCTCTTATCTTAATGACTTATATTAATATCTTATATTGACACCTCGCGATATTATGTATAGAGCGTTCACGCTTACTAAATCAAATATAATGGAGAGAAACGCACTTCAATAGAACATAGTTTGGAATGTTTCCTGGAGATTTGGATGTAGGTGCTCTGGAAATGTAGGACATAAAGTCATTGCTACATATGGCTGTGTGTGACGACCGTATTCGGAAGGTCCCGGGTACGATTTCTGCCAACCGCCCACTCTTGACTTGGGTTTCTCGTGGTTTTCCCAGGTCGGTAGACGATTGCGAGGTGATTTATCATCTAAAATGATTTCGTTTCCCTCATTTCCGCTTCCTTCAAATGTTTCATTTTTTTTCTAAATTTCGTGGTGTAGTGCGGTGCCAGACAGATGACGCGGATGCTTGCTCCAAGGAAAGAGTATTCGCCGTAGACATTAAGAGAGCACCTTCTCTGGACTGCTCCATTATTGGAGGGGGTCTTCAAGCCAGGAACTGGGAGGGACTTCCGCGCGTCTATTTGGCCTGTCTGTCTGTAGCCTTTAGCCTCCTGTGTGTGTTCTTTCACTTCATCGCTTCCTCCCGTGGGGTGATAGCCGCAATAGATGTCACATAGGTTGCAATGCGCGAAGTGTCCTCCTCCGTTGTATATCCTACCCTATACATGTCTGTAGTCATCCTCTTCGGAAGTCGCAAGATATTTTTCATTTCGTACAGCACTTGCGGCTGTTAATATACCAAATGCACGAGTTCAATCTACTTTGAAATACAATATTCTATACACTGTTGACATTAAAAGTTATCTTAGTTTATGAACTTTTATCATTACCATTGTTACGATATTCATTGTGGGCCCAAATGACCCAGTTGTCGACGGGCCCTTAAACTCCACACTCCACTCCACTCCACTCTACTCCACGATATTCATTGTGATCGTTGTTGTCGTTTCCTGTGTTGAATCTACATGTCGCTACCATTTACAAAATGAAATAAAGCTGAGAGGGAATATTTTGTGCAAACGGACATTGCTATAGGCATTTGAGTTCACGACTAATATTGTCGCGGCGTAATGTTTCCAGAATAACATCCAATTTACATTACTTAGTAAAACATTTTTATTAGGCTTAACCAACTCTTTAACATTTAGTGTAATTATGCATTTTGATTTCGGGATTCAGTTTCTGCTTTGATACATTGGCAATTTATAAATTGTCCTATTTCTCCTGAAAATGCCAAGGCACCGTTCTGCTCCACATACTGTAAAAGATACCATGCGATCTGGTTTAGGTGTATGTCTTACCTGTAAACATAGGGTCCAAGTTCTACCAACTTGGGTTTTTCGCCGTTAAGGAAGCCATCTGGATTTGTAACATTAAAAATATAAACTTTTGTAAGACGTACAACTCCCGGTCGTTGCCAGTAGTGGTAGCTCAGAGTTCCGTTTAGAAGTCGCAAATTCTGTAACAGAAAAAATTAACCACGTTGTACATGTTGCTTGGTTCCTCAGTATATCCATGAATCCACGCAAATCTCTCTTTGATAATAATTCAACAAAATAGTAGGAGACAAAAATTTTGTGGAATGTGTGTTTTCAAGTTTAACAGCTCATATGTTAATAGCCATAAAAGATTAACTACTCACAAAGCGTGATATGGCAGAAAACTCCACCTGGCTCCGCAGTGCTTCACTGCGAGCATCTCGAACACTCTTTCAGCTGTGTTTCTTTGTTTTTCAATCTGTTTTTGTTTGTGAAATGGGCTTAATATTGAAGTAATAAGAGAACGAAAATTGTAAGAATAGAAATGCGAACGTTAAAGGCTGGATGAAAATGACAAAGCCTGTCAAAATAACTGACAAAAAGGGACAGTATTGTCATTTATGTTTCTTGAATGATATAAACCATCAATAAAAGATGATAAAAATCTTGAAGTGACATCCCTTAAACACTTCACACTGTCTGGCACCGGGTTAGTCAGAGCAGTGGTTTTAAAAAGCGGTAGATGTTGCCATCTTGTTTTACTGCAGGAAATATGCAGTGAATAAATGCCGGTGGAGCCCTAGCTTAAGGCAGAGGAAGAACTGCGGAAACTTGGCCTTCAGCTGGTTAGCCAGATCCGCATGGGTGTCATCAGCAGAGCTAGCAAGATCTAAATGTTAAACTATGATACGATGCCGTACCTTCTTATAACTTAGCTTTCTACGCCTATAAGGTTAACTATTACACCTAGAAAATACATTCCAGGTAACTTTTGTTTCCCATTTGTTCAAAAATAAAACTCTGAAGAGCTAGTAAGCAAATTTGTACATAACTTGTATAAGGATAGTGGTTCTATACATTTTTTCCCTTAGTAGCTTCGTAGCTCTTAGATATGCTTTACTGTCATGTATATATCAGAAAATATTTACTTTCTCACATCAAGGCACTACGAACTAAACTGAAGAAAACATTAAGGTGCTATGTAAAAGCAATTAAATGAATTCTGTAATATGATAACGAATAGCATGTGGTAGAAAAGCCAAGAGACCAAATGCTAAGAATCGAAGTTTTAGGAATATACTGAATATGCAAAATGGTATATACTTTGTACACAATCAGCTTATTTCAAGTATTTTTGCAATGCTTTTCAATTCATTTATGTCATTCTTTAGGGATCATATTATTTGTTGCGCGAGTAGCAGTTGTATTACATATTAAATTAATTGAAACACCAATATAACTAGGAATTACCTTTAGAATGATGTAATCCAACCATGGTATCGATGAAAGAATTATCCCTATTGCCAGTGTGAAGAGTCCAAATACTATTACTGCAAGGCGTCCTGAAAATCACAGGAAAACAGAAAATTAATTATATTATAATTCAATATACATTATATTACCTATACTTTAAATCAGTGTTTTAAAAAATAAAACAGACCGCATGACACGATATCACAAAGATGCGAAGGTCTAACTCCGCACTGTCCTACGCTCTAGTTCAACTGCATAGGTAATTACTACTCAGGAATACAGGACAGGATATCAGGAGATGGGTGGTTTGTGACCAGCATTCAGAAACCCCCAGTGGTTTTCAACAACAGGAATACAGTTCATGACATTCATAAATTAGTTACTATTTCACATGACCAATTGCTAGTCTTTCCAAATTTTCCAGCATGAGAACATTATTATTGTTATAGTTATTGCTATTATTATTATTATTATTATTATTATTATTATTATTATTATTATTATTATTATTATTATTATTATTATTATTATTATTATTATTATTATTATTATTATTGCTATTATTATTGCTATTATTTATTATTATTATTATTATTATTATTATTATTGCTATTATTATTGCTATTATTATTGCTATTATTTATTATTATTGCTATTATTATTATTATTATTATTATTATTATTATTATTATTATTATTATTATTATTATTATTATTATTATTATTATTATTATTATTAATATTATTATTATTATTATTATTATTATTATTATTATTATTATTATTATTATTATTATTATTATTATTGGGAAGATCATTTCTATTCGAGGTCCTTACAGATTCCTTGAATAATTGTTTAGTTAAGGGCAGTGTCCAGAGATACCAGATCATTAGCACTAGGCTATAGATTCTAATACTGGATATTTTTTTGTCTTTGTCGTCTCTTTGACTCTAATGAGTGCAGCTCCCGTTGCACGTATCTAAGACCTTAACTTCGCTCAAACTACATCTACTGTCGAATCTGTATGAACAGCCGTGGCGTTATGCGCGTTACTCCTTATTAGATCATTACTACTGTTTTCATAATGTATCTCCATATCTATAAATTTAAAAAATAAAATTTAAGTTGGGTTTATGTGTGAAGCCGGAGTTAGAAGGTATTTCTTACGGAATTTCCTAGTGTGCATTTTTCACATGGAAACAGCGTCACAGCGTAAGAATCAATGGTGTGTTCAGTGAAGCGGTCTAAAAGAACAGTGCTTTACATATTATTAAAATCTGCTAATTGGTTTTTAGATTATATCCACGCCCTCAAAAAATTTCTCTGTTGATATTCGTTTTAGTTTAGATTAAGAGGAAGTGAACAGAAAAAAATTACATTTTGTATGGATACGTAATTGAATACCCATGAAAATAAATGTCAATATGTAGAGAACATCATGTGATTGTTGCGCATCGCTTTTCTTTTTCTTCATACTGCGTACACTTTTCTCCCTCGTTTCCTAATATAAGTGTTTTGTTATTTACAAGCGGGCTGAAGTTCGAATCTGTGAAAAAATATGCAAATTTAGGTTTCAGTATATCCACAAAATCGCTCTGAATATAACTGCTAGTCTTGTTTTCGATTTTTAGGCTTTAGGATTTCTGTTCCATTCTCAGTTGCTTTAGACTTTCGGTCAAATATTGTTCCTCAGAGCAACTTTCTTAAAAAAAAGTAGTGAAGCGATAAATTAGTTAGCAGACAGTTCTGAAAATCTCCTGTTTGCCTTGGCTTGGTGGAATTTCTTCACGGCGTAACGTAATTTAGACGCCAACCACACTACGTGACTAAGGATTACAGGTCTGTCATTATTTTCCAGAGTTTATTAATGCAGTGACGTAAATAAAAGGACTAGGCTCTCTAGGATGTACGGTTTGGAAGTTCGAGGACGAATTTAATTAAATTGTGGTTAATGGACGTAATGTTTGCGGAAAATGTCTGCCTTTGTTCACTTACTGTTGCACGTGTGGTGTATTCACGCTACTTGTTGGCCTAAGTAGCAGTTGCGTTACATACATTTCCGAATTTTATATAACCAGGAAACATTAAAAGATTGAGAAAGTCAAGTGAAATAAAGAGAACACTAGGGCTAGTGGAGTTATTTAAAACAGAAGCATGTTCCGGGTGGTGGCATGCCAGTCCGTTTACAGTGTCGTCACACTTGCATGTTTCATCAGAACCCTCCACCAGTGGTGCTTATCCTGTGAGAGTGGGTGTCAAAAGTAATAAAATCAGTTCATGATTTGATAGAAAATGTCACAAATAATTTTTTTATAAATATTGACCCAAATATAACAGTCAGTAAGAGTAATATTTCAGTGACCTAGAATATAGGATGTTCAGATTCGAAATAATGTGTTTCTGATCAACGAATGTTGGTTACACCCGTTTATATGCACTAGATGTATTATCGTCCTTTTTTGCTTCAAATAATAAACGTGGTGAATAAGAACGTGGCATTCCCGCAGCGAAGCAATATTGTTTATATCACTATCGTGGCTGAGTATGTAGCAGGCCAGAGCAGTCTAATTAAACATAGACGTGCAAAATCCTAACAATGTTAAAAACGATGGTTTAATGTATTTAACTATTTGTTTGAATGTTAGAATACCCTTGCTGTTAATAACAATTAAATTAACTTGGAGAGCTGTGTCTGAATACTGTTTCCTAAGCCAGGAAGAGAAGGGGATGGGAACTGTGTCGAGATCCCGAAAAATAAACGGAATCGACTTGCAGTGGTTTAGGCCAAGTGAATGACTTTGTGAAACGTACCGTACGCTTCAAGGTACTTAGCTGTTTATTAAACAATGAGCCCCTAAAGTAAACAATGATAAAATATATTTCATAGCGTTTCTTCATTCAATCTTGAATGAATAGATTACTAAATTTAGTTTGTCTACCAAGTATACGGACTTGTTTTTCCTTAAACTCGGTGCTGGTGCAGTGAAAACTAACATGTGGTTAATATAAAATCCAGCGGCAATAATGGCAGTTTCTTGAGCTTCCGAAAGTAAATAACTGGAAAAGAGATGAAGCATTTCCATGCGTTCAAGAGATGCCAAGCGCGGAGCGACACTACCCAGTCTCATGCCCGAAAGATTAAACACCACACTTTCTGGAGAGTAGGATGAATGAGGGACTGTTTCCCAATATTAACATTCAACTTTGAGCTCATTTGAACATCCAGTATTTCATTTATACACCGTCTCTGCAGACAGCTACCTATTTTTTGTTCTTCTTGTTCTTCTTCTGCTCACTATTATTACATATTTATTGCAAATAAAAAGGGTAAGCAGAGAAATATACACTACTGGTCATTTCACTGCTTCACAAGTATTATAAGGGCTAGGTAGGCCACATCTCGTAATGTTGCCACAAAAACGAGGGGGCGGGCTAACCGCAAAACAAAACACAACACAGCTCCAAGTGACATAACCAGGAGACACGCGGATATAGCCAACGAAGAAAGTTTTGGCCAGGAAGTGGGTAAATGAGGCACATGGAGGGAAATAAAACGGAAGACAAAAACAAGACACGAAGTTGAGAGGAAATAACACCACTTACTGCTGACCCGTTTGCTGTTCAATCTCATAATCTCTATGTTGATATTCGTCAAACATAAGGAAGTATTTCTGATTGGTTGTGCATATCAGCGCTATGAAGATATGTGCCAACAGCTAGATCCTTGTTAGCTATTGAAAATGCAAATTATAACTGAACGATGTGCTGTTTTAAAGCATCAATTAATTTTACGTATATAAAACCTAACACGGAAATAAAGGTATTGTATCATCTATCCACTACTACATATTTTTCTATAGCTTATACAAGTTATACTTACAAAAGCTTATGTTTCCTTACTTCATATTTATGGAGACAAACGCTTTCAAAAACAGATTCATTGCATTTCGTATCAAGAGAGACAGAGAAACAGAGGCGTATTATAACGTTTAGAAGCGGGTCGTTATATACTGACCTTGAAAGATCATATCGTTTCCATGACATTGCGACAGACAGGGTCGACAGCAGTTCAAAAACACCTGAGGTTAAATACAGATCTGCACTCCGTAGAGGAGAGCCAATCCGCCACAGCATACTTACCTGGCCACCATTGTGTACGACAGACCTAAACGGGTAAGAGGTGAGCGTAAGCCCTTAGATCAGTGTGACAGTGATGTCCAACGTCTGCGAAAGACGCGGACTTTGCCATTCGTTAACACTCGGAAGTGCAATGTGATTCAGTGGCGGGCTGGTTACATGTACATTGCGTTTGATTTACGAAGCACTTTCAAATCTTATGCGATTGACATCTGTTTATTAGTGACTTCTTCGATACTGCTTACGTTTAAGAAGTCTATCAATATTTGGCGACAAAGTGAAGCGCAAGGCCAAGAGATAAAAAACGAAGAACATATACATATTTGAGAAAATTACAAGTACTGACAAACTCAAACAAACGATAAAGAATATCTCGGAAATTGTTCGCTCAAAAGAAAAAAAGAAGTATTTGACATTAACTGTGTGTTTTAACGAGATTCTCATTTCTATTTACTGGGCTTTTGTCTGTCTGACTATTTACCATTTATGCAAAATCCATCCAGGATGAAGAGGTCTTCTGAGAACTTTCCCAGAAAAGTCAAGGTATGACATAGAAACTGCCATGGAACCGCCTGTTTGTATCCGTCACTGAACACTGTGTTTGTGAGCTGATTCACCCTTCGACTGAAAGAGTGGGGTGGGGAATAGCAGCTAATGACGTAAATGTCTTCAAAGAGACAAGGTAGGGCATCACTACGTTAGATTTTAGCTAGCCTCAATGTAACAACTAATTGAAGGTCTCTAATGCGAGCTGGATATTTTTCATCTCGACCCAGGTTTCACCATGCAGCCGCCAATCCCCGGCAGGTAAGGCGACTACAACACCACCCCTAGGTCGAGAACAGCAGTTATAGTGCGCAAAGTCCTCATACAGAAGCACCAAACCTGCCCATCACCTATTCTTTCAACGCTGAAAGGAGCGGATTGAAGTGAACGCGAAATGAAATGGAAAGACGGGAAATCTGATGGATGTAATTATCCTTGACAGGATTCGCCTGGGTCACCCGGGGAAACCCCGAAAAATCCATAGGGCACGAAGGTCGACCACGGAACTGAATCCATGACCTCCCGAATGCGGGCCACAAACGCTACCGTCTGAGCCATCCCATTCGGTTTACACATGGCTAGTGTTAAAGAACAATTACTTTCCGATTTGTTAGTTATTATAACTAATATAATAGGGTGTTACAAAATAACGGTTCAAAGGTCGTCTCAGATATTAATAGTTTCATAGATACTTGGGTTGGTGTGGGTTAAATTAAATTAATTTAATGGTCATGCGAGATTCTAAAAGTTACCCGTGAAAGACAGGGTTTCCTGTTTTAAATGTCTAGTTTTTAAATAAGTTGCAGGCTCCTTCTGAATAAAATGCGTTTCTCTGTTTTATTCCAAGCAAAATATAGATCATACCGTTCAAAGAATATAAACAGTTTACGTAAGATGAACCAAATACACCAAAACGCCATCTTTACTAATTCCCTGAAACGCTGAACATTTACACACTTAAAAGCTATACACACGGTAATGGCTCTTGAATTTTCTGTTAAGATAAGACAAGCATATTGTAGCCACTTAAAGTGCCCTTTCTGTTCATGCAGTTGTAAATGTGGAACCATAATTATGTATATTCTGCCATTATATTCTTAAAGCCTTGGGGCTATAAAATAAGCAAGCTATTTGGTTGAAAGCAATAAGGCGGGGTACAAAAACGTTTTTGCAGAAGTTAATATATGTAAGCTTTCCTCACTTTGAACTTTTACTTGAAAATTTCATGTCTTTCCACAAAATAAGTAGTCCATTTTGTTCCTAATCTAGAGGTGTCCGGCCGTAGAGGCCCGAAGTGAACTTCCTAAGATACTTTTACTTATGGGTATAGTAAAACTGTAATAAGACATTTTATATTAATTTTGGATAAATAGTTGAATTATTAGATATGACTACTCTTGCAAGTACATAACGTCCCTTTAAACAGCTCCGTTCTGCAGAGACGGTGAAGCAAACGCATACAATTACGCTGAAATGAGTCGGCGGTTTCATAAGCTGGTGAGTCATCCGCTATTCCAACTTGAGGATAAGGGGAAACCACGAGCAAAAATGTGCCCAGATGAATGACAACTACGTTTAAAACTTGGGCTTTTCAGCTTTGAAGCCAGACACTCTACTCCAACACTAAATAGGATGTGTGTGGCTAGGAATATAGTTGAACTGTTAGGTGACGTCGCAGGCCACAAACCCTCATCCCTGGTACAGTCTGTTGGCGTTCGCACGCAACACTCACTAGATCGGTTTCTATGCCATCAGTGAACCTCGGTCGCTGTTGTTTACATTTTATATATTGATATATGGTTTGAATGTACATTGCTTGCAGCCAACAGTTTCAGAATTCCTAAGCTTGCTTGCCAGTTACTGAAAGTTCCACTTATTTTTTAACCTTCTCGTTTGTGGTGTTTGCAGAATTATTTTGCCTGCAAATGGGAGGGCAAAGGTCTCTGAAATTACGGTGAAAATTGACTTTTATATAAGGAAACAATTGCCAAAGTAAGAATTTATAGGCTTTTTTACGACTTCATAAGCTTACTGCTCTCTGAGTTTAAATTATATGTCTGATACATTGGCAAGTGTTATGCAAATTCAAATTCCTGTACTAAATGCATATAAGATAATTTTTCAAACACTACCTTAAAATGTCGAAACATAAAATTACATTAAAAAAATTAAAAGTAATAAAGTGAAAAATATGGAAAAGTACCAAACTAACCAAACTAGAATATCATTTACTCTTTCTACATATGAATTTTGCTGAGAGACTTTAAATCGCTAAGAAGGTGGCGTTGTGTTGGGGCATAAAGTCAAAATATAGAAATATGCCACTTATTATCGAGTTTGTAAATTATGTTACAGTTTATAAACACGAAGTTTGAGAAATTGTTTATATAATTTCGATAACATAAATATTTAAGGTGTACCCATTTTAATTAGTATTATTTGTTTAGGTAAAACATTACCTTGAGAAGCTGCAAGGTTTGAATTATATCAGCATAAGGAACAAGGACAAATTTGTGTACTATTTAACCTATTACTCATTCTTTAAATTATTATTACTATCCTAGAAAATATTTTACAATGCATGTACTTGCATTGCGCAGTGATAGGAGAAAAGTAAGAACAAGGTAGAAAGAAGGTAGTAAGGAAGAAATAGGAGAGAAATAGCGTATAATTCAGAGATGAAGGGACAAGAGACATTTAAAACAATAACGCAAGCGGAGCTGCAGGTTCTCATAGTGTCGCAATATAATACGCTTTTAAATAATCCCTATGACATGATTTATCTATATTGCTTATATGTCTCACACGATTTCGGTTTTACTATCTGGCATTTTCCCTAGAAGTTAGTCTATTACTATTATATAATAACTTTAGAACAAATGTTAATACATAAATGTTTGATTAACTTTCGCGTCAAAAGTTTAATGTGTTTTACTTAAATTTTATTTATATAAGACTTACACACGTACATCCACGTGACATGTGGCACACCGCTGGTGTTCCCTACATCCTTGACCAGTCCTGGCACATCCTGAAGAGCGAAGGACTATAGTCACTCCCAATTAGGGACTTCCCAGTACTCAAGTTTTAGCGGACCGGATGTAGACGATATTTAGGGAGTATGAATTATATCTGAACAAATTTATACCTGCCATGAAGCGATGGCTATAAATCTAAACATCTGACACCACACGCCTCAAAACGGAGCGATTTTTAATGAAGAGTCTCTGCTCTGCAGTTTCGCTCTACCTTGACAAAGCTACCCTAAAAATGACATCCCACATCACTTCAATGTCTGGCACCATTCTGCTCTTCTGCATTTGTCTGTCTAGAACACCTGCATCTTCCTCTTCATAAGTGAATCTTCCTCTTCATAAGGGCACCTTCCTCATGAATCTGCCCCGAAACTGCGTACTCCTTCGCAAACAGTTTCAAGATTAAGTTCGGAGGACAGACCAGAAATTTTCGTATATTGATATCGTCAAGTTGCTATGTTGTACGTGATTGTCAAACTGGTGTACCAAAATTTCGTGTGAAACTCTAATATAAAATGTATTATTCCATATCAGATAACGCTGTTGTTTTATGATAAAAGGCTAATACGAAACATTTTGTAATACTTGGAACAATCGAAAACACAGATCCCAGTTGTTAGTTGGCCTTACCATTTTTATCTATAAAAGGGCAGATGGATGGACAAAGGAAAACACAAAGCAAATATTTTCATCATTGGCTTAAAAGGACATGAAAAAATTGTAAAGTTTTTAAAACTTTTATTGATAAATACAAACTTGCAATATTTTTATAACAATGCTTTTACTCTTGGCGTTTTCTCTTATTTGCGTTAATTGGGCCGAGGCAGGGCTAAGCAGGAGTAGCATTACCTCACAGTATTTTGTGCTAAGGTCAAAGCACATCGTCATGAAATCTGTAAGATATTAACAATCCAACTAACACGACAATTAATCAGCGAATATTAAAATATATGCATATCTCTGCATATCTCTGTAAAACCATGGTTTTACATATGTGCACCATATCAGCTGAAATATTTTAAAACCAAAAGAACATTTGACAGTATTTTCTTACCTGTCCCACAGGCAAGAAAATGTAATGCTCTGTAGTGCACGTAAAAAAACTTCAGTATATCCAACAATGTTACTGTATCATTTTTATCAAAACAAACTAAACAATTTTTAGTGAAAACACAATCTTAAGCGTATTTTTAATATAATTACACCAAGAAAAAGCGTAAAGTGAATTAGGACATCAAGATCACAATGGTTCCCCGCTAGAGATGATTCCAGATTTTGTTAATCTTAAATGCCAGTATGTTGCTACTAGTGTCGAACTTGAGTCTATGATCACAACATCGCACTGCTGTAGTTGATTTTCATAGTTGAAATTAGGTTTACTCCTTTAGGTTGCTCTAATTCTTGCGTTTAAGCTAATCAACCAAGCCTATTTAGCGGTCATTTATATCAATCGAAAAGTCCTGCTTCCTTAATCACGATTGATAGCTTTTATTGATAATTCCTTATACATCATCCACAACAGTTAATTGATCTAGTTATGGTAACATTGGATAATGAAGGAGTGTTTTAAATAAGAGATAGTCACAGGTGAAATCTGAAAGCTGTTTCGAAGAGTCATTATTGCACACTGCGATCAAAAAGTGAAAGTTTTAACACAATGAGTCTCATGACATAGCTCCTACCTCTCTATGTAATTAACTGTATTTTTTCGATACAACAAGTTATTTGCGTACGATAAGGTTGACCAGATATTTAACTTAGATGTAAGCCTTGAACTTCATTTTCAAATCAGGAACTGGAAAGGCAAACAAATGAAATATATGCAAGAGTGTTCAATATTATTTAACATCAAATATACGATTTTATTTAAGCGGATCAAAATCTGATCTAGCTGGAAGAAATGATCCAATTCTTTATCAACATCCCTTTTGATTCATTAATACGTTAAAGCTAAACACATATATTTTTTGTGGTTATGAGTCTTTTCTTCTAAACGTAAGCATTCGTTAATAACCTTATTAGGACTAAATGCGATTTGTTTCATTTTATTCATTGTTTTATATTATGTTATACTAGATACTATTAGATATGTTTGGGAGTACGGAGCGATGATGATGATGATGATGATGATGATGATGATCTGAATTCACGGCATTACCAGTCTGGGCCATGTGTATTCGAAGAACTATAGCTCTCTCTTAGGGTACAAATACATGTCACATGTATCAGTTGGAGTTTTCTTGACATTTAACTCCAAAAACTATATGGTGGGAACTAAAGTTAGGTATCACCTCATTTTGCTTTTGAATGCATTTATTGTGTTCAAAGATGACACTCGGTATTCCCCTTGTACAATTATAGTGATTAGTCTGGAAACAACTCTTCTATCGTTACTGAGCACTAATTATATTTAAGATGCGCTATGTATCATTTTACCCAAACTCATATTCTTTTTCTGATTACGCTCTTTGTATGGAACACTTAAGCCCACAAGGACTTACAAGTTAGCGCCTTGGCTCAGATGCCTGTCGAAAAGCAGACGGACTCTGGTTCAGAGAGACTCTCCAGGTTGGGTGATCAGCCCGAGGCTTGAAGGAAAGTGAGGAAGATGGTGATATGCAATGACGGTGAAATAGATGAAAGGAAACCTTTTATGGAACAGTTGGTGAAATGAATGGCGGGAGAAACCGGAGAGAACCCACCCAGACGCCACTTCGTCCACCACCAATCTCACATGAAGGTCCCTGGAATCGAACCGCGGCTTGCCTGGGTGAGTGGCGAACGGTCTAACCGCTCGGCCACGGCGCCGCCAAATCCTAATTGCTATGATTTAAAATAATGACTAACATAAGTTAGAATCATTCTTGCACACGCTAAATCATTATTGCATTAATATTACCATTTTAAGTATGTAAAATGACAGCAATAGAAAGTTATATGAAAAAGGAGGCAAATTAAAAAAAAAAAAAAAAAAAAAAAACACACACACACACACAGTGTATATTCAAAACATCTTGTAATTCAAAACCTTTTATCGTTCTATTAAAGGAACAGGAGTAACTGATAAAAATATTAAGTTTAGCAATTTAAGTAGATTCTGAGAAGAGTACATCTGGGATTTTAAAATTCAGCATTTCCAGGATACCACCTGGAGCTTCTTATGGAGCAAATATACACGCAGAAATCCTCAGACTTAATATTTAGAACAGTGGTCAGCTTTCAGCATGCATTTGCCAATCTGCTTCGGATTTATATACATTAGTAGAACTGAATTTATAGCATTTAGTTTCGGAGGCGTAGTATGAGCTTAACTCCCCTGTTACTTTTAAAATCCTTTGGTCCGAAAGTATAACTTAAAATATCAATGCTAGCGAATAGAGAACCCACGGCAGAAGGTAGTGACATCCTCCTAAAGCTTATATGCACTCCTCGTCTGAAGCAAGGAAGGCGTCCATGTGTGCGGAAGGAGTCCTTCATGAATGGACAAACTCTTGCAGCAGGTGATACAGCAAGTTCTTTACATATTCATTACGTTACGGTGCTGTTGGCAGAACAGCTTTGCAAAAAGAGCGAGGCTATTCACCCCGCAAGGCAAGTTTTAAGGCTTTAGAGTTGATATCCAACTGTCAACGTGGAACAATGTCTTGAGATAGGCACTTATGGTGTAACACTGACGACTGCTATGCAAGAAAATAAGTCGTGTCAGAAGTTGGCAACGTTCAAGCGTTGTGCAACAAATATCTCGTGGGTCCTCAGAAATATTAGTGAACTAGTGTTGTAATGACATTGAACTATAACTGCGATAGAAGGAACAAAGTGTAGTGCTAAGAGTGTGATATACAGTTGAAAACTTTCAGGTGCGTTACGCAAAAAGAGGTCGAATACTCTCATCAAAACGGCTTCCTAAGCCCATTTCATTTCATTAATGCAGTCACTTCACATTCTGGGTATCTTTCTAAGTACATAAATTTAATCACAATGGATATTTAATCAGAGATGGTTTCAGGTTATGTTAAAGCCACACAGTATGTTGTGAACAGGGGACTGGGATCAATAATCAACTGTTCATATAGGGTAACCATATACAATGCTTAGGAATCGATACCCGTTTGTTCAGTTTTTACCCAAATCCCTACATTACTCACATTTAATAATGGATGCTCTTGATGGTGTTCCAGGACTTTACCTGTGCATCCAAAAGTCGGGTGAAGTCCTACCAGCAGATTCACATAGTGCGAGATTTGTTGCCTATGGGGTTAACATTTATGACGGTTTTTGGAAATACATTTCGCATACTGTATAAGTGACATAGGTGTATCAGAACTTTAAACGTTTTATCTCGTTCAGTTTCACACTTGGTAACAAATACTTAGTGCCACAATTTCTAAATATTTTGTTAAAACGTGTTTACTGAAAAAGTCTGTCGTAGTGTTGTGTAAACCATTTTCAGAAACTTAAAATAATTACCTTCGGACCCGACGCTTCAACAAGAAGCCTATATACCGAAAATATCGAGTGTGAATATCTAGGCCACCACATACATAGGGCCGCCAAAACTAATTACGTTATCGTATGTTAGTTGTGGTGCAAAAAGGAATCAAGTTCTGTGGAGAACCGAAACATATACTTCTTGGACTTCGTTAACGCTTGAAAATTAGTGACATGGAAAATATTTGCCACCATTTTTTGTATAGTTGGGACTGCTGAAATTAGAAAGAGAAAGAGAGAAAGAAAGAGAGAGAGAGAGAAAGAGAGAGAGAGAGAAAGAGAGAGAGAGAAATATATATTGTCAATTTCTATGATATTTTACACACTGCATTCCAATTCTGTAAGACAATTAGTTAAGATTACAAAGCGCTGCCATTCTTCAGCAGTTTTACTGGTACGCACAATAGGCAAGACAGGAAAGATATCTGGTTTTATTGTAATACTTAGTGAATATTAAGTACCGTATTCCAAGACCAGAGCAATGGACGACATAAAAATATGCATAAATTAGCTAGGAGTCATTAATCTGTCTTGCAGATCCACTTCGAATGTCAAGTATTATTAACCCTATGACTAACGATTCCGTACGCACGTCGTCAATCCAAACTCCGCACACGCAGGTTTGCAAGGCTTACGGCTCATCGCCGAGCAATGAGTGTCGCGTAGCACGTTTTGAGTACTGGCAGCACCCGCCTCACATACGCAGTGGAAGCATCACATGTAAACAGATAAGTACTAAACACAAGTTGAACTATGACACTACACAGAGAATTGAAAGTATAATACTTGAAGACAAACCAGCTATGACTCACAGCAGGAGTGGCGAAAATGTCTTATTTTCCTGAGTTCCAGGAATAGGCAAAAGGTACGACACTATTTAGCAGCACATACATACTTGTATACAAACAGAAATCCAGTGGATTGCCATTCTGAGGGGACACGGTAGAGGGAGTCGAAATGTTTTGCAAATCACCCTTTAGTCGCCTCTGGCTTACAGTACAGCTGATTAATGTGACATCGCTTGATGTTGGTAGAGAAGGGAAGTCGTCCCATTGCCTTCAATAGGTTGTACACGGACCATTATCCACCCCATAGTCAATCGGAGCCACGTGTTTTTGGAGGACTATGGCAAGAATTCCAATAATCTTAGGGACAAGCTGATATTTTTGTAACATTTGACTCCAATCAATACGCAGTTGGGATCAAATAAGCTTTGCCTCAATTTGACTTCTGGTACAGTTTCGTATATGTTTACAGCTACAATCTCTATTTAGAGTTTAATTTCACACTTTATCGTAGCCTAGTCTTCGAAGAAGGCATTCAGTGTTTATCCTCAATAACTATAGTGAATAATATTATGAAAAATAATAAATACCAGGAATATATTGCCAACATTGTGAATACTATTAACTTTTCAAGCACACTGTGCATAATTATCCTTAAATTATGTGTAAAAATCACATCCAAGATCAATTCCATTATATATAGTAGAAAAAAGAGGAAACTTACCGGCATTACCAAATGAAGAGTTGCCAAAAATGAGTTCTTGTTTTTATTAAATATGGGCTGCGTAAATCACGTTTGCATGATTTTGAAAATGTAACGTCTGTAACGTATTACAGTATAGGGAGCTTTGCGAGCGAATAAATGCAGGATACTTTTAGCCTTTTCAGTTTTTACTTTCTCTACTACATGTAGTAAGCAGAGGAAGTATTGCATTTCACCCAAAAATTCGATATCGAGATTTCACCGGAGGTAGATATTTTGAAACTCCCTGAATCTAAAGAAAATGTACTTTTAGAATAAGGTCCGCGCATGCGTGTGTGTACCAAACTTCGCTCAGCGTCTTCCAAGGATGTGACAAGAAAATCTTCAACAAAATTCCCCCGCCCCAAACTACCCTTTAGTTGGAAAAAATTCGAAACGTCTGATTTCTTCAGAAACGGCCAATGTTTTTCATTAAAATACAGTATGTTCAAGTTATTCCCATGAGAAATGAAATGTATATCTGAGAACAGCCTCTGAAGTCCTCTTCATTTTGGATGACTTTTGAATAACTGTTAAACCTAAGAGATAGACAAAATCGTACTACAAAAACAATGGTGGTCTCGTTAAAGCACACAATCTATGTCAAATGTATTTGTGAAGATAACTTTTTTTGAGATATTCTTTGTTTGAATTTTCAAACATTTATACTTTTCTTAAATAGGAAGACGTTATTTGAGTTTTTATGCCCTGACCATGTAAGGAGAATGGGATGTCACATAGTGACCAGCTCCTAAAATACTTACCACTGCTAAAGCCTTTTCTATTCCCCTATTCCCATTGCACCTAAATCATTTTTATAAACGTTTATCTCGATTAACATGAAGTAGGTAGAGGATTAAGAGTTTTTAAAAAATACTTTGTACGAGAGCGAGTAGAGAAGGTCACGTGAGTGTGCATATCTAACTTTTCTACATATTCAGTGTTTCCATATATATCTCGAGTTGTCCCATTAATTATTGAATATATACAATTAAGAATTGCTTGCTTACAGATATAGGTTATAACTTCAAAACGAAAGTTGAACTAATTGGTTTTGCCTTGAATTAACACATTTGAATTTAATGGATTAGAATGACATCAAACTTTAAGCAAAACTTTTTCTTGAAATGTTGAAATACTACAAAAGTGGTTTAAAATAGAACTATTAAAAATTGTACCATTCACTTTGTCAAATTTTGCGTTTTCAACACGCTGTTAAAGTTTCGGCGGAGAAACTTGTAGCAAAATTATGGCAGAAAAGTGTACCTGTGAGAATAATTTAGTATCAATTTCGGTGGTATGTAAATATTCTATGACAACCTATGTTCGAATAAATTTGTTTAATTCATTACAATATGGCAAGCCAATGCTTTGAAATGCCCACTTTTTCTCGTAAACATACAAAGAATGTTTGTGAATAATTACCAGATTTGGAGTTTTCAATGAAAAATGAGCTGTTGTTACACCCCATTAACTTAAATGCACCGCTAAAAATTAAAGAGATACGGTAATGTATAGACACGGGGCGAGGTAGCCCCATGGCAACGTGAGAGGCTCGCATTCGGGAGGTCGTGGGTTCGATTCCCGTGGCCTGCCTACCTTCCTGACCTATGAGTTTTTTCGGGGTCTTCCCCGGGTCACTAGGCGAATGTTGGGAGGGATAGTTACATCCTCAGAATTTCCTGCTCCTCCACTTCAGCTCACTTCTCATTTCCCTTCATCTTTCATCTACTTGGTTGTTTAAGGGTTCCAAGTGTCGGCAGGAGTTTCGGAGTCCATGGAGGTGCTTGCTCCCTGTAAATCCTGGTGCACTGGACCGGGGAGGTCTTCGAGTCACGCCCCCTCCCCATGGGACGTAGAGCTCACGAGGGGGGGGGGGGCAGGAGTAAGAGCCACCATCGGGGAGTTATTCGTATTCTCTCACTTCACCCTAGCCGCACCGTAGCCGAATGGCCAGACCATTCGCTTTTCACCAAAGTGGTCTGGGTTCCATTCCAGGCAACCGCATGTGAGATTTTTGGTGGACGAAGCGGCGCTGGGGCGGGTTTCCTCCGGTTCTCCGGTTTCGCCCTCCATCTCATTCCACCGGTGCTCCAATCTTCATTTCATGTATCATCAGTGTCACCGCCTGCGGTGCCGTATGTAGTAAAAGTGGGCGTTAAACACTACAAATCAAACTCGCCTCACCCTTTCCTCCGGGATGCGCCCCTGTTTAGTGTATAGGCACAAAAGATCTTCTACAGGTCGAAATGCTAAATCCCCCCTTCGAAACTCGTGTATCTATCCCATCTAAGGTTTACATTAAGGAACCAATTCCCCATAACCAAATAAGTTTTGTGGACCTTCAGCCCTGTGTGGAAGGCCTCTCCTTTCTCTGAAGGAAAACGGCATTGAAGAAATAAAGAATGAAAGAAAGAATGTTTTGTCATAACTGAGTGGAGAAAGTGTACATGAATCGTCGGTTGCTTGCATGTTGATAACCTTGTGAGGTATTGTTCCCAGACTAAAGAATTCGGACACCCACATGGTGTCAAGGTCATTGAGAATCATCAGGTTACAACCGCACGGCTCCACGTCGAACTACCATCACTGTCTGGCTGTCAACACACCATCAGAGGAAATCGCCGTCAATACCTTGCTCTGTTACAAACCTAAAATATCAACATGTAAAGTGCACCTTTATAGTTGTCAAATATTTCGTGGACACCCGCTCGATATCAAAACAGTAAACAAAGTTCATATGAATATGGGTCCTAAAATCGTTTGTTAAAGAGTTATTAAAGAATTTGCCTCTTCATTGACACCGATTATAATTCAATTCAATTGTTATCCGCTGGCTGACTTTGGTTATCTGTTGTATAACAAATAATTTATAACTGAATGAAAGTTTTGTCCGTTGATTGTGTGATTAGGTTTTTCTTTTCGTTTGGTTGTTTGTTGTGAAGCACAGAAGGCAGAAAAATATGTCTTCTGTGAGTGACAGACTGATATGCACTACATGTATGGCCTGGCAGTTGTGAATGCTTCACGAGCACGTGAGCTTTATGCAGAAAGGTACCGCGGCAGGCAGTTACTTCGTTTACGAACATTCTCACGAATTCACCAACGTTTGAGAAACAGTGGCTCATTTAAGAGTTTTACGGATGTTGAGAGACCAAGAGAGGTACGAAACAATGGCCCTTAAAAACGAGTTCTTCGTGATGTGTACACAAACCCATAAGATAATACAAGAAGCATTGCAGTAATGGGAAGACGTTGATACTCATCTGACTATCTGAAGGATTTTGTATGAAAATCTTCTGTAGTCGTATTACCTTCAGCAGGCGCAAGGATTAAATGTGACGGACTGTGTTCAACAAGAATTTTCTGCCATTACGTGTTATAGAATTTTGCTACGTTGATGAATTTCTTAACATGCACCTTGTTCACTGATGAGGCTGGGTCTACTAGCGACGGTTTCTCCAATTTTCATAATACTTATAACTGGGTCTATGAAAACCTTCATGAAGTAATACAGGACAGACATCAATAGAGGTTCTCCCCAAACCTTTGTGATGGGATCATTCATGATCAACCTACTGGTTCCAATTTCTTTCCTCCGCGCCTGAATGCAGAGACATAGCTACAGTTTCTCAGAAATACGTAGCATTAATTTATTGATAATATGCCTGGGACGTCATCCAACGAATGTGGTTCTTACACGATGGTGTTTCAGCTCATTTCAGCCGGATAATATTCAGCCAATTAACAAGCATAATGCTGGTTAATCGATGATAAACAGTTTCTAAACGCAGATCAATTACTATTTCCTATTCTCTAGCCGTACAAAGTTTCATGCGTTTATTAATAGCCAACGTTAAGTTTATTTGATCTTCTGTTTTCATGTTTACCGATTCTTGCTCTTCTTTGCAGTTTTTGCTATTGTTTCTTGAGGCAAGTGTTAGTTTTGAGTGCCATAAACAAACTACAGGTGATGCTTTCGCTATAAGAACCAACACTCAATGATTATGCAGAAGTCATGAGAAATATTATTTTCTGAGTTTTCTTCCGATTCAACCTTCTCAGCTTTCGACCGGAGAGAGCTCTAGTGGCTGTTTGATATCTTGACCTCCTTGAATAACTTTTAAATTAAGAGTGTAATGTGCACAATAGGGATCCGGTGTGCCGTCCTGGGAAACTGGAACGAGAATATTAAATTTTGACCAAGTCTTCTTTCGCATTCCCGGGAAAGCTTCCCGTTAATTTTGAACGCTTACATTATAATAGATGTATTTTAACTTTCTCGTTCTCGTCTACGTTCTCAGTTATTGTGAACCAGCCTATAGAAACGGCTGCGATTGCTTCATTGCTGTAAAGAGATAGAGAACGTTGTCATTAAAATGGCGAAAGATTTATTGTAACATGTTAAATTAAGGGGTGGTTGTATCAAGGCTTTTATTTCATGGAGCTCAGAAGTGGGACTGATTCAGAGAACCCTGATGCCCGAGGCGGGTGACCGCGGCCGTGGAGGAAAATGTGCCATGGAACCGCTAAAACAGAAAATACCACGGTGCTAAGAGGGTCACGAGCTCTTGTTTAGTGAAAGGGAAAGTGAATCTCTCTCTCTCTCTCTCTCTCTTTCTCTCTCCCTCTCTCAACTTTGATGTAATATTCTTCCTTCTCGCACACCTATGTTTTGTTGTAGATGCACACACTTTTACTTTCGGAAGAGAAAAGCAATATGTCTTCATCCGCCACTTGATGAAGACCCAAGTTCATGTATGTTCAAGACGACCAATCTACTAGTCTGGTTTAAATCCACTATGCATTATTAAACGTTAGCTGATTCTTTTTATTTTATTTAGTTCGATCAGCAAATACATGATTTACAGATATGGAACAGCAGAAACAAATAATAACACAATAACATTGCAGAGGTAGGACAGTGGGCCCCCTCTGAAGTAATACAGATATGATTACATACTGCAATAGTGAGAACTTACACATCAGAAAGAAGAATAGAAAAGCAAAGGTGGAGCAGTAGATTATGCAGAGAAGTGCCATCACTAAGAAACAGGTCCTGTGGAAGTCGTCGCTTCAGTCGCGTTGACTGGCTGGCGACGTCGGGCGCCGATATTATACGTCACAGCTCCTGGAACGTGGTATAGATTGAAGAAGAAGCGTCGGGTGAGCTGTCGGATGACATGATTGCCGAATTTTTATGGACTGATTAGCAATTTTTAGTTTGTATACCGCTTACTTAAGTGAGGAGAGGAAATATTGCATTGCATCAAACAATTCAAAAAATGTTTCCCCTAAACCAAAGAAAATTTAAGAAAAGAGTCAGTTTGCGTGTGTATGTGTGACTGTGCACGCAAGCGCGCGTCTAGCACAACTATAAAACGTGAAGTCGAATAGATACCAAACGTGGTATGTCAGTCTTTCAATGAAGATATTTTTTAAAAATAATTTCTTCTTCTTCTTCCTCTTCTTCTCCCAAAAATTAATACAATTTACAATACAATGTAGTGGACCCTCATTTGAACCTCAACTGGATGAAGCATTCCGTTTGAGAAATTACTTCTCTTATTAGGATGACTAAACAAATGCCGAAGAATATATATGGCATTAAAGTAAATTTATGAGTCGTTTGGAATGAGAGTCTGCTAAAAGTTTGTAATTTTAAGAATTGTTCCCGAAAATGCTGTGCACTCGCCTAACATACAACAAATGTGTAACTTTATTTTGCAGGAAGGCAATGTTTAAGTCACCTCAAGCTGCAGCTTCTTTAAGATCTTTAAACTTTCCTCTTCATTACCATCGTCGTTGTTTTCATAATGAGTTTTACTGTACGTTTTCGAAAATACCTCTTTTTCTGAGCCTAAATGCAAATCAATAAATTTTCTATCACTGTTTCTACTAACTCCGCTCTTAATTGGCCTAATCTGCTCAAAAATCATATTTATTATACACGTCAGAAAATATACTGTGGGAAATGAAGTTGTTGCTCCACTGATCTACACTAAATTACGTACGAAGAAATTATCAATGTTAGAGATGACAACAGACCCTACCATCGATTGTAAACTCATTAAGCAATCTGAAACAGAAGACATTTCCAGGAAAGCATTGAGCTTTAGAGTATGTGAAGGACTAGTACACAAACAGCTAAGTAGGGTTTAGATTCTGTTAACATGTAATGTTTTAATTGTTGCATCATAAGCATTGCTAGCGTGCGATTAAATCCGTATCATGTATTTCAGATTATGAAAACGAATATTTATTACCTCATATCTGGCTATTTGATGCCACTTTCTACTTTTAGGAACTTGCATTAATATTTTGTTACTTTCTTACCATTTGGGTCTTTATTTGATCGTTTTTCATTAAGTGTATAAGAGGTTTTATATTATCATCGTAGTCGTCATCGTCATCATCATTATTATTAATATAATATTCAACTGGGAAATAAACATAACTTTGCACATTCTTTACTCTCATTCTTATGAATGAGACAGGTCAGCTTTCCCCTTTTTGCGTTAAAAGCGAGTATAATCAGGTTGCATGGACTGTGAAGTGAGGTTCATCTGCAGTGAATTTCCTAAGCTGAGAATTGGAAATGGTACTACAGTTTTGTAAGACTTGCTTCAGAAACAATTTTCTTAATTTTCCTTATACAAGAACGTGGAACAAATATTTTATATATATTCATTATCCTATAATTACTCATCCACTTTTCTTCTTTTGTAGCAGTTATATTCATGTATGAATGAAATTAACATTTTCTGTACCGAAATGTTAATACAATTAAATAAATCTCAGTTTTAGCTATTAAGGTTTTAGGACAGGGCATTCTGGACCCTACATTTAGTGTTTGTGAAGTACAGGCTTTCGCACGGATCTCACTTGCAGTGCAGGGTTAAAGAATTTGATGGACGTTCTGGATGAACCGTGGAGGAAATAAAGGAACTACTTTAAATGAGAGTCTTGAATATACGAGCGTCGCATCACTTAACTCACCTACTTGACTAGGGTTGACAGACGAGGCTGTAGAGGACAGTGAAAGAATCTAAATATACATACAGAAGAGGGACGGTGTGGTCAAGTGTGTACAAGGTCGGCTATTACCCTCTCCTGCTTGGGCCCAAAGACAGGTTTCGTAACTCTCGTAACCTTGGTCGTACTAACCCACAAACTGGACTAAATCTAATTGGAAACAGGAATTCTTAACAAAGAGAATTCTCACGACAACGAAGAAGCACTGTCATGTAATGTTCGCGTTCATTCACCTGTCTAACAGCTGGACTCTTGGATAAATTGCACAGCATTTGTTACAGTGCGATAGATATATTTATCGGGAACGTAAGCAGCCTTGGCCGTGGTCTCTGTTTAGATTGCCTATTGTTTGAGGGAGAAAGGTCCTCACTGAACTTAAGAACTAATCGAGCATGACGCAGTTTATTGTCCGGAAACGGTGCCTAAGAAACCAGCCTTTCATGCTTACTATGTGCAACACAGATTCATGCTGCAGAAGTTTAACATTTCAGAACCTTTAGGTATTGCAGGTACAGTTCTGAGTTACATAAATCCTGGGACTGCGAACGAGACGGTCTACAAGTGTCAACAATGTCGAAAACTATATTGCAGACAGTAGCGTAGCTTTTTTCATATATTTTCATTTTCCAAATGGTGTTGATTTCATTAACCAAACAGAAAGCAAACATTCAAGAAATGCACCACTACAACCTATTTGCAATGTTTTACAAGCGAGGGGGTACTTGTGTCTACACTATTTATAAACTTGACCATATTCTGAACATAGTTATTTAAGTGGAATGGACAGAAGTATTCTTTCTTGGTCCAAATTGTAACAATTTTCAACATGAATTTTAAATGCAAAAGACAAACCAACAAAACCGGCCATTGCCTGTACCAAATATGACGTGTATGCTGGCAAGTATAGTGAAATTGTATGCCCAAAGTACGTATTTGAACCGGGGGGGGGGGGGGGGAGCCCGAATGGATGTGTCAGTTGAGCAGTTTAACAGGACCTCACAATAATGAATGCAATGTTTCCTTAAAAAACGCAATGAGTATCCATTTTGATTTAAAAATGATTTTACCTTATTAATCGTTGTAGATGAGAATTAGTAAATAACACACTTCGACAAAATTTTAAGGCGAATGCCTGCCATCAATAATGGGAGGGACGGTAATGCAGTTATCTATACCTTAAAGACAATTCGTACAACAAACAAATTTTTAGGCATTGAGAACATGTAAACTGTCTCAAAAGGTCCACGGGAAATGCAAAATTCATCCTGCGTGTATAAATGGGGATTGTAGAGGCCCTTCGCTAAGACGTTGCACAGAAGGGTCAGTGTTTTTTTTTCTTCCATTTAGTTCGAAAGCTTTATTGTTCTGTAGGATTCCAAGAGCTCTAACATATTTATTTACTGATATTTAAAGCATTAAAATGGGATTGAAGGCATGGTTCGTTGAAATACGTCATACTCTATTCATAATGTTCTTTTTTCTTTTCTTTCTGTTTTTTTCCCCCGAATAGAGGCTGCAGCTGAATGTTTCCGAATCGAGACTAGAGACCTTGAAGCTTTGGTATTCAACACAAATACAAACAAATGTAATCCAATACATAGGTAATTGACCCTAACTTGGTTGGATGAAAATATATACGCTTTTTTATTTAATTTGTTATTGTCATCAGAACAATACAACCTCGATGCAAGCCAGTGCAGTACCGAAACCTGTCTATAGTCTTCTTATTGTAGACGAACGCTTGGTGACAAGTTTTGAGCGTTCACCTATGACTATGGAGGTTTGGAGGTGAATTCCTCTCGCTGGTTTATAATTTGTACTGTCTACATTAAACAAGCTACACAGATTTGTAATTATTTGCAACTTTAAGGACGTAACTATGTCTTTTTATAATTTATGACAGCAAATTAAGATGTTTAAAAATCTCAAGTTTATTTGCATGCACCCTAAAGTACAGTTTTGTTTGGGTACAGCGCTTTCACAGCTTGAAACAATGAACCATTAAATGTACATAAACATTAGAAAATCTTATGCAATTAGAAAATATCGTATCGCACAGTGTAAAGGCACAACCCTCATATGTGTAGGTACGCCGCTAGGAAAATGCACATTGCGCATCATAAATTACGTCATAGGCTCACATAATGTGCCTGGTTGGTGGTCTATTTCTTTCTTTCTTTTTTGGTGTTCAACGCTTGCTCTTACTTTATACGGCACCACAGGTGGTGATACTGGTCATACATGAAATTAAATGATAGTTAGGAAAGGAAAATTGAAAGTAAACTTTTCAGGTCTTCATTTAGAGTAGCTCCCCGGCATTTGCTGGTTACGAGGACTGAAGAACACCTGAATAAAGCCTCATTGTCAGTCAGGGAGGACGGTTCTGAAAGGATTTGAACGCAGGACTCCCGTTCACGAGTTCATCTCGTAACGATCTTGACTACCGGCATCAGTTGGTCGATTGGATGAATTTTCATTTGAGAATTCCCGTCAACCCTTAACAAGATTAATGAAACATAAAGCATATGTTCAAGGATGTCATTTTTTTCCAAAGTCAGTAAACACTTAAGAGTAGTTTATACGTGGTTCTTACTGAAACGTAGAATGTTTAGGATTGTCTCTCAAAATTTCCATAATACAAGAAGTGAAATGTTGTCAACGCATCTGATGTGAAAATTTGGTACATTTACAGTTTTTCATTATTTCCTTCACAAGAATCACCTCAGGCTGCAGCTTCTGTGTAACCCTAAAACCGTCTCTCTCTCTGTAGTTTTCTATCATTACGTGGTAGTTTATGATTAAATGTCAACACAAATGTTATGTAAATATTATGTATTGCTATAATTAATGGGTTTCGGAAAAGCTCTTCAGACGTGAATTATGGAGATTGCTTCTACAATGCCCATTTTCTACAGGAAGCGTCAATAAAATAATAAAAACAAAACTGCACTAAAGGCAACTAATGTTAACCTATTTGTAAGTAACTGTAAAGTTTACATTTACACAATCTGTAATAAGCTTTTCATTGGGTACTTCCAAAATATTTTATTTGGTTCATATATGAGGTAATATTATTGTACATCAGTGCAATGTAATGAAGTAATATAATAATCACAGTAACTGTAGTGATATTTTTTCTTTCCACGGTATTTAAGGTTTAATACAAGCTTTAAACATTTCGTAATGATCAAATACACAAGAGGGGATTAATGACCGTCATTATAGAACACCAAAAATAAAACTTTTTTATGGAAATGAGATCAAGCTGGTCTCCCCGCCTCTTCAAGGATATCCTTGATAAACTACACGTGTATATGTTGCTGAAGCTTCTGCCGCTTTGTTTGAGTACACCTTGTCGGTAGAGAAATCGAAAGTTCCACATTTTCTCCTTACTCCGACCGTCACACAATAAATAACTACATTATTCCTAGAGAGATGGTGCAAACCACATACATTCCAGTGCCATGCATCTAGACAGAAAGTGAAAAAACCTAACTTTCTGCAGATTTTTTGAAATTTAAAGTTAAAACACAAAAGTTGTGTCATAAATCTTTAATTTAAAGCAGGGAAGAATATATGAAAGCAGGTTTGTCACCATGGGTTTCCCAATTAGGGATTCCTTAAAAGTTTCAGGATATAACTACTACTCATAACTTTATTTTTGAACCAGTCTATAAATTATTCTATTCCAGGTTTGTTACCCCAATGCTTGTTGGCTCTCAGCTCGATATGATGTACTCGTATAGTAGGGATCCCAAACAGGCGGGCGTGAGGTTTGTTCATGTGGGACACAGAAGAAGCATGCGATGTGTGTGGTGGTAGTAGCAGCAATAGCAGTAGCAATAATAGTAATGATACCAATAGTAATGATAGTAGCAGTAATAATAATGATAATAATAATGATAATAATAATGATAATAATAATAATGATAATAATAATGATGATGATGATGATAATAATAATAATAATAATAATAATAATAATAATAATAATAATAATAATAATAATAATAATAATAATAATAATAATAATAATAATAATAATAATAATGATGATGATGATAATAATGATAATAATAATGATAATGATAATAATGATAATGATAATGATAATGATAATAATAATAATAATGATGATAATGATAATAATAATGATAATAATAATGATAATAATGATAATAATAATAACAATAATAATAATAATAATTATGATAATGATAATGATAATGATAATGATAATGATAATGATAATGATAATGATAATGATAATAATAATAATAATAATAATAATAATAATAATAATAATAATAATAATAATAATAATAATAATAATAATAATAATAATAATAATAATAATAATAATAATAATAATAATAATAATAATAATAATAATAATAATAATAATAATAATAATAATAATAATAATAATAATAATAATAATAATAATAATAATAATAATAATAATAATGATAATAATGATGATAGTAACAACAACCTTTTTTTTGTTTGACGACATTGTCAATTGCCAGGATCACATCAGCGTCGCCGGTTTGCCGGAGTTTTGTCCCGCAGGAGTTCTTTTACATGCCAGTAAATCTACTGACATGGAGCTGTCGTTTTTAAGCACACACTTAAAAACCACCGGTCTGTGCCGGATTTGAACCCACAACCTTAGGATCAGTAGACCAGCGTCTAATCAACTGAGCCACCCAGAACAGCCTGAATAACTATATTGCAACATTAAAGGTTGTACAATCCCTTTAATTACCTACTTTAGAAATACATAAAATTACTCCAAAAATTATAGGCCACATTTTAAAAAATTCCCGCAGCCAAAATAATCGAGATATGACACTAGATAAAATAAATTGTATTACAGTTTACTGTTCTGATATTTTCCCTCATTTTTCATTTTACTATTTTCACACTATTTTGAGAAAGGCACCGATTTTTCAACTTTTCATGTGTATTGTTCACAGAAGTATTTTATTTGCACCAGAGCAAAATGTTGAGTATAATACCGAAATTGCTATGAAAATGGACTTTGATGTGATAGAGTGAAAAGTTTTAGAGTTGGAAACCTTTTTGTAAAATTCCTCACTAGTGCTCCACTTTTTATGACTAATTTATTTCTCCGTCTGTTTAAACCACATGGTGGTGATCCTGTCGAATAGAAGGGTATACAATTATTTTGTAAACATCAAGGGGAAACAAGTTGTAAAACCGATGCAACCTAATCAATATAAAACTAATAAGGTAAAAAACATCTGGAAAAACTCCAGAACACCTAACCTCTAATATGGTTTTGACCTTTATTCAAATTGAACGTTGGAATTTTCTCTCCATTCATTTAGCTGCTAGATTTTTTTAAAAGTGGGGAGAATACATTCTGAAATCACATTCAGATTCAACAAAGCAATCTAAGAAATACGCTCAACGGTTCAGTGCACACTATTCTTTTGACTCTATTTTAAAATTCTGCTAGAAGTATCCAAGTAAATAATAAGTAAATAATGTGAGCAAAAGTAATATGTTTATTTAAATTAATATCTCCCTTTAAGGCAACAATTTATGTTTGATGCAGTAGTTTTATATGGGTTTTTATTTTTATATACGCAAATATATTTAAATTTTCAGCTCGTTCTGGCATAAAGCTCAGTTTTTTTTTTGATATAGTTATTAAACAGTGGTAAATTTTGAAACTCTCAGAACATTTATGTTTGGCAGAAAAATATTTGAATTAAGTACACAAGGGGTGCAATGGTGAGTTTACAAAGGGGAACACCAGGTGGAAAGTTTGGACATTACTCACATTAAATAATCGTCAGAGTAATCGATGTTTGACAAAAAGATCCATACAGTGGGATTCGCTGAGATATTTATACCCACATGCACTTTATTGCAACGTTCGGCACGTGAAACCTGTACATCTTCGATGTTACGTTACAAGTGAACACTAATCTATAGGCGCAGGTGGAGGAGGGTGGGGGGGGGGGGGGTACTTACGAATGATGCTTGCAAAAAATACAAAGTGCTTTATATTTTTTGGGCTTCCTCAATGCAGTAATAGTATAACAATTTATTAACCTTTCACTAACGTTGAGGTGAGGTCATCAATATAATTATTACTGTCCATTGTCAAATTTTCTACGTTTCACCAATTTGTCATAAAATAGAAGGTGAACCATTAAGCACTGGCTGGAAAGAAAATAGACAATAGTTCAACAGCAGAGAGAAATACGTGTTTTTATGTTGGAGGAGCAATATCAATGGGACTCCATTCTTTCAGTGAAAATCAATAGAGGAAATTCAATACGCCTTAAAATTAAGCAACTGTTTAGCGTGGTCTGAACGACGAAAAGCTTTCGTCTAATTCAACATCCTCCGGCATAGATTTGCCACCTAGTAGATATAATGTTTACCTTGTATATTTAACATAACGTGCTTAGTAGCTTTCCTTCGCCGGAACAGCGCCTATAATATATGCCATTATAGTCATTTCTTAGGTTATTTGATGAATTTGTATTTGCGAGAATTCTTTTCGTAAGAATATGCATTTATCACATTTAAATACCGACTTATTCTATAAACTGCTACCTAAAACCTATCTCATACTGAATGTAAGCTGTGTATTACCGTGGCAAAGCGTAGCTGCATTACTTTATATCACAAATGCTTTCGGTATAAATACTATAAATGTTAACCAGATAACCTTTATACAGATAGTCTTCGAGACCCATTAACTCGTAAGAGAATGTCGTGAGATTCTTATGCATTTCATTTTGCAAATATACATCATTTGTATGTCTGGATAAGACAAGTTTAGTCTTTTATAGAAAGCTAGAAGAATGCGGCATTAACAATATGAAGACGAATAATTATGATAAAATCGAAGTCAGTATTGAAATAAAGTTGTGAGGTTTCATAAGTAAGGATATCTGAGCAATATACTGATCAATAAATGCATGCTGATAAAATTTAAGATCAGCACAGAACGAGAGTTGGAAAGTCAAAATTCGAAGGTGAAGACTGCAGGTCAGGGCTAAGGCGCTCTATAAAATTAGCTCCTCCTTGAAGATAGCATCAAACAAAACGTATGACTTCACCAACAATTAACCTCTCGCTTGAATAGCTTGTACGGCACTTACTTGTAACTATTGAGACATAATTACATCAAAGTTACAACATTAATGTGACAAGGGCGCCAAGTTCCCGAAAACATTTATATACTAGATTTGGAAGCACGAGGTCCAGCCATCAATATGGCGAAACAAATTAATTGCAAAGACGGCTCGCTTGACACAATGCTCAGATGCTTCCAAGTAATTATATGCAGGTTTTAGAACTAGCAGCTGACTGTATATTTCAGCAGCGTGTCTAGGCCAACAGGTATCCGACCTTAGCTCTCTATGACCAGACACTTTTTCTAAGTGACAGAATCAGAGATAAAGGTCCCCTAATTATGTTGCTCATTTTAATTGGCATTTATATCAAAATAAATTATACTTTTTATATTGTGAAGATATTTTTATGTGTTACTTTACAGTAGCTTTAAGTGGAAATCACGCATGTTGTGACTTCAAAAATAAACATTTTCACTTGTAGACTTTAGACACTTCACTCTTAATAGCAATATTACGGGCGATCAGTATATTTAAACTGACGTTATCCTGAAAGGCTCTGGAGTTTTGCAAGAGAAACGTGATTATAAAAGCAATGGAACATCCTGTGTAGTTCATTTCAGATCCTGCCGGCTTTACCACAACTGATGCCATGCCGTATGTAAGTATTAATTGTGGAGACACTGAACTTCACGCCTGCAACCGCAAGGTCATTCAGCCCATTTCTGACTGCAAGTCGCTTTGCAGCACTAAATCGCTCCAAAGTATGATTTACTTCGTCTGATATAACCACAAAGCTACAACGGTTCTTAGGTGATTTAAGCGATTCAATTGTAGAGACGGCTTCCAGAAACCCAGCAATCATCAACATTCAGATAAAGGTTCAAATAAAACATAATTTGTCCCACTCAGATGATTTATGTTGTTCTTGCTAAATAAATCTAATTATAGAAACTGTCTCTAACATACTTTGGACGAAACAGATAATTTTGAAATTTTTAACGAAACATATTCTATGCAAAGGGTAATTTTGGTTGCGGTGATTTTCTTGAAAAAAAAAAAAATGTGTGTCGCGTTCTTGGAAGATAGCTGGACATTTATCCAAACGTTCATTTTTAAAATATGCTGATCTCACGGACGCGCCCACATGCGCACACATAGCATAAGAACAGACAGGTATGCAGACTGATAAACCCTTTACGTATACTTTAATCTTTATTAACGTTCCACAAGGAGCTGTTTAACTAATGGTTTTTAAAACACGGTATCACGTCAAGCTGCACAAGAGACTGTCCGCATTAAACTCAGTAACACAAGCAGAACTGAAATAATTCTCCTAGTGTAAAAATGGAACATGAACGTACAGTGTAATGCAAGCAAAACATCATAAGAAATGTGGTCAAGTTCAGTTGAATACGTCGGGAGAAAATGAGGGCACAAGCATAAAGAAAAAAAATCTAATGTAACTGTTACATTCGCGTGACTTTGTCTACCCTCTATCACTTATTAGTGGGCATAAAAGTTATTCTTACCTACATTTATGTTCCTATTTACACACCGCTTTAATCGAGATAAATCTTTCCGGAAATAGCTACATTACACACTTCGTTGTAGAGACAAAGCGGAAAGCGACATTCGAATGTTTTAAAAGTGAACACTGTAAGTTGGTCTTAAAATTCCACTCTCTTTACATGACACTGCGAGAAACAACTGAACTTTGAAAGAATAAGTGACGAACAATTCCGAACCATTAGTAATTGATATCTTGGAAATGGCTGAAGCCACAAGAGTTACTGGAAATAAATAATTGTGCATTTTAAAGAGATCTGTTTTGGTTATGTAACAATTTTCGTCTATAGCTTAACGTTCAGATACCTGTTGTGCAATATTATACAAACTTCATTCCTAATGAAGAGGACTTACTTTACGGGCTAGTCCAAGTGCATACAAGTAATACATTTTGTTATGTAAATATCTTTAGTATCTTTTGTTTTAATCAAAAGTATTTTTCAGAAAATCAAAACATTCGGGAAATGTTCCATGTAAAGGTTAGTTTGGGATAGAGGTTATTCTTGAAAATGTTCGTGTTGCATATTTGGAAGGTACTAAGCAAACACAATTTTGATATTTATCCTACGTTTGTTTCTGGGTTATGCTACGCACACACACGCACGCACGCACACACACGCACGCACGCACGCACACACGCACACACAGCTTTTTCTAAACGTCTGTTTCCAGGGGACCTCTAAACATATATTTCAGGTGAAATCTCTATATCGAATTTTTAATGGAATGCAATACCTTCCCTACCTACTATATACGTGGTAGAAAAAGCACAAAATCAAATTCATTGTCTCTCTCTCTCTTTTTTTTTTTTTTTTTTTTTTTTTTTTTTTTTTGTCATATCGGACGAAGAATTCATTGTCTCCAGAAACTACTCGTATCCATTCAATAGTTATAGCAGTCAAATTAACATACAAAAAATTCTTATTTTTAATATGCAAAAAAGAACAATATACTGCATAGCGTATCCGAGTGTGGTTTGTTGCAAACAGTTGTTTACGGGTAGTTGCATACCACGCAAGGGTCACAATGAACCTTTCAATACTTATATTACAACTACTTTGTATACTGCCATATCATAACCAACATTGTTATTATTTATTATAATAGACTTTTAATTGGAACATTAAAAACATCTATAGCTAGAAATTTTGAATCGATTAATATTTCTTCACGTATTTCTATAGTGATGTAATTGATTACTGGCGGTTGGAGATAATCAGCGCAGCAGTTACAGATGGACACGTGAAACAACTTCTTAAATAGTGAGGTCGACATATGCATTAGAATTATTGAAAAGACGAGTCACCTGATGAAGCTTTCACAAAAGTGACGGGATGCAAGGAACCCATGAAAGATTGTGCACGCGCAGTTACGAAGAGTATTATTGTTTCATTTCCTAGCATTGTTGATAATGTGCCAGGAGTCTATTTACCCCAGTGTGTCTACCGCTGTTTAACTGTTCATATAAACAGCAAGCAATTTGAAATGATAAAGAATTTCTTAGATGTGTTCTATTAACATGGGTAATTTTTGTAATCTTTCGACGAGTCTTTTTGATTCACTTCCGTTCATGCTGTCACAGCAACAAGTTGAATTTCCTGCATTAAGTACTTACTGCAACTAGCAAAGTACTTCCAGTTCACAATTCTACAGGGCGTAGCATAACTATTTGAGCTTCTGCAGTTGAATGACTGGCTTTATCTAACGTGACGTGGTTCGTTTGTAATGAGGTATAGGAATTAATAAACATTAAATCTAGGAAGAAAGAAAATGAAATTGAATTGTTGCTGGAATTTATGCAATGATGGCGCAGATTACAATCTAATCCCGCGCCCCTTACAGTCTATACTGTATTGCGTTTGCAGAAAGGACTCGACAACAGTGTTGATCCGGCCGTCATGGCTGCTATTGTTTATATTATTTGTATTGGCAGTGTTTTGAATGTAGATAACTTGAAGCCAACTGCTTAACAATTCGCATGCTATTTATGAGAAACATGAACTATTATGAAAAAATTGTCTATATTTTACATGTCTATAAGTATGAGAGTTTAATCTTTCACAGCTGCAAATGCAGAAAAATCCCGTAAAATATGGGGCACCTGGCGGCCCTGGTGGCATTAACAAGGACACGGTGACTTATTCGTGCCAGAAGGATGACAGTGCACAATTGTAACATTGACCTACACTTTTTTAATTGGAATACAATTTATTGCTCTTCAACAGCTAACACACTGCATACCTTGAGGACAATAATGCACTTCTTATTGCACAACAGATAACAAAACTGCTTGTTGATAAGTTGTATAATCTGTTGTATGTTACAGTTATCTAGGAGTATATAATATTGCAATACCATTTTTTTGATATGTCCATCTGATACTACGGCCTATCACAGTGAAGTGTGGCAATGTGATGAGTAGAGCTATGAAAGTAGATCAACATCCAGCCCAAGATATGAATGTTCGGGTCTTGCTATTCTAAAGAAACTCTGCTAGCCAGTTGTGCATGGATGGGGTGCAGTCAGCAGGTAATAAAGATATCCCATTACCAGTCGACCTAAGAGAGATCTTTTGCCAGTAGCAGGGATGTTAAGGAAGATCATTGGGATTGTCGCTGTGGTAGATACTGCGAATGGTTGCAGACGTCCACGTTTATATGTCACGCGACAGGGCAATAAACGATGCCGTAGCGTGCCCATATTGCCTCAATGAGCACTCCATGGAGTGGACGAAATGTTGTGCTGATATTTCTTTGCCTCAGTAGGAATGACGTCGTTCACCATTTTGTACGCTACGTCTTCCAATCTGATGGAATCTGGGGCAGGTGAAAAATGGCCCATATTCCAACCCACTGTCTATTAGGATATTTGGACATGTGTACGCAGTAACAGCATTACCTTCTAGGAAATGATGGTGAAGAGCCTTAGTCGACAGCGAGTCCAGGTCATGTAAAAGATCTGGCGGCACGATCGTGAGACAGCTTCTTATTCTCCTGAAAATTGGATGTTGTAATGTGGCAGAAATGCATTTGAATTCAAGCAGGGAGCCACTGAGAAGATTTTCCTTATCCACAACCTTAATCTGAATATTACAACTTTATACTATTTTTCAAGTTTCCCTGTATTTCTTCATCGGCATTTCCTTAAAATATAAAGAGCCAATTTTGACGAGCAAATACCGTGAAGATCAGGGTGTGTTAATTCGGTCTTTGCCAAGTTGAAGTTCCCGTGAAAGTGATGAAAGCATTATTACTGCAAGACGTCTATAAGCACCAAGGACAGTACGTCACTACACACTTGATAGGTGCATTTCTGGCTTTTATATAAATATAGGTGTGTTAACTGGGAACACGTTTGATAAAAATACCATCCAAAGTACTAATGTTCTTAAGATCCCTTTAAAATCCTAATATTCCTGCAAAATATGGTCGGTATTCTTCTAAATTGTAGTTTATAATTTGACAGGAAAATTACATTTCATAATCAAAACCAACTTCTAGCGCTAAGGTAAGAAGCCGTTTTACAATTCGCTGTATATCGATTTAAGTTCACATGCCAAAAAATCGTATGTGATGCAAACACACGGCTTTCTCTACGATGACAAATATGCAGGCACGCACACACGCACACACACATATAAACAGATACCTCTATCATCGCTATGCTACTCACACATTTTACCTGGAAATCGCTTCAAATTAAAACGAAGCTTTCAACAAGCTTAAATAACATTCAATTTTACTCGTAGTAACAAGCCCCTGTGATCGAAGAGAAAGAATGGGGGAAACGCCAGAGTCACGAACTTTCAAGTATGCCCATTAGGTGATGTTTAGGAAAGGTAAACTTGCAACATGAAATATTTCGAAAAAAATTAACGCTACAAAAAATTACAAAACATGTGTATTTAATGAACGCTATATTTTCCTTGGAGTAAGGTATTTTGTCCATCAGTTAAGATTTTTTGTACAAAGTTATATATATGCAATAAAATAAAGGGGACTTCACAGAATATCTCGAGAAAATTCAAGTAAATTGTAACTCTCGTGTCAGTATATAAAGATGTCACATCCTAAAGGAAATCAGTAGCCTTGCTTAAGAACTAAGGAAAAATTTTCCATATTAAGGTACTATGAGATGGGGGATTTTCTAAAAGATCTCGTATTACATCCTCGGAAGATGCTACTTAACTGCTAAGTTTGGTATTTAAATTCTTTTCGTTGACGAGCTATTCCGTTGTCTTTCTCTCTAGTACACACAGGCATGCAGTCACGCGCGCGCACACACACACAGACACATACACACACACACACAGACACACACAGATACACACAGACACACCGACACACAGACACACACCGACACACAGAGACACACAGACACACACACAGACACACACACAGACACACACAGACACACAGACACACACAGACACACACAGACACACACACAGACACACACAGACACACACAGACACACACAGACACACACAGAGACACACACAGACACACACAGACACACACAGACACACACAGACACACACAGACACACACAGACACACACAGACACACACAGACACACACAGACACACAGACACACACAGACACACACAGACACACAGACACACACAGACACACAGACACACACACAGATACACACAGACACACACAGACACACACAGACACACACACAGACACACAGACACACACAGACACACACAGACACACAGACACACACATAGACACACACAGACACACACAGACACACACAGACACACACAGACACACACAGACACACACAGACACACAGACACACAGACACACACAGACACACAGACACACACAGACACACACAGACACACACAGACACACACACACACACACACACACACACGGGTTTCTCTAAAAATACCTTTTTGTTTTTCATGGGGATCCCCAAGCTTGTATTTCTTGTGAAATCTCAACATGAACTTTTGGTTGGAATTTGAAACTTCCTCTGCCTAGTATAAGTAGAGGAAAACAAATAAAGTAATCCCATAAGATACCTACGCCTTCTACTTATATAAGGGAGGCTCGGATATTGCACGTTAACTTAATCCGCGGGAGTTTAACTTATTTGTTCCTTTAGAGCGTATTTTCTTAAAATAACGGGATTTAAGTTTCCCATTTACCGTATGGCCTAATTGCCTAATCACTTAAGTTAGTCCTCATATAAAATACAAATAATACTATTTATAGTATTGATCTAATGATATTTGCATGTTTGCCTTCTGGCTTATATTTCTTCTATCCTGCCATATTGGGTCTAAATCCAAAAAATTGTATTTTTAAAAGAAAATATAAATAAATTGGACATTTTAACACAGAAGGGGCAAAAAATAAATGAACACCGATTTTCAAGATAACACACATTTCGTATCTCTGTCTTAATAATGTTTGTTCATAGTGTTCCGTTAAAACTTAACCGACAGGTGTATATCCTGAAGTAGGATTCCTTTTTTACTTTGGGAGAAAACAAAGGATAATATTTAAAGAATTTTACACTGGTTCTTTCAGTACCAGAATTTTTATTTGGTGCCCGTTAATTGCATTAAAATAGTACTCAAAACAAACATATGGTTATTCTTAAAATATTTTGTTTTGACATGTGCAATACTGTATACATTTCTGTTAAATACACTTTTTTGTTTCACTTGCATAGCTTATTTTAACTTCTATTATCATATCGATGGCTGAGACTTGTAAACTATTAGTTCTCTGTAGGTTAAAAGAAGTTAGACGGAGGCCCTTCCAGAAACTGGAGAACAGCATGGCCATAGTAGGCCTTTTGTGCCTCAAACGTGATCCCTGGGAGGAAGGAATGCAGAGTAGCACCGAAGGACGACCAGGTCCTGTCGATGATGCGCGCTAGCATTGTTGGGGTCTTTAACGAAGGATACGAAGACGCTGGTTAGCCCTGCCCTAGACACCCTGCAGGTGCCAGGAATAGGCTGCCACACCCTTAGAAAGCACCGCGAGATAACCCATGATTAGAGAGGCTGGCCCAAAGGGAAACGAGCCCAGGACCTCACGAATACGATCCTGACACGTTACAGCGAAATCTTCTCACTCAGTTTGACTTTAGGTTATGTAGCGTTGGGTTTTAACTAGTTTTAAATTTGACATACACACGTTCATATCCATATGCATATTTCCAGACTCTGCGGAGGTTGCGGAAGGGAAATATTCTAAATAAAAAGACATTCCTCCGCCTTAGCTGGGAATCAAAACCGGGATGGATTGAGAGGCAAGAAGGCACGTATTTTGTTGTAGGAGCACACATCTCCATTTAAATCGTAACATCAGAAAACAAAGGTTGAACGCCATGGCTATTTTCTTTTTCAAATCACGTGTTCACTCTTAAATCGTGATGGTACACGCACATAACGGTATTTCCCCAAAAGTGCAAGGTTATTTTGGTAAAACCCAAAAGCGAGGTGCTCTTTCGCAGAAGTTCTGACGTCAATTCACGATTGCATAGAGCGATTTCGTGCAATGTATAGCCAAATCACGCATATCTATGTGGTTGGCAAGCGATACATTTTCCTCAGTTCCTCCAAAGAATGAAGGTGAATGGTTGGCCTCTGTATTGCAATATCAATCACTACGTCACTGACGGCAAGGCGAGTTAAATTATAGAGCTTGGGCACACGTTCGAGGAGAAACTTATAACCTTCCAGTAGCTGGGATGCGGCAGTCTGCTTTGTTACGTAAGGTATGACCCATGGTCCAGTCTGAGCATTTGTAATCAAGATTCGCCAAAAGTTTCATTAGAAAGCAGTGACCAAAGGAATGTCTTAACAGAGTTGTTTACTGAAAGGAACATGTTTCTAGTAATCCTGTTACTGGTAACGTATGTCCAACATCTGTCATTTTAGGACTCACAGATACCACGCTTTACTGACGTTGGAAGCGAATTTCGAAATCGTGTATTCTTCAGAAGTAAAGGGATGCAGGAGAGCACTGCTGACCATGTGAGTTTTCAAGGCCTGCCTTACTAACTGCGTTTTGTGTACGTAAACAAATATTTCCAGTTAACTAGACAACTATTGTCTAACTTACATAGGTACTGTTACGGTATGGTTAGGTAGTTTATATAACACGTTTTTACTTTTTCTACCATATACAGCCATGGAAAAATGTTTGAGCACATTAGGAGATCAGAACATTTCCAAGTTCCACGTGGTGTTGCAGCGCGGTTTACACAATCGATATTTCTAACATGCAGCTGAGTACATTGATAGTCTCTGTTCCATATGTTATTGTCTGTCGGGCACACAAATAGGCTGGGTCTTCAATCACCATTCAGATTTCTATTTGCAAGTATCGATACAAATGCGAGTGGTGATTCAAGACACAGCCTAATTGTATGTCCGACAGACGATAACATATGCAACAGAGTTCAACTACCACGGAATGATACTAACCTACATATATGAATCACACGGTGACCAGGTAAGAAGTACTAACATAGATGGTAACAGTAGAAAATTGTTTGTTTGTTGGAACACTTTCCATAAAATATTAATATAATCAGTCACCATGGTCCTACAGGTATATTTGTTTATAGTTAGGAAAAATATTGCTCATTTTTATCACCAACATAGAACAGAGGACAATATTTTATTGTTACATTAAACAGTAACTGTAAACATTAGAGTAATGTGTAAGGCTTTAGCTTTAGAAACAATTCCTTGGTTCATTCAGATTATTTTTAGGATAGGTTTCAGTTGTTTATGACTTTTAACACAACGCCATAGTTATTCTAAATCAGTGTTCCATCCAGAAATTCAATCCAGAATCTCTAGGATGAAAATTCAGCTTGTCAAGCAATTGAAAGCGGAGTGAAATTGTTTTCTTTTGCAGATACAAGTATTAAAGTATTTAAGACAATTCGTAGAAGTTTAAACTTCTTTGAATTAACAGTTTTGGGTGTAGAAAAACTAAAGCATACTTTAAAATACGGCTAGAGTAATGTAAATCATTTCAATGTGAGCAATTCTGTAAAGTATGTCAAATAGTTAAAAATTCTGTACTCAAAAATATTTAAGCAGAAATGTTCTATAATTGGAAAGAAAATATAACTAATTGTCGTTTACCTCAAAGGAGACAGCATGGAGCTTGACTGGTAATGCAGCGGGCAGTTCTTAAAAAGTAAACCGTGAAAATGTAGGGAATTTCTTCAAAAGTGGTTCTGATAAGGTCCTTAATCAGTCTTAAGAACTGTGAATTTATCGCTCAGTTCCAATAAATCTAAAATTTACTCTACTCAAAGTAGCCTTGTGGGTATAAGCAAAATGAAATATGTCTTTGTTAAATAAAGATAACCTCAGTTACCTCTGTTGGATTAAATCACTTTCGGAATTCTACGATTAGAAAGCTTCAAATTCCCTTTGCAACGATACTGGATTTTAAGAATGGAAGTACCCGAAGGTTATGAGAACACTATATATTTTGAAATTAATCAATATCTCCATATGCATAAGATTAGCATTACTATGTGATTTTATTCGATAGATACTATAAGCATAAGCCTTGTGATTTGTGGGAGAGAATATGTTTACCAAACGAGTGATGATGATAAATACAGAGTAGGCGTATAAAATATTGGAGTGCTAACTATATTTCTCAAGGGCATGGTGAGAAAAACATCGTCGACTTAAACCATTTTAATTAACAAAGATAAAACGATGATTTTATTTATGCATGCATGGTAGAACGCATTGCGATTTGTTTATGAAATATCCAATTAATTTGAATTTATGCGAGGGTATCTCCCAACCATTCACCATTTCAATTTATGTTTGTTGACATGGGGTCGCGTTTTCTTCTCGTGTGTTAGACCGTGAAGTTCTGTAGCGGTCAGCATCCTCATTCCCAACAGAAGTTATTTAAGCAAAATATGGCGAAAATTCCCGGCTAGTGATTAAAAAAGGAATAAGCGATACATTAGCTCTCAGGAGTAGTGATGAGTTTGACACAGGGTCATGGAATTATCTACATTTCGTAATAAGCAATAACATGGAGTAGTTCCTATAGTTCGTAATTTTCCGGAACTTATACAATAAATTTTAGCACAGAACTAAATAAGGACTTCAATTGATCAGGGCAGCATATATCAAGAATGTGTAAATTCACTCACATATACATTGCACGAAGAACCGAGCTCAACTTACAGCAAATGTAAGAAATGCTGCTGCAATTATACTGGAATGGAACTTATAGAATCATTAATTCAGGGAGTAAAAGCTGTTGTGAAATTAAGAAACTGTTTACCTAGTAAACAAATTTCATACACACTTGTTCTGTAGCTCAGTGCAACTATCTGTTTGAATCACAGCAGTATTGCTGATTTAGGTGGCTTATTTTTGTTTATCTTTGACAATTCTGAGTTTTTAATGGAATTATTTATTATTCGTGGTACAGAGTTTCTCAGAAGGTAATGGATAGGGAATTTGGTATCCTTAAAACATAATAAAGTTTTTGTATTAGAAGCACATTACAAATTCAACCTTTCCCAACAGAAACGAACATCCACATTGTGTAGGTATTCTAGTTCTGAGATCTAATTACCTAATAATTGATTGATATATTTAAATTACTATAGGTAGTATTTTAGATAATAAAAAAATTACGTAAAAGCTATGCGTTTTGAGAGCTTGACGAGATAACAGAAAGAAAAATTCACAATTTAAGTGAAGAGAGGGTACCAGTAATTCACAGAATGCAAGAATTATATGAGAGAAACTCGGTAATTTAATACCGATGACAATTGGAAATGGGTTTCTTTTCTTTTTTTTCTTTCTTTTTCTTTTTTTTTTTTTTCTTTTTTTTTTTTTTTTTTTTTTTTTTTTTAATTAACGTACTCTTGGGGTAGGGAGAAGTATATAGACGTGACAGATAAAGAGGAGCGAGAAGGCATTGCATGGATGAAAGCAGGAGTATGGAGATTAAAGGGTCTAAGGAAGGGCATTCCTCAAAACCAATGTCCTATATGTGGTGGAAATGAAGACATAGAACATATAATATTTAAATGTATTGGGACTGAAGGTTGGAGAAAAGAATATATTAATAAGAAATGGTCGAATATGAATAGAAATAGATCTATAGTTGAAATGCTTCATAAAGACAGTAAGAGGGTAGGAAGATTTTTACATAAGGTGAAAAATAAATGGATCTGGACAGTAAATAGAGTTGAACAATAAGATATAAGTGATAGAATAAGTTAGAATTAAGGAATTATTGTAGAATAAGAATATGACTGGCAATGAGCCAGGGCTGAACACCGGTCATATTCACATGTATATAGCTTAGTAAATAAATAAATAAATAAAATTAACGTCCTCCAACATTGCGTCATATCGGACGAATGAATGAAATGAGTGAAATGATGCTCAAATGAGCCCGAGGTCCATGGAGCTTTAAGTTATCCGACATTCGTCTTCTCAGGGCAGGGAAAACCTCGGAAAAAAACCTTACCCGGATAACTTACCCTAAGCGAGATTCGAACTCGCGACCTCTTGAACGTGAGGCAGACACGCTAACCATCACGCTACTGAGGCGGGGAAATGGGTTTCAGCGTATCATTTAGCAATTACGTACACATCACATGTTCATAGAAATTGGTTGAAAAGTAGAAATTGACGGAGAGCACATGGCCGTTTTCAATAGGTGGAGTTACTTGAATTACTTGCCTCGTGGCCAATCAGCAGCTAATAAATTTAGTATAACTTTGTACGGATCTTTGAGGCATTTTATTTAAACAAAATTCATCCGTCTTAAGAACCTTTGTGGAGTGAATATTTAATTGGGAAATAATCGATCAGTGATTCGTTGTATAGTGTTCAACTATACTAATGGCTAATGCGGAACAACGAGGGAAATTTGGAGTGCATAGTGTAACGTTATAGTGCAAATTCAGCAGTTCAATATAGGATGAGAACTTATTCCTCCCTAACTATAATTAGGGTGTATGCTACAGGTACAGCTGAGAATGAGAGGAAGTTCGACATGGACATTTGGATACCTTAGACATGGGCTACATATGGGGGACTGGTCAGAGAAGTAGGCGAAGAGTATGGAGTTCATATTAGGCATCACGTTTGTGATACTGACAGGCAACTAGCAGTTGCAAAATGCTGGGAAAAGATTTAGTAGAAAGTGCAGTTGGTGCTTAAACCTGAGTGGGGGATGAAGCATTGCATCTAAACAGGGACCCAATCCATTAGACTAAGGCTAGTATGGCTTCAACTACTTGCACGGCTGACGAGAAAAAGAATTGTTGATGACAGTGATAGGAAAATATGCCCCAGATGCGAAGAGGAGGAGATGCACTGGATGAGTATCCTGGAAAGCTGTAGTGAAGGGGGAAGAAGGGAAAATATTTACCGCAATTTTTTATCGTAGTGAACAGAGGATTAAGGGCATGTTGGACACAACTTGCCGGCAAGGGAAACGTGGAGGGGTAGGTAAGTTTCTGCTTAAGGCGAGACAGCTCTGAGAAGGTGACAGTAGCTCATTGGGATATAAGCAGATCTAAACGTGCACACTAAGTGTTCGTGCTTTATTTTTATGGTGTTTTGCCATTTTCAGGTATTATTAGTGTCATATTTTTATATGTCGTTCTTAAATCTTCTTGCGTAGTATTCAAAGAACTAAAATATATCATCCTGGAATCCGGATATCTAAGCCAGGACGTGTATTCCAAATACTTCATTTATTAAGTACTTCTTTGCAACAATTATTTTCGCTCATTGTTATACAGATCAAGTCTTATCAAATTAGCTAACTAAAACAAAAATATAAGATATACTGCATAACGTATAATAGAGCACATCTTTACATCGTAATACGGTTTATCCTTGTTTTGTGGGTTGATTTTATTTAAGCTGCTGTATTTGGATGTGTTTAAGGAATGTATGTATAACCAAAGATACGATATACGTTGTTGTATTTTTGCAATTGTAAATTGGGGTTTGCAAAAAACTGTGAGATAGGGGGTAGCCGACAAAACTTGTCTAAATAGTGCTACTGAAATGCCATAGAAATATTTAACCACGCCAAATAGGAAGAATAAAACAGAGCCTGGTGAAGATTTCATTGCCCAATAGAAGGTAAAGTCACAAAGGTGTACTAACACCAAGGTGCGTCGAAAATCTAATCTAGTAATTGTATTGTATGTGATCAGATGTCCATGACATAAGAGGTATGCGGAGCAATTTGCTTTGTTTCCTTGTGAAGAAAGTGTGCTGATTGCAGCATGCATAGACCTGCCCACATAATGTGTTTCCTTGAGGCACTTGTTGATGCTTCAAATATTCTAATATTTGGAAGATGACTACATACGATTGTAAAAATGCACTTTCTCCGATTCCTTTCTCAATAGTCCAGTTATCACTTCGTGAGTAAAAGCGAATTTCACTAAAACAAATGCCTGTCTACAATTCCAAAGTTTGAAAATTATTAAAGACAAATAGGGAAACACAAGGGTTTGCAACATATTCAAACCGAGATGACGACCTTAGATACGAATAAGGTAGCTAGCCTTATGAACGCAATAAGAAGAGAACGAAAGCCCATCCTATCAATGTTAAATGTGCCAAATTCTTAACCTGTTATGTAAAACAGGTGGAACCTTTATAGGATGTTGATCCGTATCTTCTAAGTTCCCTGATTGACTTTTATACAATAAGCTTATTAATGAAGCTAATATTATTTTCTTAAGTATACCATTTTTATTAAATTCACTAACAATTGTACCCTGTTAGAGTAAACCACAACGGTACTTATTCATACAATTTATTATTTCCCATGACTTCATAAACTGTCATTCAAAAAATAATCTGCTTAAAACAAAATGTAAGAAACAAACTTGCTACATTTACAAAGAAACTACGGTGCATGAGTGTATACTAGAAGCTGCCATTTAGTCTACCGTTTAACAACAATAATAACAATAATAACAGTAACAGTAATAACAATAATAACAGTAACAATAACAACAACAACAACAACAATAATAATAATAATAATAATAATAATAATAATAATAATAATAATAATAATAATAATAATAATAATAATAATAATAATAATAATAATAATAATAATAATAATAATAATAATAACAATAATAATAATAACAATAATAACAATAATAACAATAATAACAATAATAACAATAATAACAATAATAACAATAATAACAATAATAACAATAATAACAATAATAACAATAATAACAATAACAATAATAACAATAACAACAATAACAATAACAACAGCAACAGCAACAGCAACAGCAACAGCAACAGCAGCAACAACAACAACAACAATAACAATAACAATAACAATAATAATAATAATTATAATTATTATTAATAATAATAATAATTATAATTATTATTAATAATAATAATAATTATAATTATTATTAATAATAATAATAATAATTATAATTATTATTAATAATAATTATATTATTATTATTATTATTATTATTATTATTATTATTATTATTATTATTATTATTATTATTATTATTATTATTATTATTATTATTATTATTATTATTATTATTATTATTATTATTATTATTATTATTATTATTATTATTATTATTATTATTATTTCTATTTGCTAATATGCGAAAGAACTACCATGAACAGAATTCCTGCTTATTGGTATTATATGACTGGCAGTTATTGGTGTTACGTATTATGCTTAAGCATGAAGAAGAGAGAAGTTGCTTTTACGCACTCTCCTAATCATTACATTTATTTACTTAGTTTCAAATGCCATCATTTTGGTTCTATACCTTTGCATCTTCTTATATAGTTAGTATGATCCTTAAACTGATGTATAGACGTACAGAGGTATTTTTGGACGTGGCGAATGGACGACAGATGAGCAGTGGTTTATGACCGAGTTCACTTTTGTATTACTAAGATATAGGGGTGTCAAGTTAGTATATCTTCGGCTTCAATGCAGTCAACTTCAACTTCGGGAACAGTTCGTGATTAAGTGCAGTACCCGCTCACATTGTCAGCAGTGACTTGTCTATTTCCAGGAAAGAAACAGAGACGTTACCCCCACCATCAATTTGCTTGACGTCAATTGGGTGGATCGTAGTAAGTTCATTCGCCACTTCTGAAATACTTATGTACTGCTCTGTTTAAGGAAAGAGAACCATATCTTATAACCATGATTACTTTTAAAAAGGTTAATGACTTGCACGCATCTTCAAATTGAGCATGACAGTGCACTTCGTGGGTAACATTTATAGTTGCCGTTCAGAGTAATTACTAATAATTATAATAATTAGGTTACGTTTAAGTACATCAAGTGCAAAAGATGCGACGTCCTTGACAGCAGCCTTAACTCTTTCTCAAGCCAAACTCATTGTTTAAGTAGTGTAAATGCAAGTAATTACTCACTCTACTGCTGCATTTTAACTTTAAGTAGCTACAGCAATTTTGAAATGTAAGGAAGCTGTACGCGCTGAATGTGCAAATTACTGTGAGGAGAATAGTGAAAGAAGCTAAGTTGATTTAGTATCTTACTCTGGCGGAGGACATGAGAGAAGGAAAGACATCCATTTCTCATGTAACTTACTATCGTAGAGCACACCTTTTTATTAAAGAACAGCATAAAGAACATTAGTGCTGAAAAATTTTCATGTTTAACAAACTGGTTTGGATTAGTTTTTGTTTAGTGCATAACATAACTTATTTTCTGCAAAGCAGTATTTCCTTTTAAGCTTATGGCGCCAACAAAAATTGTCTCTCGTAAAATACAAAAGGGCCATAAATGTATACATAGCATTCATTATATGTTCGTCTTACGTTCTTGTATTTAGTACGCATTTTAGGAAACGAATCTAAAATCAATATTTTTAAGCAGAATTCCCATAAAAACTACTTTATCAATTGCATACAAATTACATCCATTGGCATTTGTTAACAATCTTCATTTAACAACTTCACTTGCTCTCTAGCCATTTAAATAATTCCAACATAATTAATATGTCATTTCATTATATCCATCAGTCTATTAGGATATTTATAATACTTATAATAGATTCCTGAGGGTTTTATTTACTCTTAATTGTAGCGTTTATATTTTATTGATTTGTGAAGATATCTTAAAGAGAATTGCATAGTCCTTAGCATTTCTAGGCGTGTGTCGATGGACAGGGGATTTTCAAACAGTCTCAAGTCATGGAAATAAATTTAAAATAAAGAGCAGAATTATGTCGCTCAGTCGAGTTGCAGATCACTTAGAATGCACTTATGACCCTCGTGGTTTAATAAAGCTGTTTAAAATCTAAATGACTGGTGTGGAATTGAAGTCCGATAATCTGTGTGATAAATGAGAGCACAGACCATTACACTACACCAGCGTTGTCCAACTTTGTTTCTTTGGAGACTCTCACGTAATGAGCGGCTATCCCCACTCCACTCCTTCAGTCGCAGGGATAGACAGTCAGTATTCAGTGACGGACACAAACAGGCGATTCTTTGGCAGTTTCTAAGTTGTACCTTGAATTTTCTGGGTATATCCTCAGAAGACCTCTTCATTCGGGATGATTTGTGCGTAAATGGCCAACAGGAAGAGACAGACAAATGCTTACTAAATAAAAAATATGGATCTCGTTAAAACACACAATTTATGTCAAATACTTATTTTTTCTTCTTACTGAACCATTTCTGAGATTTTTTAATTATTTGTTTAAATTTTCCAATAGTTATACTTTTCTCAAATAGGAATATGTTACTCATTTTTTATCTCTTGGCCTTGCAGAGAGAACGGAATTTCAATGGCATCGTATAGCAACCAGCTCTTATAACATTTCACTATTACTTAAAGCCTGCTGTATTCTCCTTGCACCTACCAAAACTTAGCAATGAAATAATTTCTGAAAATGCTTATGTCCATTAAATGTGGTAGATAGAGAAATAAGCATTTACAAGAATAGTGTGTATAGCTCTAAATATATTTGCAAACAGAATTTCTCCTAATTGAACTATACTAAAAGTTCGTATCCCAATATTTTACGCGACGATCACTTGGTGGATCCTCTAAGGCTACGCACTTCGACTTTGTCGCCAAATATTGATAGACTTCTTAAATGTAAGCAGTATCAAGAAGTCACTAATGAACAGAGGTTTATCGCATAAGATTTTAAAGTGCTTTCGTAAATCAAATGCAACGTACATATCAAACCGCCACTGCAGCACAATGCACGGCTCTGGGTTAAAGGAAGGAGGTAACGCAACCTCCCATCTTTCGGAAACGTTGGATATCGCTGCAATATACATTAAATATTTAGAATATAGAGTCAATAAACACGTAATAGCGATTCGGCCACCACCCTAGATACCACAATGGTTGAATCCAGCTTCTAATATATGTTGTAATAAAAGTTCAATAAAGAAAACAGTGTATTGATTTCCTCAAGCTGCGCTGGTTTACAATAAACAAAGTTTGTATTTTCCAGCTAGCTAAAATATTTACTTCAGTCGCTATCCCCAGTTCGGAAACATTCAACAGAAACTTCAATTTGAGAGCTTCTTCTCCCAACTGTACTTGATTTTGTACCTATATTAACAACATTTGAAATGTGTCGATAAATTTATTGTTTTCAAATATTTGGATATAAAATGTCAACTGTGTACTTTAAGTGGTTTTACTAAAATTTGAAAATAAGTAGGAGGCTTTACATCTGAATTACCCTTAATTATTTACCTATTTCAACTAAATTATAAATGTGTCGACAAATTTGTTAACGAAATTTCAATTTAGTAGTTTCAACGATTGGGGTGTTGTTTATACGGACGATTGAAGACGGACAGAGCGACAGTAATTATGTAGGTGCTCCATAGCAGCGTTGCATCTCAAAAGAATTTGATTTCTTAATTTAACGTGACTGTAATTCTCACGAAAGGTTATTTTCCCATGTACTTCATTTGAACGGAGGTAAGCCTTTGCAGAAATAGCTTCATTACACATTTCGTTGAAGGCGTAGTCCTCTTCAAAATTAGATTGACATGGCAACACCGCAGTTCTCACCGTGTCTCGCCATCCCTCCTACCGTCACGTCCCTCATTGGCTGGAGTAGGGTTCCTTGCTGCCGCGCTTGGATCCAGTAGGAATCGATTCATGTCTAACTTTAGTACATTAGAGACATCAGATTATCTTCCCCATGGTGGCTGTTGGTTCCACTTTACTCCTGTGAATACCTTAGTTGCGATGTCAGTCTAATTTTAAAATGGACTATACAAGAGGGGTGCGAGGAAAAGTAACCCAATCGATTTTCATTGTTTAAAACCGAGTTCCTATAAGCTGGTCTAGAAATTTGATACTCTTTCCACGGTATCGCGAGAAACAGCGCTTCAAAGATGACAAAGTATTCAAAATCCGAACCAATAACAATAGGCAACCTGAAAAGGCTGATGGCGCATAAAATGTATTTGAAATAAATTTCGTTGTTTAATGAGATCTATTTTTTGAGCAGTGAGTTTCTGTCTATTTCTTATGGTTTACCAGTTATGTAAAATAATAAAAAATCCTTTCGAACAAAGAGCACAGGCAATTCTTAGAAAATTAAAGATATTGATTTTATTTAACATGTAACATGTTTTAAATACACAGTATTTCAATCAGTGTTAGAGGTATTTTTTGAGAGAATGGGAAAAAAAAAAAAAAAAAAAAAAAAAAAAAAAAAAAAAACTTCCATGTAAAGGATGCTTTGGAGTGGGGGACTTTCAAGAAAGTCTTCGTGTTGCAACTTTGGAAGATGCGGAGCCTAAATACCAAATCTGATATGTAGGAGACATTTCGGTTTTGCGTGTTTATAGACGCGCGCGCGCGCGCGCACGCACACACACACATACACACACACATACACACGCTGACCTTAAGCACATAGTAGAGAAGGAACAAATTAATCTTTTATTTGGGGACTTCAAAACATGCATTTCCTGTGAAATCTCGACATCCACATGTTTGGTTGGAATGCAATACCTTCCCTATGTAGTAGGTATGTGTTGGAGAATACAGAACTAAAGTACAACGAAATAAATCAATACATTTCTCACTGTGGTTATGGCACACGGTTTTTAGGAGAATTTGTTCAGAAACAAAGCTGTCATAAGTAAACAACTGTGCTTTGCAATAGAAAAGACTGTATGGTGGAGCAAAGGCGCAAACAACTAGAAGAAACTAGTATTTGAAGGTGGTTTATGCTAAGGAAGTTTGTGTTGCATCTTATATCATTGGATAAAGACACTTGTGTATGTATATACGGGGTGTAAAAAGTGTCCACGAACAACCATACTCTCGCGAGGTAAGCAAGCTGATCCAGTTGACCTTGTATAGGGGCGTGGTATCAGTGCGCTGCTGTCAAGGCTGACGCGGAAAGACTCTGAATTAAAAACATAAAAAATAAAATAAGGAAAACAATTTTGTTGTTACAAAACACAGCCCTGAATACGCAAAGAAGACATCATCACATCCTCAGGGTAAAAAAAATAAACGGTATGTAAAGATTGAAGGGAAAAAAGTTGGCTGTCTTACGTGATGTAGAGAAGAGATCAGGTGAAATAAAAAAGGAATAATTATGCAACTCGACGAATGACAAAAAACTACTAGTAACGACAGTAGAAACTTGAAGTCAAGGTGTTGTTGGGAATGATGAATCCTATCCTGTTAAGAAAATAGGGGCATGATTTCCACAAGGTGTACTTTTTATGCTTAGAGAAAGTTTAAGAGAAATAATAAAACTTATGTACATACAATATCCGGAAATATTCCGCTAATTTTAGATTTGGGATGAACTACTGATACTGATGTGTAAAAGGGGCAATCCCGAAGTCAAAAATACAATTTTCAAAATCACTCGCATCCTTTTTTCAAATACCCTTTCATAATAATCAAACTGATTGTGATGAAACTGGTATAGAAACATGCCTCATATCGACTCTTAGGAAATAGGGTAGGTGTCAATTATTTTTCCATAGGGAGAGAGGTTCTACTGGGGCGCAAAATAAACCAAAATGTGATGTGTCATATTCGGTTGACTATCTCTACTCGCCATCGTTTATTTTTCCCTCTCCTAAAAACTATTTTTACAAAATTATTTTTGCATCTGCTTTATTTTAACCCAGATAAACGTTGGCAGAACTGCTTTCATTGCACAGTTCTTTGTAGGTAGGTACCAGAGGGATACAAAAAGCTGAAGCTCTAAACAAATGAATGGCGATAAAGCACTTAAAACATATGAAGTACAGAAAATTCTAAACGACAGCGAATATTTAATAAATGGTTAATCCAACAAATACATATTGGGCATAAATAGTGTGTTTTAAAAGGAATCTGTATTTTTGGTCTGGTAGGCTTGTGTGTGTCTCACGGATTACCATTCAAACAGAATTATACAAGTGTTTTCATAATGAAGAGGATTTCCAAGGCTAATCACAGGAAATTTAAGATTCACATGTTATTGGTCACGCAAATACCTTAATATATACTATTTTAATCAAGATCATTTAGCCACTTTGCAGAAGATAAAAGAGGAGGAAATATTTTCTTGCAATAGTTTGGGTTTGGATAATTTCCTTTAAAATATTTGCGTGGTAAACTTGCAAGATCCTAACATAAATACCAAGGTTAAATTTGTTTCTCTCACTCCCTTTCTCCCTCTCACTCACTCCCTACCTCTTACTTCTCGCTTTGTTTTTATTCAGGAGACCTCAAAGCATTTACCTATCTCCGATAACCAATTTAGCCTGAAATAAAATACTTTCTCTACCTCCTAGAAGTAGAGCCTCCCCATTTTTGACCCTCTTTAAATGCTGTGATTCTCAGTGTCCTATTCTACATTGGGCGTGACCGCTTAATTTTGCTCAGAGGCCTCTCTATCAGGCTTGAGGTTCTTTTAAGTGTCGTAAATCTGCGACACGGGACCAACGGCTTAACTTCCCTTCCAAAGGAAGCCATGCTAAGAATTTTTACCTCGAAAAAACCCATCGCCCTCCGCTGCGACCTCGGGAACCAGAGGCTAGCATGTTACCCCTAGACACGGAGGACGACCTTATTACAAATGAACGCTAAAGAAAGCAAATGTGGAAAAACATTAGGTAACAAAAGAATACAAACATATTCCTGATAAGCTATGTTATTTACAAAATATCAACAGGACGTATATTAAAGCGTTTAGCAGGTCAAAGTTTTTATTCGTGAACGAAAATCGCTTATTAGTAGAAACATTATTTTATATCGCATTACAAGTATGGCGGAAGTGCAGGTTAGTGAAGCCTTTTAGTGTTATGACCTTTATTGACACCCCGAAATATGAGTTTTGTTGCGAATATTAAAAAGATTTCATAACATGTAAATTATAGGAAGAGAATGAAAGAGAGCAGTGAGTGTGATGTTCGGAGAGAGTATAGGAGAGCCTGGGATAGGAGAAAGTGGAAGAGAGGTACAAAAAGAGAGACGAATAAAGAGGTATGGTTGGAAAAGAGAAATAGAGTACGGGGAGACAAAGACAGAGCTATCTCTGCATGTAACCCAGAGAGGAGAGATGGGGCGACGGCGATGAAATGGGAGTGAGAGATAAAGACTGAGAAAGAGGGAGGATTGGAAATACTCGTGAAAGGCAGAAGAGTTTGGGAGAGAGAGATCGAGTGAAAAACAATTGAAGAAAAGGACCATTGATTTCTGATAGTTCCAGATAAAGCGTATGGAGTTTTACTGTATCTATACAGTTGGCAATTTATGTTAGTGGGGGTCAGCCTGGGTGGCCCAGTTGAATAAACGCGGGCTTACTGATCCCAAGGTAGCGGGTTCAAATCCGGCCCACACCAATGGTTTTAAATGTGCTTAAAAATCATAGCTCCATGTCAGTTGATTTATGGACATGTAAAATAACTCCTGCGGGACGAAATTTCGATACGCTGGCGATACTGGTGTGATCTTGACAATTGACAGCGTCGACAAATAACAAAATATTTATATTATGTTAGTGGGGGAATAGATGTTTTTTTAACAAATATGCATATGTTGTGTTGATTTTGAAATTTAATGGAGTTAAATGCGCCTAAATTAATACAGAATGATTAATTAACAGTACAGTCTAGAAACCTTTATTCTTCATACCTACGAGTATATAATTGAATTGGTGTGCTGGTGTATAATTTTGCATTTAAAGATCTATCGAAAAAATATGTTTAGGCACGGTAATCGAAAACAACGATGATTCCATTTCTTTATTTCCTGAAGTTTAGTCTGTACCTGTTTGGCAACAAAATCGGACGTTTTACGTGCCCACAAAATTTGCAAAATTACACAAAACAGGTTCCAACTACAGCACGTATCATGAACTTTATGAACAGTCATTCCAATTCACATTTTTACTTCAGTCAGGAAAAAAGATGTGCTATTTGGCTCTAATAGTTAGAAAACATCTTTCGTAAATGACGCCGCAGAACCCACGAAGCTATCATTCTCTAGAGATGTTAAGCTATGAATTCTTGGAGAGTAGTGTTATATGCAAGTAGGTTTGAACAACAACATTGATATGTTTCAACCGAAACAGCTAAATTTCGATATATCTATCGCATTTCAAAGTTTCCAGAGCTTCAGAAGAGAACAATATGAATATAACTCGTATATTGTCTTCACATGCAGGCGCATGGTTGTTTGGGAACATTTGAGAAAAGAAAACAGAAGAAGAGACAGGGATGACTACGAGAGATACGACTGAGTCATTGACGATGGAGGTCTAGGTCATCTAAGGACCTTAAAGCTATAGAAATTTGCAGTTGATTGACGGCTGGTTGTTCTTTATTTCCGTACGGTGCAATAGAGATTGTGGGAAAACTGTACCAAACATTCCCAAGTATGCAATCATGTGGCCATGAATATGGGCTTTGTTGTTAAACACGGCATCTTAAATTACTCCAGTATCTTCACGTGTAGTATGTGCAGCAAGCACTGACAATGCTCAACAAATCACCACTACTCAAATGTTATGTGAATAATATTTTTGTAGAAAACGCCGGTTGTAACAGTGACTATTGCTATCTAACTGAATTAAGAAATAAGGGGTTGTTATGTTAGGAAAAGGTACCGGTATTCAAAAATTTTCATGATTAAACACGGGAGTAACAGGATGTTTGAATAATTGCAGTCTTTTAATGGACAATGTTGGAAAAAAAAATTGCTTTCCGAAATTATGCTGAAGAAATAATTCATCAATTATTTACATTGCGGACTTCTATAGGTATATCTATTGCGTGTAACCTCTTCAATACAAAGCCATATCAGAATGTCACAGAAGGAATAGTATGTATGCAATAGCTTTAGTTGTATTATAAATGCACATCTTAACATATAAAATGGTTACCACGCACATATCTAGAATATGATCTCATTTTTATTGATTTATTACGGAATCAGTCTGTACAACAATCTGCTATACATATCTTCAAGCCAAAACAAGTATAAAAAATAAAATATAACAAGAACGGAAAGTTAAACTAAGTTTCACTTATGGATGCTCTTTAACTATGTTCGTGTATGTCTTATTTTATGGGAGAAAGACCACTTAATTTTGCTCAGAGGTCTTTTCATCAGGCTTGAGGTTGTTTTCCGTGTCATAAATCTTCAACATGGAACCAACAGCTTTACTTCCCTTTCAAGGAAGCGATGCTAAAGATTTTTACGCCCGAAAATTGAATCAGTTGTGCACTCAAACTTGTTAACCAAGTTTTCCGGCAATATTTACTTCTTTACCGTAAAATGTTGCCTATCATGTAAGTTTCTAAATTTATCTTTTGAATTCAATTACATAAAAGTGTATGAATAAACTTTCACTTGTTTTATGAAGTAATACCTCTATTAATAGCATTGCATTATCGTTCAGCCTAGTCAAAACTTAATACTGCGTATAGATTAGATACTTAATTTGGTTTATCTTAATTGCTGATTGGTAATACCTAAAAATATACAGGACGAAAGTTTATGGGAATTTATGTAAAACTAAGTTTAAAACCGCCCAAAGTATTAGTTAAAAAAATAAAAAAAAAAAATCTCAGGGATTTATCAGTCTTCTTAAGACCCAGTTTTCATTTCTTTTTTGTCATTCAATTAAATGTTTCAGTAATAAGTTTAAAAGATAATAAAGAAAGGTACTATAAAAATGTCAAACGAGAGATAATGTCTTGTAATGGCTATATTTTGGTCCATTTTTAATTTTTTAAAGATCGTAGGCACATAAAATTTGAACTTGTCAGCTCAGTGAAACATATCTCTTACAACAAATGGTACATTAATATGTTTCAATTGGTATATATTGGAGGAACCACTTGCCAATTTCACAGTAAGGAGTTAAGACTTGCATCGTAAATGACGTTTGAAGTATTAGTGGGCATCTGAAAATAATAAATTGAGTTTAAAGTTGTACAACATAATACTTAGCCACGGTAAGAGGAAGATAATTTGTCACGTGACGGGCTCAATTTAAATATAACATTAGCTACAGTTTGGCTTAGTAGTGTTGAACGCCCGTTCTTAGTACCTACATCTCGTACAATATATGTAGGTGATGGACAATGATACATGCAATGAAATTGGGAAAGGAATTTTGTGAAAGCTAATGTGCCCAAGGAATCGCAGTAAATAATAGGTAAGAGCAACTTTAAATTTAAATTTGACGGCTAATACGTTTTTATCTATCTGGTCTAAACCACGGGTTTATAGGCTTCTTTAAAATCAACTAAGCCTTAAAACATAATATTCTGTTACGGCTATTTCATAACATTACTCCATTCTGAATACCATTTTCCTAACGGAATCACTAGCAAACTGCAGAGGTTCCGAATGATCTAATTCCGAATGTGCTGTTTCTGAGCAAATTTTTGTGAAGCGATATAATCTCTGAAAAACTATAGTTCCGATTCCTAAAATAATACTTAGAAATAAACAGGGGCTTATTTATCTTCCAGAATCTTCTTCCACATCTCCATAGTTACGCAAGAAAGATACTTCTCTATTTATTTTTATGCAAACAGTTATATTTTAATCTTATTCACAATTTTTCTCGCGACTCACAAATTCTGTTCATTGTATTTGCACTGTATAAAACTTTATACCGTTAGTATAGGTGTTTTATTAATAAATGCCAGAAACTATCTTTTGAGGACGCACTAAAAGATAAATAATTCCTATTTTTGTAACAAATTGTAACACCTGTGACATAATTTTAAATATATAAATTGCTGATTTTACTTACCATTCTACGTTTCTGATGAAGTAAGCTTCCCAACAATCGCGCTATAGCCATATTGTAAAAGCGACAAAAAAAAAAAAAAAAAAAAAAAAGCAAAGCATATTAATAACATTGAGTTAGCTCTTTTACCTCACTAATAGCAGATAAACACGCTTCACTTGTTTTTCAGAGCTGCCATCATTTAACGTAGTTGTCTGCAAGCCACCAATCGGAAACACTGTCCTTCAATATTCCACGTGCGTTGAAGATGGTCGTCATATGAGATACCTCCGAACGTTAATATATCGCTCGATAAATTAGAAATCAATAAATAAGGAGTGTAATATCATTATTTAGTATAAACTATTATTTATGAAACAACTTTCGCAAAATAGGAATTAGGAAGGAAGCATTACTTTGCACTTTCGGCATTAAATGCTTTGCCTTCCGTAAGTTTTACTATTGGGTAACGACACCAGTTGGAAATACGTACGATTCGGAAACGCGACCATGAAGCGTTTATGCCACATAAAATGTGCGGGAACAAGAATTTTTAAGTTGTAAGCCGTGGTTATAGTATTAAATATTAGGAATATATCTGGACCAAGGGTATTGCAGCACAAAACGAATGTTTTTAATTGGTTGAAGAAGTGTAAGGTATTTAGTGGTTAAAAAGAGTGTTCGTATTGCAAAAGTAAACTTTAGCCAATGGCAAAGGTGCCACCAGGCGCTTTCGATCAACCTGAACTTCCTAATCTACACATACGATATAAACGGTTGCTGGGCGATATTAAAAATGAATTTGTTGTGGTTTACTCGTTGCGATAATCGAATGCCTCTTTCAGCAAGAAACTGGACATATTTCAAGAATGGCAGAAAAGCGATATTAAGTCATGAAACAATGGTACGCTATAGACGAAGCTTAATTCGGAATTATCGTCTTTATTTTGTGGAGAAAAAGAAAAACAAAAACATTCCACTGCTTGAACAACACGGCATTATATTGCTTCTTTAGTGCACCAAACATTATAAAATTAATTACGCTCTAGGGTTCAAATGGCTTTTGAGGGCCCTATACAGTTGTAAAACTCCTTCCTGCTGTGGCTGCTTTCGAAAGCGGCTTCCCGTACAGGTTTTGATAAGTCGTTTCTCCCTTATGCAAACTGTTTACAATTACAGAAAATTCCTTTCAGGAGCTGAACAAAGCATTCTCTAGCCTGTAATATAATTAGACCATTAACTCTAAATTGCCAAGATGGAGACTATAAGTTTACTGTGAAGATACGGTTGTAAACTTTCCTTTCTGTTGATATACAGTTCCGTTGCACATTATTCCTTTTATCATCCTCATCCATATTTTACGAAGGAATTTACGAGATTGCATCTGTGTATAATTCAGCAGCGTGTGCTCCGAACTTTCAAGTATCGCTGTAACATTATGCGTCACTGTAACAATCCGTGTGCCGAACAATTATTAACAGAATGCTAACGTATGTCTAAAATCTTGGGTTTCTTTATGCAGTACCTCTGAATAAAACGCCCTTAGTTGTGAGCTAAAGGAAGCTCTTGGCCAGCTTTGGTGAACCTTTTACGGCAAGTGAGCCAGTTAAAGTGAGGCTTGCTATTTCCAGCGCTGTCGCCCGTCGTAAACATCAGAAGCGATATCGAGAAATAACCTGAATCTTCTCCCCTCTTCCAGAACATTAAAGAAGCCTCTGGAGCTTTGCGGCGGCTATATAAGCGAGCATTCTCACGAGTGAGTTAGTGAGTTGGAGAATGTGTTTCTGATGAGACATCAAGTGAGGTTCTACAAGCTTGTTTGTGATGACAGTTGTAAAGCACAGCAGTGTTGCTTCTGTGAGAGATTTGGAGACGTCTTGTTTTAAATTCCCACAGGAAGTGAATCTTCTGAAGAAGAGGTGACTTCCTGCGTGCTACATTACATTGTTGTCACGAAGAAAAGTGAAGTGATTGCGAGAACCAAGCGAAGTGACATTCAGCTATACTTATCACATTAGTGAAGTGACAATGAAAACTTGAAGTATCAGTGAGAACAGGACAACGTTACAATACCGCATGTTTAAGATATCCGCAATTCTAATGAATTCCTTTGATTCTGGAAATGTAGTATGGTAAATCGCAAGAGAAAAAACTTCCTACGCAAAAACTGTAGACATCGCTAGAACACACAGTTTAGATGTTTGTTTATATTTGTTTAGATTATCCAATTCTTTTGTCATACAGTTTTTCTGTTGTAAGTCAACATCGTTTTGTTTCTCGCGGTATCACGCAAACAGCATGGAATTTTAAAACCAGTATATGGCGACCGGCTTTATAAAGATTTGACAACAGATGCGGTCGCCTGGTTGCCCATGTGTCTGCAATGAAGCATTTCATTAAATCAACTCTACAAACGTTTATCTCGATTAGCATAAGTATATCGAAAAATAAACATTTTTGACGAATAGTTAGTACAAGTTATATAACGCTAAACGAGTGATAGGTCAAAATTTTCAGCCGAGTCAATTTTGTTGCCTTCAACCATAAAATCTGCAAGCCCCGATGTGCCCTTATGTTGCGTCTTTCAACTTTCGTCCACTGAATGTAAGAATGACGCCATCTTTATTACTGTCATTGTAAGTTGGAAGTTCACACACAATTTTTCACTTCAAAATGAGAGGCATGTCACTCCTACTTATTCCCAATGCCTGATCGTGGTTTAAACACATTCATATTCACATCTTTTCTTCTGTAATTTCCGATAAGTCCAGACTGGAATAATGGACCTGCAGAAACAGCGGGATAGCAAATCCGGAGTTGTTTTTGGATAGTAATTTACAACCATAAATTAAGTCGAGGTTAACAACAGAGGAAACGACTGTACTGCAGTTTACTGCAGCTTTCAACCACAACTTACAGATGGACGCAGTGAACGGCTTAAGACGACTGAGAGTAATGAACGTAAATACCATCTTAACGTTGTTGGGCAAGTTCCAAGAACTACTCCTATGTGATTAATATTTCTACTGAACATCACACAGTTTCGTCGTCGCTTTAGCGTATATTGTAAAGTTTGTCGAATTACATAAAGAAATATTTCGTCATCAGTAGCTACGGAAAGCTACCACGATGTCTTGGTTATAACCTGCATTTGCAGAGAGAGACGGCAACTGGTTTATTGTGTGAACCCGTTCTTGTCGCGGAAGAACGACGTAACTAAAACTTGCTAATTACTCGACATCAAAACAGCTCTTTATTTATTGCACATGCCCAACAATATTATCTCTTCAGCAGGTAGTGTATTGACACAGACAAAGAATACTTAAACTGAGATAGGTTGTGTGTAACAATAACTGTTTGGTCACATCCAAAACTGTTATGCTACCTGAAATGTTCAAGCGTACTTGGTGCTGAAATTGATATCTTCAACATTATATATAAAAAACAACTGTTTTACATATTCTTCCTGGAATGGATCTCTGTACAGTACTATACTGCATGTTTTAAAGATAAAACTTGTCTTTTTGTAGTTCAACCATGCCTCTAATTATAAGAACTCTGAATCTAAAACTACAGTAATTGTATCTAGATTGGTATCTAGATCTCTTTAGCCACCCCCAAAGAATGTGTGTTGAAAAATTTACAGTAATCAAAAAAATTGCCACATGGAGAAACTTTAAAGTAGTGAACATATAAGAAAACAAGATTAGAGGAAACAAAATTTCAGGCACTATTTACAGAAACCAGTGTACCCCATTTAAATGTCATGTTTGAGCATATAAATAGACAAAGAAAAATAGCAATTGGGTCCTTATTTTATGTCTGGTGATTTATTCCATGATTTTCTTAATGATGTCAAATATTCAGTGCAACTTAACTTGAAGTGTCTAATAGTAGGGAATTTCCCCACTTGAGCTCGTAGGTATACTTAGTATGTAGGTCTAAATTTCTCTGTGATGGTTTACACTACAAGATAAAGTAATAAATTCCAACACATCTATTTAAAGTGTATAATGCATACTACAAAGATACTGAACAAAATGGCAATGAAGGTAGTTGTTCCGCACAATAACCATACTAAATTCTGATTGAATTTTAGTAATACTTAATCAGCATACGTAATAAAATCGTAATTATCCATTGTAGATAATTTAGGTTAATGTGTTTAAAAGAGCATCCTAAGAATCAAAATTAGAATTTTTAAAGTATGCGTCCTCCCTCTATTCTCTCTATTTACTTGTTTTCTTATTTACTCGTAGCAATTGTTTTAAACCGTAAGCAAAATCATCAAGGTATTCGTTTATTCAAAAATAATAATATCCGGTTAGTTAAATTCACAAGAGTCTCTCCGCTCTTCTAAAAACTATTCTTGAAAAACCTTATTCTTGTACCTGCTTCATGTTAATTAAGGTATGTCATTTGCAGAAAGGGTTTCACTACACAGTTTTTTGTAGGTGCATGGGGGATACAGGAGTCTGAAACGATAGTCATACGCTTAAAAGGCGGATCCCTAATTGAACGAGTGAGTAGGGTTTAAGGGACCGTCGACAGCTAGGTCATTAGAGCCCCTAATCGATGGCTTTAAAATTCCATTCTTTTCATGACCACGAGAAACGAACGACTTAGCATATCAGAAGGCTATAAAGAATTTGAAAACGCAAACTGGTAACAAGGAATATCTGGATAATGGTTAATGCTGCAACAAATCTAACCGAAGATGTATGCTTTAAAGGTATCTATATTTTTTGTATATTTAAGTTTTTACGTTGTAACAATTTTGCAGAAAAATAAAAAAAAAATCATTCAGATCATAGTTCATAGGATATTCCCAGAAAATTCAGGATAGTCATATTATTTGTCATATAAATATTTAAAAATACATACTTTGATCAACATTGTTTGGGAAACTTTGGGGGAAATAAATAAAAAAATGTTCCATATAAAAGGTAATTTGAAAATCCGCTTGTTTTATCTATGGAGGTTGCGAACTTAAATACTAAGTATGGTATTTATGCGAGATTTAATTTTTGAGTTATGCTGTTCAAGGGAACATACACACCAGGCACATAGACGTAGACACATTTTCAGTCAATTTCTTTCTTTTAGGATTCAGGGATCCCAAAATATATATTTTCAATGACATCTCTATATTGAGTTCTTGGATGGAATGAGTACGAGTTACTTATAAATGATAAAGAAAGTAAAAGAAGCTTTACCGTCCATGAATCACTACAGATCTAATTCATCATACAATTTCTTTCTAACATATTTCAAGGTACTGAGTGCCGAACACACTGAACACTAAGCCAGGTCAGTGGTTCGTTGTTTACACTACAGAATCTGTGCGAGGATGTGATAGATATGGCTAACGCAGCCTGTAGAAGTGTATACAGTTCGTGATGCAGATACTGTCTAGGTTTCCTGTCCTGGGCACATTGTTGTGTCAGGAACGTACAACAAGCAGATTATGTCACGAGATTATGTGAACGACCTGATGCATAAGATAGCACGTATGCTAAATATCGCAGCCTGTAATAACATCTTAGTCCATATGTTATGTTATCATGAAAGTCACATGGACAGCATGTTCATCAACTGCGATTTTCATCTTTTGCTGTTTCAGAATAAAGGCGTGATGCAACATAATGGTGAAACAAGGGGAAGTCCAGAATAAAACAAAATAACTCATTTTATAAAGGTAGAGAGTAATAGCCCTAGCTTTTCAACAATTTTCAGCTGAGTATGAAACAGTATGGCTAGCAACAGACATAGGAATTTCTAAGCATTAAAGCCAGTGCGGAAGTAAAGAAGATTGAACTCTATTTGGACCACAGAGTGGGACTTCGCAGGTAACAAACCATCCCCGATTCTTGGTTCTGTTTGCGTTTGCAAGGAAAAATTGATGATTTCAGCCCTTGGTTAGAACGTTCTAAGCAAAGTTAGAAGTAGTTCACCTGACTGTCAGTGATCCTTGGCATCTACTGTTTTGCATTCTTTGTGGTGATATTAGTTTGTATGTAGAAAACTTGAAAGCAACAGCTAAAAAATTCCTATGCCTGGTCATTACTACACCACATGGCTCATGGACTTCTGATAACCAATCCTACCCGTAGATTATAGCTCATAAGCATTTTCCAAAAAGAAAAAAGAAACCGTTTTGATAGTTGTACCAATAAAAGATATTACAAAAAGTTTGAATACTCGCTATCATCATCGTCATCATCATCATCATCATTATTTGTCTACTATAATTGGTGCTATACGATAACGCTTATTTATTTCATGTTAACTGCTCCTCAAATGCTCAGAGGAGAGCACCGTAAACATCGCTTTTCATTATTTCTGACTTACTCAAAATTCTAAGTTGGTATATCCTATTTCTGACTTTCATAAAATACTTAAGGCGAAATATTCAATTTTAGGATCAAAGTACGAAAGAAACGAGTAAGATTTCATTGCTTCGAAATTAGTATTTTGTTCGAAAGTGAAAGAAACGTAAAAATAGGAGATGCTGATGACATAAGAGAGACCAAAAGGGAGCGCTCTGATTATCTCAGCGCGTCGGGCACAAATCCGACCACTCAGAACTTCAATGCTTTAAAAGTGTCTTAATATCGCTTTTGGCCAAAATTAATTCAATTTCTGTGTTAAAACCTGAGCTTGCAACAGGAACGAAATACCAGTTTTGAACGAGTGGAGTTTTATTTTTTCCCCTTCCTTTTTGTGGAAATCTATTATGCAAAATCTGTAATGCTAGTACTTCACTAGCCAACGTCTTTTAAGTAGTTTTATCTAGCTATATACGAAATAAAATATTTTAACTTTATTGATCAATTTGCGCTGTTTCTTTAATTTCTTGCGGATAATGCTTAACAGATTGTGACTCTTTTGTGACTCAGATACTTATACTGTCATTTACAGTAGCAATGCTTATACTCAGTAAACAGAGGTTAGCTGTATCTTTTTTTAATTGTTTCTCTGCCTGCTGCCAATAAGCACGTGAAAAGATGACGTTTTAAAATCTGAAAAAGGTATAGTATTAAAGTTTAATAAGGAGTTTATCCTTATATTTTAACTAACGTAATCAAATACTTCATTCTCGTACATGCTCAATTAGCTCAGGAACAACGTAAGCAAGGTTTAAATCATAGCATGTTATTATTCTTCGTCTTTAGGTTTTCATAATTATTAATCACAAAATGTAGACAGTGTACTACAAAATGGTACACGTGCATCAGCAGAGTAATTCATTTTGGTCTGTTTACTCCCACTTAATCTTTTCTTTGAAAGGATACTAGATAGCTTAGCAAGGGCGAGTACGTGACAAGGCAGAGTGCAAAATATAACATGGGACTTATGTTGCAGGGCCTCAGACATACCCACTGACAGAGGTAAAAGATTGCACTGGTGTTTAGTTTTGCTTGTAGCCCTACTCCCTGTACATATGTCAAGTGACGGAAGTATGTCATCCTTTTTTGTAATGTAGTTATGTTGACTTTATAAGATATTGCATCCGACCTCGCCTTCTGGTTCTGGTCTCGCTCAACTTGATTGTTTCCATCTTTGTTCTATGTCTCTTGTGTCCTGTAACACGATCTTAAGACAAACATCACATAAGGCTTATAAGCCAGAAATTTTTCGGTTTTTATGGAAATATAATTTGACACCTTCGTTCATACACAAGAATCTGGGCTCTATGCAAGTGCATTGCACTTATTTTTCCGTTCATTTATACAGCACAGTGACCTGACTTCTTTCCACTCAAGTCTTCTCCTTGTAGACTTTTACGACCTTGCTAAACTGGAATGCTGTCCGTAAGTTCTGTTGACATGGCACTGCTTATAACGCGCTAAATTGCTTATACTCCAACATTTTCCAGCGTTGAGTTAGGGAACATAATATTGTAGTCAGCCTGTATCTGGACTGAATATATCATTCGTTATCTATGTGCACATGAGTGGCACATTGGATTGAGAATTATAACTATAATGCCGAAAATCGTGATATCCTGAATGTTTGCTGCCCGTAAGTTTTGTTCATAACAGCACTGAACATCTTTAGTGTTGTGTTCAAAGTCTGCTCGAATATACAACCATAACTTGCTGAATGGGAAACTTCTAGGAAATTTGGCGTCAAGCTATAGTTCTGTTTATGTACGATTAGTGTAAAATAATTATAAACAGAAACTACAAACTACTCTGTGAAAACGTTTTCAAACAATCTGTTGCTTACTTGGCAAAGATATATTTAGTGCCAACAGTTTTGAAGAACAGCTGTTGGAAAGCAAATTTTCCCAATCCCATGCGCGCGCGAGCTTACAGGCTTAGCCGTGCACATAACAGTTGTGAGTGTATGGGTCGGGTTACAATTTCATACAGATAAAGAGTTCCACTTGTTGAAACTTTATAAACCACGATAAACATCCTGTTTGATACACAGAATCTCAAGAACAGCTCTCTGAAACTGAGTTGACTAAAGGAAGCACAGTTCATAAAGTCCATAAATGCTGGATCCGAACAAATCGAAAGCGGAGGATTTTAATGCAAGGAAAAGTTGATGATTTCAGCCCTTGGTTAGAACGTTCTAAGCAAAGTTAGAAGTAGTTCAAACCAAAAAGACAGAGAAATGATTAAAATTTCGGTCATTCAAAACGTCAGAAGCGCAATTTTATTGTACAAAATAGTCGTTGCTTTGGCAATTTTGCGCAACAATGCAGGGTCTGGAGTATGTGTAATCTAACGCTGTGGCTGAGGTACCGTTAACAGCGAGCCCTTTTAATCTAATGGTATTGTACAAATACGAATGCCAAACTAGATTTCAACAACATATTTCATCACATGTTTGAGCTAGTATGTATGTCACGTCCATCTTAGTCACTGTAGTTATAGTGGGGAGGGAAAACCTCCATTCAGAGAATCTGCAAAATGCAAAGCATGTAGAAAGTGGCTATGAAACTCGAGTAAAGCACGGTTACATTGATACTACCGTGGCTGAGCTATAACTGTTAATCCGCAAATGTTAGTGCAAATTTAACTTCCCAATGTTTACCCGATTCACAAGCAACGAACGACCTGACATCATGTCCCATGGCGGTATAAGCGCAGAGTTCGGTGTATTGGACTCATCCATTTTTTCATCCATTCACGTTACATTGCAATGGGCCAGTAAACCTTGTTAGTACATCTAATCATCAGAAGGAAGAATTATTCAGCTGATGCATTAGGATCTATTGCAGTAATCTATACTAAAATTACTGGTCATTTCCAGCTTTAAGTTTCACTTCTTAACCCGTCGTACCTATGCCGTAAATTCTCCCCTTGCCATATTGTGGCAGTTACACCTGCAGTTAAATGAGATGATTATTGCATATTTGCAGCTATCAAGACGGGATGAAAATCTTAAATTTTGTGATACGTAAGTATTATTCCATTACGAGACGAAACAGTGCTTTTCCTGATGCGTTCCTATTTGTAATGACATGGCGTCCAAAGGTGTGTTCAGTTATTGAAATTCTGTGGTTCGACGTATACCCTAAAATTTTATTATACTTGAGAGGTAGAATTGTTTGTATTGCTTCACAACTATACCATTCGGCTTCTCAAGCTGTTTGCATATACGGTAAAATTGCAAGTCATTTCTCCCTCGCAATGGAGACTAGGTCGTCAGCTGAAGTTCAGAAAGCATGATGCCAGAAGAATCAATTCCTCACGTGACACGTAATGCAGCTGTTACGTTTGCCTGCTCCGGAGTGTCACACTTCAGTTGATAATATGGAAGGTTTGGTACAGTTCGGCCATGTGTGTTCACATGCTGCCGACGGTCGTGACGTCCTCACGGCAATAACCGTTATCACGTACTAATACAGCTATACCAGAATTATCACGACCAGTCAGGTGATTTACACCTTTTGTTTTCTCTACTTATCGAGCTCTCTGAAGCAGTTCACAATTTGCCTTTTCTACTTCAATAAGATTCCACTAGTGTCTCGCCTCCGTTTGTTTTTAATTCTTTACAGTGGATGAAAAGTTGCTATGCTGCCAAACAAGTCACCAAGTGGGAGATCGCTTATATTACACAAAGTTTATTTACCTACGCAAAACCTTTTGCTTACACCTCCCTATTTGTTCTCTTGTTTATTTTCTTAACCTTTCGTGTTGACTTCTAAGGCCTTCAAGAAGATTGATAAATGGGAAATGAGACGGGACAAGAAATACCTTGAATCATGAACTTCCATTCTTCAGGTTCAGGAAAAACCCTAGAAAACATGTCCAGGTAAGTTGATCAAAGCAGGATTTGAATCGATGCCTTTAACAACTGTGTCAAGGTTGTGTCCCATGATAGGCTTTCGAGATACAAATAACGTTCTCATGCCGTATTACCCCTTCTCCCTCTACTATAACTCCATCTAGGCCTTTACTTCGGATGTTTTCCTTTCAGTTTTAATTAAAACTTCTGGACTTGTAGATACTCATCAAAAAGTATTCAGGTCAATTCCTGAGTCTTTACATCTATACCTACGCATCACAAGAACAATATACCATCAAGGAAATGCGCGAAGAACTCAAAATAGAAAGTATGAGGATGTTATAATATACCATCACCATTAGTAAACAGTGGCTTATGAATGTACAGTTTTATAGGTGAGCTGCTTCGTATATGCAGACTATATTGCTCAGTTTAATCCAGTTATCAGAGCAAAATTGCTGGATTCTAGGACGCCGATGTAGGATTATTTTGGGTGGGAGCATAGAGTTTTTTTTAGGGAGGAGTTACAAAATAATAAAAAGGTACGTAAATAAAATTGAAGAACTTGTCTTTCACTCTAAACCATTTTACCCATTGCTTTACCCGTTCATTGAATATTGCTTTACAACAATCAGCGTGGAATATTTTTTAAAACTCTTAAAATCTTGTCTGCATGTTTCTCCAAGATATCCAAAAGAACTGGCACTCTTCACGATTTCCCTGTTTCTTTCATCACTTCATTATTGACACTTTTATCTGTTTAGTCACTAAGGACGATGCATTTTATCAGATTTCCGATCTCTGTAGTTTTAAGAAGCACCGACCGTGAGACTTTTTTCCTTCTTTTTAATGCCACTGAGTTTCTGTGCTTAGATGTTCAAGATCATTAAATCCTGTTTTACTACGCATAGTATGGAAGACAATCAGAAGCAAGACCAACAGAAAAAATAAAGAAATCTTGCTTTTTTCAATCACTCAACTACGTTTTACGGCGCCGATGAGAAATATCGAGTGTGTACTTTCGATTTGGACTTGTGGATTATTGCTAAATATGGTCGTTAGGAATATGATTTGCCACTCCTAATAACTGCCAAATTATCAATAAGCGTTAGGATAGAAAATTATGTTTTTAAGTCCATCTTAAGTTTGTATTTTGACTACGTTTTCACAGACTTATACTGCTAATAACACCAATTTAATTTGTTTTGGCATTTCTGAAATTCATTAAACAATGTAAATGACAACAAAGTTGTTGCAACACTACCCATTCCCAAATTAGCGAAGCTGTAGTTGTAGAAACACACTGGATAGGAAGTTTGACGTAATAAACCGAAAGCGGTGGAGCAACTCTTCGTCTGCATACTGCATGCCTTACTATGCTGAGCGTTTTGAAAATCAAAGCACACTGAGAACTACGTAACTTACGCATCACTTCTGTAGCGTACTATCATTTTTAGTTTTCTTTGTGTTTTCTTTTTCTCGGAAGTAAGTATGCCACTGTATCCTACTTTTCTGATTTTGATGTTTCCTGTTAGTTCTGTAAATACTACATCTTTTTCTTAACAACCTATACAACAGGTTTCAAATATGGCTTAGCAGAGGATTCGGTAAACTGGTCATCGCGATTGCAGGAATGATGATGTCATTGAACGCAACCAGCCATACACATATGTAATGCACGGTTCGAACAAGGGGTTTCGGAAGCCGCAGTGGCTTCTCTAATGCAGTTTGATTTTATACACTTATGTTTAATACATACTCATATAGTTAGGGACATAAGTATTGAGACAGAGCATATTGGTATTCGTTTGTAAATAACGAGCTAAAGGAATTGAAAACTGTGGTACATCCTTATTTATTATGCTAAATAATAGTGATGATCATACTGATAATGATAATGACGATGACGATAATAATGATAATGATAACAATAACGACAACAACGACAACAGCAATAAGAATAAGAAGAATTAGAACAACAACAACAAGAACAATAACAGCAACAACAATAATAATAAAACTAAAAATAATAATAAAATAATAATATAATAATAAAATAATAACAAAATAATAATACAAACAATAATAACAATACAAACAACAATAATAACAATATCAATAACAATAATAATAGTAATAATAGTAATGATGATGATGATGATGATGATGATGATGATGATGATGATGATGATGATGATGATGATGATGATGATGATGATGATGATGATGACGATGATGATGATGATGATAATAATAATAATAATAATAATAATAATAATAATAATAATAATAATAATAATAATAATAATAATAATCATCATCATCATCATAATACAATTAAATGTAACTAATTCCTGATGTTTACAAAGAAAAATGGCTTGTTTCATCATAACAAAAGAGTTGACACAAGTATTTTAAGAAATTCAGTATTTTGCTATTTTTCTTTTTCTTGCAATAACTGAAGATAATATTTTTTGCATCAAGTGAACCCATTTTTTTTTTTTTTTTTTTTAATTCTGAGGTGGTATTTTCCCACTCTTGCAAGAATGTGTACTTTGGTGTACTTTAGATCTTGCATGGTATTTTCTCAAATGGTGTTGAAGTTCTTTTCTGTTGTGCTCAATTGGATTGCAGTCTGCGTGTGTTGTTGCGTTTTTAAGATATGAGGTGTATTCTACACTATTCGTAATCAAACAAGTTCTGTTATGTACTTAGGATCATTGTCTTGTTGGAGGAAGTAGTTTCTTAAGCCCAACATCTCAACGCTGCTTTTGAGATTATTTTGCAGTATACTATAGACTGCAACTTTCCAATATTGCCATCTATAAATACAAGGTTTGCAATACTACTACAAGCCATACAGCCCCACATCATTAGTCCTCCACCTCCATGTTTCACAGTTCCTATTATGTTCTTTTGCTTCCATTCAGTATTAGCCTTTCTTCACACTCGTACGAGTATTTGCCCAACATTCTGATAGATGTTAAATTTGCTCTCATCTGACTACAGTGCTTTATGTCAGAAATCAGTGATTTTGGTTACGCATTCGTTTGTAAACTGCAAACGCTTTTTCTGGTTGCTCTTACTTACAAATGGCTTTTATCTGGGAGTTCTGGAATTGTACCCAACCCTACGCAGGATCCTCCGAACAGTCCTAACATGAACTTAATTACTGAAGTAGTCCTTAACTTGAGCAGTGATCTGCTGTGCAGAAACAATTAGATTTTTCTCCACCTGTCTGTGTTGACCTCTGCTGCCTTTGGCTCAGCTTTGATGGCCATCCAGTTCTGGTTTATGCAGTGCCGTGTGGAACTTCCTATGGCGTTAAATAATGATAAATTGTTGTTCGGCTTCTATTACTGCAATCTCTGCATAATTAAGCTTTACCTTTATGGAATAGCAGCACAACATTTTTGCAAACCCCCAGGGTTGTCCCCGCTCTTTTTCGTCCCATTTTGATCGCAGTTAACTATCCCACGGAATAAAGACAACACTCACTGTCTCTTGATAGAAAGGGAAATCAGCAGGGAACAAGAAAACCTGCGAGAGATACCTACACATTACTTTCTTTACTAATTAAGAGGAGCGTTCCAATACTTATGTATGTCCTAGCAGAAAGCCAACACGTGAAGAACAATCGAACCTTCTTTCCTATAGGAAGACATTTTAAAAATATCCTTCTAGATAACTGTAGGGTTACAGTTCAAAATCAAAAAACCAATACCTCTGAATCTATGGTCAGTATATATTATATTATTCAGGTCAAACATGTATATGTTTCAATACTTTCGTCCGCAACTGTATGTACAGACTGACAAGGCTTTAACACTGATTTTTCATATTATTCTTCACTTTATCTAGAGCGTTACAATTTCGCATATACCAGGTGAGTCAGCTGCCCCTTATTCTCCAGTTTTATGCAATCCGCATTTTACACTATAACATGAAAACATCGGCCCCTATGCTAGGTTCTACCCAAGTATTTAACATTAATGTCTTTAGTTACACACTCGATGAAATTACCAGGTAATACTATAGGTGTTAGAGCATCGCCTTTTAATATACTTGTAATTGGACAGTTGACGTTTGCACCTCTGCAAATGTTCATTGGAACGAGCAAATACTACGTGTTAAACGGAATGTTTACCTCTCACGTTACTAGGTAGCTCAGTTGGAATGAGCGCCCGATTCGTAAGCAATCCGCTTGGTGTAGTGGTACGACTCCCCTCTATTTGCTGATTTTTTTCTAGCGTGTAATATTCACAAATAACATGAGCTGAACAGTTATTATGTTAAAAGCTCTTATTATTTTAATTTTCAATTGTTTTATTTCCATTATGTGGTATTGATGTCAATTATCATATCTCTCCATTATAGATGCTGAGCTGCTTGTGCATGGGCCCTTGTTTCTCCATAGATCAAAAGCATTTGAATGTACTCGTCTGACGAATACGTGGTGAAGGAGTGGCACAAAATATCATGCAAGAGCTTTCGCGTGGAGAATGGAGGGAGTCGACATTCATAATAACACACTACACCATGCCAGTCCAATGGGGCAGACGTCATTATACCTGTTGTACTACGACATGCACACAACCAAAAACGATTTCAGTTATGATGTCCTAAACTCTCAAGGACTTTGTAATTAGATTATTGTGAATTCGGTTTCCAAGTTTCGACGAGCATTAAAAAAAAAAAAAAAAAAAAAAAAAAAAAAAAAGTAAGAAATTGCACAACGCCGAGACGCGACCCGTGTTCCTGCGGGATAGCGCGCAAGCTACAGTCATTATTCTCTTCAGCTATTTCGAGATTTGACTGAAAGCACGTTTGGAGTTCAATAGAACTACTTGTATGCCAGGCGTTATATCATTGCCACTTCGCGAGTTTTCATGCTTGATTTAGCCTTTTGAGACAGTTTTAATCCTTTGCTGGGCGTTTTAATGTTAGTACTTAGATGGCAAAAGCTATTACGAATGTTATTTGAGATGTACGAGACGCAGTTTATGCAAACATTTAAATAAAGAATTATTTAATATTATGTGCGTTTTGACTGTACGTGTCCATGGTGGATGAGGCGTGTCCTTAATTTTTGCCTAACTTTTCGCAGCCAATCCCTGCTCTTAGTACAAGTGTCCGCCATTTTCTTTTTATTTGGTATTGTTAGTATACTCATACGATAGGTCATTTTTATCAGAGGCGTTTACTGAATTACGCTGCCATGTATGCTCTAATAAAAAGTTTTTAAACTCGGCTAGAAACTGGAATTCGCTCTTAGTAAACGAGTCGTATGTTTTTGAGGTGTACTTTAACGAGGATTATGTTCTGTCCCTTAAACCGCTGTTCCACCGAGTTTCAGGCAATACGTTTTAGTAAGCGCAAAACTGGACGAAAGCGCACATGGCGTTTGATAGGTGGCCTACCTTGCAAAAAATACGGGGCGGCTGACTCACCTGGTATTTAACGTCAATTCACAAGTACATACTGACGTCAACAGAGCATGTATAGTTTTATCTATCAGTCGCGATTTGCTTTTAGATTTTATAATCTTCATTTTAGACAAAACGAAATTGCTCACACACATTTATGTTGGGCTAAACATAGCATTAATGCGCGCAGCATATGACTGAATACGGAAATGTTGCCATACCCAGTGGTCTAAATAAATCTAAACAAGCCTTATTCTGAAATTGTGATTTCAAAACTGTATTTGTAAATTCAGTGATTTTATTACATGAATATCCACGTGGAAGGATTTGCGAAAAGTTGAAAATCATGGTTAATTGCACTGAGATCCTAAAACCTTTTGTGTTAGAACTCTTTTTTATCTTTGCTAACATACCTACATAAATATGTAAGAAGGTTCCTTTGCGTTTTCGTGGTTCCGAAACCACCATTCGTATCGATACGTTTACATCATGGGCCCTAATGACCAAGTTGTCGACGGGCCCTTAAACCCAACACACTCACTCACTCACTCACTCACTCACTCACTCACTCACTCACTCACTCACTCACTCACTCACTCACTCACTCACTCACTCACGCGTTTACATCACTACTTGTGTACCTTTTAACCCGCGTTGTTTGAAGGAGAGAGGGTGAAGCAGAGCGAAGTATTGCTTTGCCTCTTACTGTGGTGTTACGTCATATCATCAGTTGGTACAGATTTGCCCACCCCTGGCTTAGCATAAACTTCATATGCATTTAAAGTGTTAGGTATTAGGACATATATGTCCTTCAACAAACAGCATATCAAAGATCAGGGGCTTACGCTTTTTCCGTATATTACTAGGTTACGTAATCAGTGTAGAGTTACAGCATATACTTATGAAGTTTAATGAACATTAAAATGTAAATGACAGATATTTGAGTAAAAAAGACCATTGATGTAAAAGCTAAATGTGCGCATTTATTACAATAGCAACGATCCGGGTACCTGAAATAGAGGATAAATATTAAAACAATGGCGGTTACCCTGTCACAAATAAGAAAAGGTGTCCCAGTGAAAAGTAAGGAATGTCTTTACTCCGAGTATTAAATCAGAAATAATCGAACCCTAGTGCGCATTCTACCATTGCCCTTTGGCTAATTCAAGATAACATGCTGAAGGGTTCTTAGGGCCTGAAAGCAGTTTTGTTTTTAAACTAGCAAAGCCCTACGCTTTGCTTGCATTATTGCGTTAGATGCGTGGTGTGTTCTCTCTCTGTCTGTCTGTCTGTCTGTCTGTCTGTCTCTCTGTATATGCAGGCCGTGATGTTCGAAAACCGGCGATGAGTCTGATTTTTCTGGGATCTTAACATAGGGCATAAGAGAAATGTATAACAGTATATAGATCTGTGCCTCTTATGATTGCAGTGTGATCGGCACTATACCATTTCTCATGGTAACTGGTTTATATGTTTGATACACTTGGAATTCTGTTACATCAAATGGGTTTTAATATATATGTGCAGGGTATTTCACGCATTTTAAAATTTACTTCCAAAGATATTTTATATTATTGTTTTACTGTTTTGGAACATCGCTCCACTTGATGCAATAATTTTTTGAAAAAAAAAAAAAGTTTCATAACTAAACTCTTGAATGGTATGCTAATAAATTGTTGAGAAGAATTTCTAATTATCCTACTTGTTGGGTAAAAATAAATGTTAGATGCACGATTTTAATTCTTTTTGTCCCAGAATTTACACAGTATGATATTGTTTAATAACTTCACAGATACGCATGTCAACAAAACTTTATCTGATCATTTCTCTATCCTGTTGTTTGCAAGGAGGCATAAAACTGTGATTCTTAAAATGAGCATGTGCTGACAAATGAAAACCCGAGAAAAGAGAGTTTAATAATAAAAACTCTAAATAATGCCGTTTCTGGCTGTATACTGTTTAAAAAATTCGAATGACTGTTTACACTAGCAAACAGAGTTATGTAATAGTTTTCAGAAGGGTTAATTCGAACAGTTATAGTTATGCAAGAGTTGCTATGGGGATTAATAGCCTGTCTTTAGAATAATGAAACTACTGAAAGTAAATGTGCGTGCAAAATACAGCACGCGTGTTCTTATTATGTCACTGTCAATGCAATTTGAAAATAATGCCGGAAGCAAACGTTTTTGTTATGAAACAAGTATCGGGTAATACCTTGAAGTTTCCGTCGGATAGCGTAAAATATATCTCACGCTGAAATACTCATATTTTTTGCATCATGCAATTAAATATACCAAAATGGACTACTTGCATCCTATATTTGCCAAAATCTGAAGAGAACACCGCGCAGGATGGGGCTTATTAACTTTTCTAAAAAGCTTTAATCAGCTAGAAGCTCTTTTCGTTATTGCTCGTTTGCATGAAGTACAATGCAACTTGTATTTAGAGGAAGAAGGGAATCCAATTATTTTATTGCTAACTTATTTTATTTGTGTAGCTAGATACAAATAACAAACAAATTGTGTGTTCTATTAGTATAGACCAGAGTCAGTCAACACAATATTTTACACAAAATATTGGCCATATGAATATATTTGTGTAACGAGGAATATAAAAAGAAATTGGGCCTTTAGTTAGAATTAGTAACTGTTCCAGAATGTATACTACAATATTATAACTGCTTTAAGTTTATTATTCGTGGTAAAATACACTTTTTTTTTCATTTGGCGTGCGCACAAACACGATTTGGAGTCTGTGAGAAGAGGGGAGTAAAGGAGAGATTAGTTGAGAATCTACCTCCAAAGCTTCATAATGCACATCGTATGAAGTTTCTTAATACGTTACGCGTTCAGAGGGAAACCAGAGGTTTCATTACTGCACCATTTCGTTCTTTTTAAACAATTGTTTTTGTGTATACAAAAGTAAAATTAAATATGTAAGTCGGAAATGAGAATAAACGATTTGAGTATTTTAAAGTAGCTTGCCACTTACGGTGCATGATAAAATTCCAGTGCACACGTTTCTGTAATTTTGTGAAATCTGCATTTGTGTAATTTTGATTGAGAGAGCACAATAATCATAATTTATATCATATTTATTAGATTTTGACGGAAACCTTGGGTACTTCTCTTCAACTTAGGTTTAAATACAAATCAGTGTTACTAATAACCATTAAAACTTTTTATTAAAATAAAGCCATAGAGTATCATCATTCTGTCTTTCTATACGAGATAAACATGTCTCTTGCGAAACTTCAAGTACACAGAAAATGTGAACTAAGTGGTGGTGACTAAATTATGCTCTAATGAGTCCAGAGAGCTCAAGATTGATAAGGAATTCGTTTTATAAGGGAAAATGCCGAAAAATAATTCACAGGCAATTCAGATTAACTGATATAGGAATTCAATCCCTTCACATTAATACACAAATCTGGTAGATATTATGTTTCGGAAATTGATATTTTCTCTCTTCCAAAAAGCAAGTTTTCAGTCTAAGTACTGTAGAAAAGAGAATAATGCAACTATTAATGATAATGATTAATAGACCTTGTAACATTTTAAGCATTTTGTGTATTCTTTGGCATTGTCTGTTATGTTTGTAGTAGATTAAAACAATTTAATTACTATCTGTATGGGTAATATAGGCATGCATATCCCCATACATTTCTCCCTCTCTTAAGGTATAGTGACAGTTCTGAAGGAGCTGATCTGAGAGATCTATGGGACATATGGAACACGTGGAGATGACAGTACCTCCTATAAAACTAAACATTAGGCATCAATATTCATATCCTGAAGAGCGTAGAATGAATGAATGAATGAACGAACGCGAGGTGCTGAAGTTCACGATAGCGGCCCGAATAGCTTGGAGCTGTTGCGACATCGAATTATTGTGCCGCGGTGTCTTCCCAATAGACATCCTTTTCACACCAACAGAAGAAAGGAGGTCAATGTTAATGGATCGTCCGCTTGTAGTTCCGTCTCCACGAGACCTGTATGTAGGAAGGGAAATGGCTTCCTCAAGCATCTCCGTCACGGAGTGTCATCACTCATCAGTTAACTCCCATTCACCTTTTACCTTGAGGGAGATGCCCGATTATCCTTGTTCATTACTTCATAATATGGTTTCATGATTGTTAGTAATCCAAGTATTGCTTTAATACCTTATAAACAATTCCTGTTTCTAGAAAGTTTGGCAAAGCCTATTTGGATAAATAATTTTCCGAAATTAAAAACCATTCAATGCCTTGAAGCAGGTGAGAAAATAGGAGGAAAAACTTGTCATGGGATATTTTCCTGAAGTTAAAACTTTGTTCTCACGTTCAGAAGATTTACTCCTTCCATGACATGATAGTGCTATACCAACGGCCTCCAGTCTGTTAGTTTCTACCCAATTAAATGGCGAATTAATTATTTTCCTCAGATAACTCCTATAAATTATGAATGTTTTGCACATAATGGTAGTTTTATTTTACATGCCATAATGATTTTTACAAAATAACGTAGATATAAAAGTAAAACTGAAGAGCTGTCTGATATTTAGGGACACACAATTCATTTTCCCAGCGCACGATGCCGAAAATATTTAAATAAGCATAAAAGAGAAACATACTAATTATACAGTCAGAAATATGAATACATCTCAGTGACCTGCAATCATAAAGTAACACATTATTTGTCACCCAATTACCCAGTTGTATGCTAGTTTGAATATACACTACGATGAAGTAACACGCTAAGGGCGCAAGTTCTATTCGAAGTTCATAAGACGATGATGCCAATGTAGGAATTACAAGTTTTGTTTAATTTATAAAGCCGCTTTTGTGCCTCTACTGATGTCTGTTAACAAGCACAAGTTAGAGTAGACCTACTGGTAGATGCTGGCAACACCATATTGTTCACCAACATGAAAATGTATCGTTTGTGATATTTATTATATACAAGATATTCCTTCAAAATTCGTCCCCTCAATACTTCCATTCAGATGCAGATGACAAAATTGCACATGTATTAGTGTACTGGGTAATAAAGGCGCCTCAATAACTAACATTCCATTGGGAATTTTGATAGCTTACGAATAGTGCTTTTTCATTTGAAGCAGTTATTTCTATCTGAACCACATTCCTCTAGAAGCACTTGGTATACTGGATACACATCCCTCGTGCCTGTTTATGTAAACTACCGTTTAGGTACTCCGAGTTTCATATACAATTAAATGTTAACTTAAAAAGGTTCAAAACTAACAATTATAGCCTGCAACAAACTCGAATGATCAGCTGTTTAATGTTACCGTTCGGAACGAAAATTTTGCTGTTACTTTTACAAAGTTCTGTTAGTGGCATCAAGAATTCATGTCACATACGCATTCTTAAAAACATTGCTAATGCTCGTCTCGCTGCGGGAGAAAGTGACTGTTTACATACTTTTCCGTTGGTGATTTATTGAGCAAATGCAGCAGCGACACTCGCGTTATGACATATGCAGACGAGGTAGTTCTGGGCTCCCTTGTAATCTCCAACCTCTGCATAGATCAAGCATTATTCCTTTCTTAAAGGATAATTCTTGGCAAAAAATCGCACTTTGAGTACGTTTTAAGGTGGCGACTTCAACGCTTGGATCGACAACGAACTTCACACGTTCGATATAACACCTTTTGATATTCGTGGATCAATAGATTCTAATTAGGTAATGCTAAGTAGTATTGTCATTGAATGAGAAATCCACAGTTTTTTCCCCACAGTTTTAATACTGCAATATGAACGCTTGTTTCACGTAATACAAGCGTTGTGGCTACTTAATATTGCACACTTAGCGACCGTGTGTGCCAAGCTAGTATACGGACTTAGCTTGCTCTATACTGCACGCTTGCAACAGATTCGAGACTGCACACTTCCATTGGTTGGTTTGATCTAATGACAGGTGCAACAATAATTATGGTAATAATTTGTTGACATGATTCCAATTGGCTTACTGTGAATGCAGGATGGACAATACGCTGAGATAGCCACAGTGCCCACGAGGAGCCAATTTCGTAGAAGGGTTGGCTTATGAGTAGGTAATAGACGGATTTGATTTAAACTATAGGGTATGTAGAGACTTGGTGGCGAAGAGAGCGCTGTACATACAATAGCGATGTGTGCAATTACCTATGGGTATATATTTAATACGAGTAGTACTGCTTATGAATGCGGTAGATGGCAGGTATCAAGAATATGTGGTTCAGTAGTTTTCCAGTAGGGAAACACAGGGACAAATTGCAAGGAAACGTTTACGGTCAAATACTAACCAAAGGGCGCATTGTGTCTGCCACCTTTACACGAGCAGGACGAAGGATTCAGCTACGGCAAAGGGGAGCAGCAGTTATGAGTAGTTTTGCTCCAGCACGATAATGTATGCGGCAACGTTATGCTCACAAAGTTGGTTTCTTCGGGGTTTATTCTGACGTACCTCCTCTCATATTTATTCTGTCGTACCTCCTCTCATTTCAGCAGCCAGCCTCTGTAGCGTGATGGTTAGTGTGTCTGCCTCACGTTCAAGGGGTCGCGAGTTCGAATCTCGCTTAGGGTAAGTTATCCGGATATGGATTTTTGCGAGGTTTTCCCTTATCCTGAGAAGACGAATGTCGGGTAACTTAAAGCTCTATGGACCTCGGGCTCATTTGAGCATAATTTTACCCATTTCAGTCATTCACCGTGCGATACGACATTACATACATCCGATACGACGTTAAAAAAACCTCATATTCAGTGCATATTCAGAGTAACGTTTAAAAAAAGAAAAAGACTGTGAGGTCGAACACTCTCAAACAATGCGAAAGTGCAGGCAGCTGTCCATGATTAGCAACCTAGGATATCCAAGGAACGGTTTTGCCACGTCATTATATAGTTACCAAAAGTATGGCTACGGTACATTGGCATCTATGTATATTATGAAATTCCGTGCGTCTTGAACGGTGTTATATAGTAATCAAGGTACAAAAATATCGTAGTAAACAGTCTCCGAACGCTATCGTGTAATCGCATGTTGCTTGCAAGCTGCAATTTCACTATTACTTTGTAATGTTGCCATTTTGTATTAAAGAATAACAGTGTTATTTCTAGTTCTCCCAGGTTGTTCTAAATACTATGTAATTTATGAAATTGTTTATGTTGTTTTGTTTTTAACGTTTATATTAGCATACACTCCCATATTCTATAGTATCAATGTCTATTTACACGATTGTAGCATCAATTTAGTATAGCCCCTCAAAAAAATCTATTTAATGAGCTTAAAACTTAATCGCCGTTTATTTAAAGCAGTATGATTATTAGGAGCGTTGAAAGACAAAAACCAGCCGTTACAACCAAATTTGAGCCGGCAATTTGAGGTATCTATTTCAAAATTTTATCCATTATCTTTCAATAAACAGCTTCTTCAAGGCCTATCCGTGCAGAGAATAAACAAGGAAACAATTTTCAGAAAATAACTTCATACATACAGTCTTCCTAATGGCTAGCACAATATTTGTGCAGCTTGTCCGCCTTTTAGAGTGAAAGGATCTAGAATATTATACGGGGAATAACGTATTTTCAAAGTGAATAAATATTTGCATATACTTCTCAGAAACACTTTTATGGTTTTTAAATATTGACTAGTTTTAATCTTTCGCTTCGCACTAGAGATTGAAACATGTCTTCTAGGGTTGTGATGCGGCAAGACTGCTACTTTAGCTAACCTCTGGCTCGAAAATGTTAGCGCTTGGGACAACTGTGAATTAACACTTATACCCTGCAACACTGCGGTGCTAATGTTTTCCTTGTGCACTAATGCTTTCAGCTAGCGGTAATAAAAACTGCATATCGCAAACAGGTGAGATTGCACATTGGTTGTTTGTAAACTTTGAGGGACGTTTATAATATGTTCTAGGTATTGTCGCAAATCTTACTTCAGGAGTAAATTTAATATAATCTCACGAAAAATCATACATTTGAAGTATAAATTCTTTATCAATAACTTAAATAGCCAAAGAAATTTAAATTACTAGAGTACAGGGGGTGGATGGTACTTAAATGTTCATTTAACTTTATTTTCTGTAGCACGATGACGCGTTGCCATATGTAGGTATACTTATATTTGATAGGCCCTCTCACCTGACTGTCAGTCAAATTAGACATAAAATTTCACTATTCCTATTGACAAAGCTTGTTTATTAAATCGTAAAGCGTTACAGAGTCATGAACCTTTACTCGAGAAGAACGCTGAATTTAATACGTTTCCGATTTGTAAATCAGTGCATTCTTAATTAGTTTCAGAATAATAAATGTTTTCTTAAGAATTTTAACAGCTTCAGAAGATGTTTATATCGCTTACTAAAACCAAACAAAGGAATTCCAAAGAGAAGAAAGAAAGACCTCTGGTTCAAACAATTCAAATCCGAAGTTCTTTGTTTGTATCCGTTACGACATCAAGGCAGCTCAAAATGTACTTTGTCAATTCGAAATAATTAACTTCTGAAATGATTTGTAATCTACCTAGTATTTGCTTACGGAATAGTGCGCCCAGTTCTCTGAACCAACAGTTTGTAGAAAATACACTATTTTTTAAATGAAATAATCTTTGAGAAAGGTATACGGATAATATTTTTTTAATTATTTAGAAATCTACAGATCGTGCTTAACATATAAATCAACTAAAATCTTGTGAATATTTACAATACGTTTTTTGGCATTGTTCAGTAAAAATTCAACTATTAAATGCATATACTTTTATAATTAAAATACTTAAATAAATTAGTCAAGGCATTAAAGGATAGCAGAACACTAAAATTCCAATAATAATTGTGCATATTGCAGTGCTTTAAGTCACAGAATGTTTAAGAAACAGATAAAAACTGGAAGTACCGCTTGTCTATGGTAATACAGAAAATACTTAACTCCACCCAGGAATTCAATATAAACATTCTAGTGTGCAAGTTTTGAGCTCCCTAAAAACATTGTTGGAAAATGAAGGTAGATGTACGCGCCTATGCGTGTGTTCAGCATAACTAAAAAGAAATAACGGAAAGGGAAAACTCAGAGATAATTTATCACATGATCGGGTCAGACACCGTTTAACATTTTGAAGGAAATCTTTGAAGCCGAAACAACTGTTTATAAAGAAAATATTTCATTATTTACTGCTTTTTTACACTCATTGAATTATAATTCTCTTCGAATTTTGGAACGAATGCTAAATTTTATATTTTTAGCTTTCTTTGACAACCCTGTGACGTTCTTTTTACAGCTCTTTACAGCTGTTGAGCTCTTCGTGGTTGAATGTGGTGCGTTATTATGTCTTTCAAGATACTCATAATTGTTTGGTGCGCATGGACTCATTAATAATACAAATTAATGGTAATATAATACGTTTTGTTTTCTCATCCTGTATGCAACCAATTCTCTATCGCCCATTTCCAAAGCGCTAATGGACAAGGATTTATCCTGAGTGACGTAAACTAAATGCAAGAATAACTTTTATATGGATAGTGTAATATGTAAGTGATACGTGTTCAGTGATTATTTAACGTGAAAGTTATGTAAAGTAATATTTCAGTTACCTACTAACCCAGTGTCACATGGAGTGGATAAATGAAAATGAACTAATGTTACTTTGGTACTATCAAGGCCGTTTAGTACTGTTTTATGGAGCGAGAATTTCGGTATTTATGAACATAAGGTACTTAACCGCACTTTAAATGTATTTTAGAAATTACTCTAATACTTGAAACATACAGCTTGATAGTAGCGCATCACGCTAGGTGACATTAGGTAGCACGAGAAGTGTAAATTGCTACTTTTCTGATTTCCGCGTCTTGACTAAGGTAACAACTAACTCTTATCTTAATTATAATCTGAATGTTATGGCTATTTCGCAGTAAAATAATGCTCCACTATAAACAATGCACATGCGAAATTCTTGTGTTTCTAGCTTCCGGTGAAAGCCATTGACTTTCATTTCAGAATAAACCATTTCCTTCTCATCAGCTGGCTTACTTCGCGGAGCGTTATTCCACTTGTGTGTCATTCATAATTCTCAACAAAGCTTAAAAGTCTTGATAACATGCAATTTTTAGTATTTGACCGTTATCAATGAAGTTTATTTCATTTTGAAGGTTCCCAGCTGTCAGTTATTACTTAAGATGTGTGCGTGCTGACTGCAACCACCAAGAGTATGCTATTTTTAGTGTCAATGTTCTAGAAAAAGTTTCGTCATAACTTTGTTAAATAGCTCTACAAGTGGCATCGTGCCAGTGGATAAATTCCATTCTAGCCACAATGTTTCGGAAGTATTGCCGTAACACGAATGGAAACCACAGTTGTATGTGCTGACATCCAGATTGTAGAGGAATTGAGTTAAATGTTCGTGAAATATACTGCAGTAGCTTTCCTTATTTGTAATTTGCATAAGTAATTGCTGTAGAAACGATGTCGCCTTCTTGTAAAAAGTCGTAATCTATTAAACTGCCACTTCCTACAGAAAACTGTTACATTTCACACCCAAAATTAAATAGTAGCGTTTTATCTTATTATACATGTTTCCATCCTCCATGAGTCCAGTAAAGTAAAGTTTTAGAAGAACGCTCCATATATTTCGCTATCTCTCTGTGAACAAAAATGTTATGAACAAAAAATGGTAACATATTTAAGTCAGGAAGCTATCGGACCAGTAAGGTAAAGAATTTCTAAATAGTTTCTTCAAAATGCCTGTAACATTTTTACTAAGATGTCATGTTACTGAAATAAGAGCACGAAAAATAAAATTTGTCCTCTTTTCATGCATATACAACCTGAAAACCTAAATGGTTTTCCCGCTCTCTTAGAAAGTTACTTTTCTTTCCATTTTTTACGTTATTCACGACATACGAGACGATTTCAAAGTGGGCAATAAGTGGTTAGTTATACACAACATGTGCAAATAACATTCACATGTGCTAGCAACAACTGTTGTAAGAGAACAGAGAACAACTACTAACTTTCAAAATGCAAACGAAGAGAATAACACAAATTGTGTACTTTATTGTACATTTTCTAACACTGGTATTTGTTTATTTCTTAGGCTTTGTCAGCTAGGTCAAATTCAATCAGAACAAACAAGACTTTGTGGTATATTTACCAAAAAGTCAAGATATGCATTTTATTTCTCACTTCAATCTCTTAAACATATATTTTAAACAAAATTGTTAAAGGCATTTTCAAAAATAAAAATAAGATTTACCCATATAAATTAAATTTTAAGATGGGATGAACACTGCGATCATGTTGAAACTTTAAGAGATGTTGTACAAATGGTAAGTGTGTAATTAATCCGACTTATGAGATTTAAGTTATACTGTTCACTCTCTTTCTCTTTCTCCCCTCCCTCCCTCACTCGCTCCCTCTCTACCCCTCTCTCTCTCGCTCTTGTACTTTCACAAACAATGCATTCACAAATGATTTTGCCCATACTAGGGCCTCAAAATTACGTTTGCCATGAAATCTCTGCATCGAATTTTTCGGTAAATTCCATGCTGCTTCCTTCAACCATAACATATTATGTACCTATGGTAATATTTGTATAATTTGCATTAATTTGCCAGTTTGAAAACAAATCATGTATCACTAATAAGTTAAGTTACAGGTGGGGGAGGAGTTAAACCTTTTTTTTTTTTTTTTTTTTTTTTTTGCTCTTTGATGTACAATATGATTTTGAACCATGACTGAAACTGAGTAGTAACTGTAAAATTTTGAATTCTACATGTGCAAATTTTGTTTTGATTTGAAGCCGTGGTAAGCATATAAGAAATGGAAAAGCATCTCTTGACTTGGAATTCGTGAAACACATTTCAGTGGTCTCAGATCAGCGGGCGTATAGACTAAGATTTCATCTGAACATCCCTTCTATTAACGACATCCATAGGTGGTATAGTCAGATCCAAACGACGGGGCGTGTATGGAAAGGAAGAGCACCAGAAGACTGCGTGCGTCACATGAGAATGTGGGGAGAGTCAGATTGGCTTTTGATGGCAGTACTAAAATATGTGTGCGGTGGGCGAGTCAAAAACTAGCAATTCCAACAATGACAGTGTAGAAGGTCTTAAGAGAGCGACTCCAACAAAGGCGGAGGATTATTGCAGCATTTACAACAACGTCAGTGTGGCAAGAAATGGATTACTAATTGTATGTTTGCCGTGTTACGGTTAAATCCCGTATTGAGCACCTTTAGTTTGCGTTATATTAACTACACAATTTTTCTTATTTTGAAGTTATAATTAAAAGTTATATTGTTTACCACAGATAAACATTTAAGTTTAAAGCCCTACAATAATTATTTGTGCACACCCTATATTTATATTTAGTATATTTACAAAACTGCATTCAACACAGAAAGATCACAAATAATTTTGTTGGAATTGACTCCGTATAGAGGGCGTGAGTAATACATATGTTTTTAGTTATAAAAAGGCATTTTTATTTGTATAAAGTTCCTTTATAGGTGATACGAGTGAATTAAATAATGTCATACCATAGTAGTAAATTTCTTTTGTCAAAAATTGGAAATGGTAGACTAGAAAAGAAAAACGGAGGATGAGGTAATAACTGCGCAGGATTTCGGAACTGCTAGCTATCGCTCCACTAGTTGGTGTTGCACACATGCATCTCTCATTGCGTTGTCTTCTCACGAGTCTTTGTTTGTACCGTTCAAGTGTCAACTGGAGTTGCACTTTCCTCACAATATGTGCACACAAACCGAAATTTTAAGTACCGCTAGGTACCTACAGAATTGCTGGAGTATTATTTAATTTCTGATTACGTAAAGTTTCCCATTACACACTTCGGTAGTCTGCTGAATCAACAGTGTATGGCGTAATTCCGTTATACTCACTTCTGTGTGTTCAAACTCAGTCATAAAATGTTTACCACACATATGAAGGTGAGCAACCAGGCTGAGGAAAAACCGAAATTTCAATCGGGCCAACTAGTTATGAAACTGGACCGCTATAACAATCGTAAAAACCCCAGGAGGGTTTTCCGGGAATACAATCACTGTGTGACCCCAGCAACAAAAGGCCCTGGCTTAAAAACCTGATTAAATCCTTTTAATCCACAACTTTGCGTAAGTGATTTCCCAGAAGAACGGTAAGTTTTTATTCATGTTCGTGACAGTGTACTCATCATAAATCTATCTCTGGAAAACTAAACGATTAAAATATGGAGAAAACATTTTTGTAACAATCAGTCATGAAGGGGAAGAAGTAAAGTAGAGGTGTAACCAAGTGCTGTAACACTAATAAAATATAAAAATAAAATAAGAAATAAAAAAGTACATAAATAGTGCGGGTGCACCAAACCCAATAAGTGTAGGTTTAAATGTCAGTAAAACGTCTTGTAATGTTGATCAAAATACAATAACAAACGTATCAAGTAAATACTTCAGCAATGTGATTTAAACTCGTTTTCAGCATATTAAGGCGTTGCAGAAATTAAGAGAACATTCAAACAACTTAAACTTTTCCATTTTTACTCTGTTTATACCTTGCACCTTCAAGCTACGACATTACTTTCTTAAAGTTTCAAAGGTGTTAAACTTCAAGTCTGTCTATCTCAGCAATATTTTGAGCATTCAAAATGTTATGCGCATGTACCCGATTTTTACTTCTCTACTACATATAGGCAGTAGAGGAAGTATTGTATTCCACTCAAACATTCGATGTTGAGATTTCACCGGAAATATGTTTTGAGACCTCCTGAATCCAAAAATATATTTTTAGAAAAAGGTCCATGTATGCTTGTGAACATCATAAATCAAAAACGAAAAGTCGGTTAGAAGCCAACATTGGTATTTAAGTTTAATATGGTTTAGGGATACGACACGAAGATTTTGAAGAAAATTCCTCCACCCTAAACTAACCTTTAAATGGAAAATTTTTCGAAAATTTTGATTTTCTCGAAAATGGCTCTAACATTTTAAATTAAAATGCCATATGTTTAAAATATGTTTATGACAAATGAAATGTATATTTTGAATATTCTGGCCATCGCCCACATAGTCCTGTTTACTCTCAATGACTTTTGCATAGCTGGTGAACCGTAGGAGATTCTGTTACTATTTATTTAAAACCAAGTAGACCTTGGAATCATATGATGTGAAACTTCCAAACAGAATGTCTTGGTCACCATATGAATATCCAGCAAAATCTTGATTCTTTTATACACAATAAACACGACTTACATTGGCATAGGTTTGATACAAAATGTTATATGATACAACTGCAATATATTCATCCAAAACTGATAATGACACTGAACAACTATCGTGGGAACACGAGGGATCATATGAGTGAAAGCCCAAAAAGTCACGCTTGATGTAATTGCGTTGGTAGAAGTTTCAAGTAGTCAGCTGTCAAACGGGATTCTAGCGAGAGGGAAATTCCACTTCAATAAGCACTCAAATAAGCAAAGGGCACTCATCATTGTTCAAAGATTAAACTGATATTTGTTCTTGTATTGCACTATTGATTTGCTGGACACATTTCAGGAATTAGTCATTTTAACTCAACGATCCTCCACAGCGACAAGCTGTATTTTGGCAACATTTCTTAAATCTTCGTGATACGTTAAAAGGTTTTAGAGAATTATAAAGTGCCATTATAACACACATAGCATGTTGAATGGCTTCCAGATTTTTAGCAAGCAAACAATAAAATACATACTAAATATTATTACGTGCAACTGTGTTTTTATCAAACCGGTGTTCGACATGCAAGTTTAAGAGCACAAACTACTATTAAAATAGTAAACTGTGTGCAATAATTCATAGGGTAAAGGCGGGGCAAATGGACAGAGGGGCAAACGGACAGCTTCTAAGTAATTTTAGCGCATTTTGACTTCCGAGGTTGGTAACAGTATATGGTGTGATGCAGAGTGTTCATCTGGCTTCTGTTGATCAGCTGTATAAATATTTCCTGTGTAGACCTTCCAGAATTGTTGGAATCCAGCTTCAAAGCTCTGCAGGTAAAAATATACGTCTATAAATTTCTGAAACTGTAAGAAAATGCACTGAGTTTGCAAGGATTAGGCGGATTATGAGGGCTTCTAGAAACTTCTGCTACGTGTTACAGTCATCATAGGGAGTACCTTGGTATGTTGTTATGCTTACTGGAACCAAGGAGCTGCTGCTCTCTCTCAGGGAAGCTGTATATTAAGAGCGTGTAGAAGGGGGCAAATGGACAGCTTGCTGTGGGGGCATACGGACACGCTCTTATCGAAGCTTTCTGAGAGACAGATATAATTATGATCCACATAAAAATGTTTTCCAAAGTGTTCGCTAACTAAAATAGGTTGTTTATGATTTGTAGTTATTGTTCGGAACCGGCAAAGAACTTTAAATCGCTGTACATGGAGCAAAGAATGCATGTCAGGTGCTGTGAAAACTGTAAGAGAGAATGGAATGCCTTTGTGGAATAAACTTGGTAACATTTTTAACTGTGATGAAACCAAAAAAAAAAAAAAGTGATATCACAGCGCAGTAAGAAAGATGTAGTGAGCCAGGCAAGCTGTGAAAAGGGTGAAACCATTAGTGTGATGGCATGTGTCACAGCAAGGGGGCAATATATGCCCCCCTTTATAGTAATGAAAGGTCAGCGATACAATGAGAATTTTGAGATTGTATGCCTCCAGGATCTAAAATTGTTCTATCAGAAAGTGGCTACATGAAGTGGGAACAATTTAGAGAATTTCTTTAGCACTTTATTTCCGTGAAACCTAGTAGAACTGTGTCAGTGGATTCAGGAGCTGCAGAATTTATCCTTTCAATCCCAACAGTCTTACAGACCATGTATTTTGTCCAGGACAAGTTCATTTACAGAATGAACAACATGAAAATGCAGAACCTGATATTGAAAATGAGATCCTTGAAGCTAAGAATCAGGCACCGTTGGACATTCTTCAAGATGTAATCCCAGAGAATGGGAACAATTGCGAAGTTCGCAGATCACCAACACAAGCAGGCCTGACCCAAGTTTCTACACCCTCGACAAGCTCGACTCGATAAGTCCTCATCCAATAACTACTCTGGAAATTAAAAGCAAACCAGGAACTAAAAGAAACTCGAGAAATTCTGAAGTAATTATAAGCCCAGAATTTATAAATGATCTGAAAAAGAGGAAGATTGTCTGTGCTAAAAAGGAAAAGGTGGTAGCAGCGAAAGCCCGGAACACTGGAGCTAAGAAGAATCTTGTCTATGAAGGAGAAGATATCTGGAAGAAATGCCGAAATTGCTACAAGGAAGGTGAGAATTGGGTTCAGTGCCTCAACTGGTGCAAACTAGTACCACGTTAAGTGTGTAGAGGCTGGAAATGATCCATATTTCATGTGCCACAATTGTATAAGTGATGACAGTGACTAAAATTGTTGGTGTCCGTTTGCCCCCTACAGAGTGTCCTTTTGCCCCTGTGGTTGGGGCAAACGGACATTGTAACATCCTTAAACTAATTAATATTTTTCTGTTCATGTATCTTATTCCAGACTAATTTTCAGTTTTGTCAAATGAAGGTTCAGTGCTTCTGTTAAAATAATACTTTTGACTCTACAGTAAATAGTATGACCTTCATTATGAAAAATGTGCTTAGCTTGTCCATTTGCCCCGCCTTTACCCTATTTTAGTATCTGAATGTCCTCGGAGTGATCAATGTGGTTGCAGCGTTTTCTGCTTCTGCCATCAATATACTTATTTCCAACATATTGTCAACTTTTGGTGTCGCATGTTTGGTGATATTTTTTCTTGGTTTTTATAGCTACCCTATAAAAGTTGGTATCAAATCACCAGAAGTATTCTAAACAATCTCTAAAAAATAAAAGAAGAAGAAAAGTTTCCAGCACAAAAACGTAGATGCGAAACTTAACTTGTACGTCTAATATGTTTTATGAAGTTGATCCGTTTTGGGGACAAAGGAAATCTAACTTCACTCACAATGAAAATAAAACAAAGTTAAATTCTCTCTGCTATTCTTCCTCTTTCAGTTTATTATGCCCCCACATGGGTATTAATGAAGTTTCTACATAGAAAGTGAAAGCATACACCTACAGCTCGCTAACCTATGAAACAATATACTCGAGCCATTCAGCTACTCTGTCCCCAATGTACGCTGCACATGGAGGGCGAGAGGGAGATGGAGGGAGAGGGAGAAAGGGCAGGGAGAGAGCGAGAGATGGCGAGAGGGAGAAAGGGAGAGAGGGAGAAAGGGCAGGGAGAGAGGGAGGGAGAGAGATAGAGGGAGAGGCCGAGAGTGAGAGAGAGGCCGAGAGGGAGAGAGAGGGCGGGAGGGAGAGAGAGGGCGGGCGGGAGGGAGAGAGAGGGCGAGAGGGAGGGAGAGGGCGAGAGAGAGGGAGAGAGAGGGCGAGAGGGAGAAAGGGAGAGAGGGAGGGAGAGAGATAGAGGGAGAGGCCGAGAGTCAGAGAGAGGCCGAGAGGGAGAGAGAGGGCGGGAGGGAGAGAGAGGGCGGGCGGGAGGGAGAGAGAGGGCGAAAGGGAGGGAGAGGGCGAGAGAGAGGGAGAGAGAGGGCGAGAGGGAGAGAGAGGGCGAGAGGGGGAGAGAGGGAAAGAGAAGAACTTCCGCAGTTTAAGCAACAACGCGAGCGAAGCTGCTGTTTCTGCTAGTCACTCAATAACAGGAAGTGGAACGAAAAATGAAACGCCCCCATGTAGACTAATTTGCCCCAAGGGTGATATATTTCAAGCTAATGGTAGTTTGTAAATTAAACACATGGCGTGAATGTCAGTAATATTTCAAAATATATAGCCTTTGTTATTTTTATTGCATTTGCATGGTTAATACGTACAGACAGACCTTGAAAGCTAACGTGTATTCAATTCATTTTTCATTTAAGTTTTTTCCCCTTGCGATGCATCAAGAGTTCTGAAGTTTCTGCACACCTGGTAGAAATTGCGATGATGAAGTGGTCATAGCGCAGATCTGCATCTTAACTGCGAAGAAGCTTTGGCATTATCAAACGTCCATATCGGGCATAGGTGAAGGTTTTAAGACTCGTCTTAAACGTGCTTTAAGGATTCCTCGCTTGGTTTGTAAACACTATTTCTATGCGAGAAACTTTCATACAGTGCGAGCACTAAACTGTCAACATAATTTAAACCTCGATAGTCAATGCAACCGAACAAACAACAAATGCCACCTTCGAATACCAGGATAAGATAAGAGGACGTCGCAGCCATGAGATTTGATATAGGAATCATCATGGTATCAGGTACACAGATTAAACTAGTATCAAGAAGTCAAATTGGATACTGTGTATTTCATCCACAGCACGTATTAATTGGAGTTTAGCGTCAAGTTAACAGCCACAATGTGATGCGTGTGAAATGTACTTGCCCCAGAATTTTTATAGTAAATGCATCCAAGGAACTGAGATGGAATACATACATTTTGTTAGCCGCATATGAACTGCTTCATTCCTGGAGAGTTTGAAGCGGTGCTGGGAAAGCAGTATACTATACGAGTCCTTCTTTACACAAAGAGCGACAGTTCAGTAACATTATCAATGCGGGTGGCCGAGGTCCTTAAGGGAGGTTTTCAGTTCAAATCCCGCTAGGTCTGCCCTCCCCGAGTTTTCCTTCAATTTATCTCAGTCCTCATAACTATCAAGTGCCGGGAGGTACCCCAAGTTAGGCCTGAAACTTTCCTCCCCAAATTTATTTGCTCAGTTACCATTTAGTTTTATTTATCATCAGTGTCCACCGACTGTGGCATCACATGCAGTAAAATGGGCCTTAAATAGTTCTAAAGACATCAGTAGTTTGAGGCAACGTTATTAAATTGTTGAGCGATCTACCCGTTGTCTGGCGTTGAACGAACCTAGAGAGCCTGAGTGCGGGGTGCTTGGAATTACAAAGGAGCATTTTGGAACCATGCGGAGGTCGACAATACGGTGAGAGTTTCCGTTAAAAACTCTGCGTAAAGAAGCATTACTCACTTAAATAGTACCCCCATTCGATACTTTGAAAAAAGAAATGGCAAAGTTTTTACCTTGTTTACGCAAGTTTCATAGGATCCATGCATATTGATTTTATCTGCAATAATGGTTCTAGTATCACAAAAAGTGTTATCAAAATTTCGAATTTAAATACCCTTAAAACAAGCGAAAATATGTACTTGGTCATCAGCTCACCTTTAAATCATAAATACTATTTGCAGTCTGATTAATCAACTTATTTTCCGGTTTCAAGTATATGATTCGTTTACTCTAGAAATTTACAAAACAAAACTTTGAATATCTGTATTTAACAAAAGCATATCCAAATTTATATTGTCAGAGAAGAGGTCTGTAGTTAAAGTATTTCAAATATTCCAAAATCCTGTATTTCAAAATATTCCTGAATTATTATCACGTATAAAACCAAAGGATTGTAAATTTAACCCCAGGAATTTTTTTGAAAAATATCACGTTTTCTCAGTTGAGTGCATATATCAAAGGATGGATATTGACCAATTTCTCAATTTTATTCTTTGAACTTCCATTTTTAATCTTCAACAATGGAGATGACCATTTTGGTGATATATCCTAGCAATGTCTTCAACAAAACTAGTATTAATTATTTCTCCTTAAAGATATAGCTATCCATTTCATACTTGAAAGGCAGTATCACGAATACTATCCAATTTGCGTTATTCACACCTGTTTATGCTTTTAGATATTATGACACACTTTTTAGATAACCTTGGCACGCAGAGATATTTCTTACTTTCTTATGGAATTCTCAAACGCCGCTGAGTTCTTGGTGGGAAGTTGAGCCGACAATCGTTGTGACCTTCCAGGATATACCACCGAGTCGCATAGATATAATGCTTAACACAATCGGAGACAATGGACAAGCAGATGGATATCTCTTCATCTCCAGACGTTTTTTCTTCAGCAGCGGATAACTATCTTCTCTGTAAGCTTATAATTATGTCATGTGAACCTCAGAATCAGTGTTGATTTATGTAGCATCCTATGAAATCTAACAACACATAATAGAACATTCTGCAGCAATAGCATGTTCAAGGCAGGCGCGCTTTGCAGCATTTACAACCTATGATGGGGAGTGTTTTAATCGAGTCTCAGTAAAAAGATCCGCGCGCGCGCGTGTGTGTGTGTGTGTTGTGTTTAACGCCCGCTTTTACTACTACGGCACCGCAGGCGGTGATACTGATGATACGTGGAATGAAGATGGAGCACCGGTGGAATGAGATGGCGGGGGAAACCGGAGCACCCGGAGTAAACCCGCCCTGACGCCGCTTCGTCCACCACGAATACCACATGCGTGTGTGTGTGTGTGTGTGAGAGAGAGAGAGAGAGAGAGAGAGAGAGAGAGAGAGAGAGAGAGAGAGAGGTGTAATCATTTAAAATGGAGATCAGTAAGCATAAAGTTGTAAAACACAATTCTGACCTATGACAACGTATCTTCAAAATGTCGCGTAGGGACTCAATTTTGCACATATGATTTGATAAGATGGCTATACTAAAATATGCACAAGAATAGTCATAGTAATTAATACGTAGGCAATACAGACATTGATCTTATCACCGTGCATTGTCACTTTTCACCGATTGGTGATATGCAAGTTTAAGGTAACTTTTAAGACGCTTTTTTTAAAATCGCACCATATATACATAATTTTGTATGTCCATAGTATATTATTCATTCTTCTCTATTTCTACATTTCAGAGGCACTTGCCATTTTAGCGTTAGAAAGTTTATAGCGGTTTGTTTGCAATTTTTTTTAATAAAAAATCAATGCGGTAGCTATACGTTACTTTCAGCATTCACCCCCTCACCCCCCCCCCCCGCTCTCTCTCTTTCTCTCTCTCTCTAACATGTTAATGATTTCAGGGAGCTACTGCATGGAGATGAAGAGAATATATTTTAGTAGTTAAAACCTATGAAGTTCTCCATAGGTCACCGGTAGGGTTAAATATAAATTCCATTAGGCTTTTCTTATTTAGTATAAGATCTAGGAGTCTCAACACGAGGTGGCTCAACACGAAATCCAATATAGACTTGCCATGCCTTGCCGTGTTGTGTTGTGTTGTGTACATAAACACGCTGTGAAGTCATGCTGTAAAACCAGTGATATGAATATAATTTGCGTCTATAAGTTTTTTTGCGACGCAGGAAATAGAATAGTAATGGTCAGGTATTAGCTGCCATTAAATTTTGCGTCTAACATAGATAATGTAACCTTCAGTTCTAGTTACTTTTATTATGCATTTTTTCTCAAGCCCTTCACTTGTGATAATATGAATGTAGAGGTTTCTTCAAATGTTCGCCGGAACAAGGCTGTAACCTCCGATCAGTTAACTATTTTATTTTTGGTTATTACACAGCTAAGCTGTCCAATGGAAATCTAAATAAGGCTTTAGATTGCTTTACCTTTATTGCTGAGTGATCAGTATTCGCAAACTATGTATCCAGTGCAATATTAATCTTGATTTATGAAAACAGTTGTTTGTCGATTTCAAGAACAGTGTTGATTACAACCTTGTGGCTAACCATTCAATTAAAGAAACCCGTACTTAAGCACTAAAAAGTCGCATTCCCTCCCCACATATAATCTGGGTCCTCATAACACTGCAGAATTTATGTGAGACCTCTAGAAAACATTATGAAGGTACCGAGAAGCAGCGTAGGCTCCAGGGATTTCCGCACATAAATAAACTGTCCTACACAGTTCAAGTACAATACGTGGGTTGTATCTGGAGCAGCCATCTGGTGTGTATGACCATTGTTCTTCCTTTGGTGCGTTTCGCGCCACAACATGCATCACTTTGCAGATTATGGGGACCCGAGTTGCAAAGCTCAGACGTTAATGCGAAAAATTATCGTTGAACTCTGAGAGGTTGTGTTCTTTTATGTCATGCCTAGCCCTTAAATGTATTCTCCTGAAAAAACGTTTTAAATATCTCCACTGTTTTCGCCTTTTATTTCAGAGAGCTTCATTAACATGCCCGATGGCAACACAAACATCAACATTTGCCAAAAGGGGTTACCGTGTAGCATCTTTTCAATTTCATACCTTAAAACAATGTGATACAATACCACTGCAGTCATTACTAGGGAGCGAATCCTCATACAGGGAACAAAAAGTTGCGAAGTATGGACTACAGGAAGTGAGAGGGGTCATCTGTCACATTATCACAGCACAGAGGAGTCCAGATAGAGTCGACGCAGGAACGTTGCAGATAACTTTGTTCTGGAACTTACATTCAATGCTGTCACCATTTGCAGTAAAATATTCACTCCCAAATTCTTGTACAAGTTCAGCAATACGTGAGTATTTCGATTTTCATGCTGAACGCATTTTACTCTGTGTTGAACTAGTGAACATTCGAGAGACACTATCCACTGTAGGCAGTAAGCCCAGTTTTGTTTTGTGCTGTCACTGTATTCGCGCAATGACGTCGCGCTCAGTCCATGTGGCAGGCAACTTGCGATTGTCTCATTTTGCAATAGATGTATAAAGGTTCGAACCCTAGTCATTACATTCGTAGACGGGGGATTAGAACGGGTAGATGGCGTCGTGGTACGTGGTCGTGTCAGTTATTCTCTCATTGCAGTAAGAGGCAGTTCTGTGTTAAATGTATAAGCAGAATGGTAGTCTCTGTTGTGAAGGTAATTTAAATGCACGCGCCAGAACTCGAAAATATCGCAGTTTGAGCAGTGAGCAAACATTAAGTTCTACCAAAGAACGTTTCTCGCAGGTCAGCCAGAAACGATCCTCGAGGACAGAGCAATGGGTGTTAAAACTCATCTAAATTTTTGTCATTCAGCTGTAGCGACCTTCCGTGAATGTGAGCCTTCTGAGGCGCATGTTCTCCAGTACGTTACCACTCGAAGTGCTACAATTACGTTTATTACCTCAGATTCTGTGTGATTTAGTGTTCATTTAATGCCTGCTTGTAGTTAAAGACACTCATGGATGCTTAGCTCCTCACCTTTATCAAGCTTCGGTACATCATGAATGAGCTGCTTCATTTACCGTCTTCATAGTGTAGCGGTAGCGTGTCTGCCTCACATTCAAAAGCTCCCAAGTTCGAATATCGGTAAGGGCGAATTATCCGGATAACGCTTTTTCCTTATCCGAAAGTCTGGTAACTTTAAGCTCTATGGACCTCGGACTAATTTGAGCTCCATTTTATTTATTTCATTCATTCACCGTCCGATATGACATTACGTTGGAGTACGTTAATGTTAAAAAATAACTGGTTCATTGAATTGAGTGTGGACGAGTGAAACAGTTCGCAGGTAAGTTCTACGCATTCTACAGCGCGGTCTGTTCACGAGCACGATGTTTAAAGTGGAGTCTCACTCAAGATAACCACATAAGGCGATGCTGAAAAACTCTGAGTCTCCAATTTGAAAAGCTGTCCTTTAGAATTACTCTGTATTTTAATTATGTGCAAGCAATGCGTAAAACGGTAAAGGGGTAAACGGTAGACAACTAGGCGATTCCGCACTTAATCTTCTGTATGTTATTGCACGTCAAATTCCTAGAAGAACAAAGGAGAGGAGAGCGCCCAACGGGTGTGTCACAAACCGGAGGCAGGAAGGTGCAGCATGGTGGGTCCTTAACAGTTACTGAAGTTGATCATCCCGGCGCCAGGGTCAGTCGCGCAGTCGCGAACACCCGGGTCCCGACAAACGTCGCGAGAACAGCATTAAGTACAATCACCACCAGATAGCACCTCCACAGCCCGCCTCTGTAGCGTGGTGATAGCGTGTCTGCCTCACGCCCAAGACGTCGCGAGTTCGAATCTCGCTTAGGATGCGTTATCCAGATATGGACTTTTTTGGAGGTTTTCTCTTATCTTGAGAAGACGAATGTCGGGTAACTTAAAGCTCTATGGACCTCGGGCTCATTTGAACATCATTTCACCCATTTCATTCTTTCACCGTCCGATATGATACTACGCTGGAGGATGTTTAAAACATAAATAGATAAAGTAGCACTACCACACCGGCACCATCGCACGGTACTTTCGATCCAGAAATACTGGAAGGACGGAAAGTCGCAGTAAGGAAAGTAACCATCCTAGAGACCAAAGAAACCCGCGAAAATGCTTTTCATCAGATTGGTCGGTCACCGGGATCCGAACTCGTGGTTTCCGAATGCGAGTCCCAAGCGTTGCCGCTTGAGCCACCTCGCTCGATAATAGTGATTAAATTACAGATATATTTCAGAGTTATTCACACGGTATGTAAAGACGTGTGTAGTAAAATTCCTTGGAAAGCAACTAGTTAAGAGTCGCAGAAAAATAAAAGTTTCTTACAAAAAACGCAAGAACATGTAACGTATGAAGTACACCATAACTGAAACGGGAAAAAAGAGATACGTACTTGAAGGCCTCTGGGAATGGAAATTCGAGATAGTCCTTGAACCTCATACAAAACAGCTTTAGAGAAGCTATGTCGGCACCAGGTGATGAAATTATGATAGGATGTACTTATACATTGTTTGTCTTGTGAATATTTGTTCATCCACTTCACAGTGTTGCGAGGAATTTGCATAACGACATGATCTGGTACCTTCATGTTGAGAAAGTAGAAAGTACGCGTCACTAGTTGGAAATAGGAGATCGTTAATCAAAAAGCAAACCAGCAGCTGTATCTGGACATCGGAATGTGTTGTTATGGATTAGGATATATACGAATGTGTTGCTCTCATTCTTGCGTTTTGTATGTCGTAACACTGTCTTCTTCGTAACAATGTTACTACATATGTAATAATAACAGAAAGTCCTTAGGCTGCATACATAGCAAGGGTATTGATGGTATCTTCTAAACCAGAGCTAGATGTTGATGAGTAAGTTATTATGTTAAGTATGTCCATTCATTATCACAGTGTAGTTAACACTTATTCTTTTTTGATAAGACCAGGATTGCTGTATGTTTGTATAAAGGCTGACGAACAGAAATACATATAGAATCGTTTGTGTTAAACATGGTTGCTGGTATTCATATATGTTAAAATTAAAGGTAAACAAATGTATATCCTGAATAGTGAATACTACTTTCCACGAGTGTACAAAACAAGATGCAGCCGCTATCTCCGATGCCGCTGCGAAATTATTGCTGCATTACAGGAAATATGTTTAGCTCGCTAGTGTTATAAATTTTTAAATGCTTGTCGATCAAAGCATTCAGTGAGATGAAGTAAAGTAAACTGGGAACTTTTGTTTAATAATTTAAGAATGTGTAATATAATAGTCGTCTTCTTCTGCTTTAAGCACTGAGCTCTTTTAGCCCTTAGTGCCTCCAAATTAGTCGATGTATTGTGTGATGGGTCTTCTTATTCTTCTCTATATATGTGATCTGCAACTTAGAGCTCTTCTTGGCATTTGATAAACCTATCGTAATATAATGTAAAATATTTTATTCAAACGTTCAACAATATAAACTAAAATGTCGTACAATGCTGGTAAATATGTTTATACAGAAGATACGACCTAATTGTAATAAGCGTTCGAAAGATATAACAGTCTGAAGCGTGCATGTGGCCCGTTATTCAGCCGTTCTGTTGCCACATCGTTATTTCCAGGATGATTTGTATCAAACAAAAATGCTAAATTGTGGCAAAACGACGCTCTTTAAGTAGAAAGTCATCAGAATTCTAATTTAGATTAGTTACCGTATAAATGAATCGTTCCGGCTTTGAGTTATAATGCGACGAAAGTGTGGAATATGGAAAAAACACTTTCTGCTGAAATAGGCAATTAGAGACTACAGTGATATTAGAAATTTTAATTTGTTTACGTGCATAGAACTAATTGCTAATTAGAATGACATCTATAATACCTCTAACCGGTATATGCTTTTGGTTTAATCTATACTTTAAACTTGCTGGATAGCTACCATTTGTTTATAATTTAAACTATATTGAAATGTTTGAGGTTTTAACGCCCAAATGTGGATAAAATACCCTGCAGGATGATATTTCTGACTTTTTTTTATAATTTGTGATTAAAAGAAAGACAACGGAATACTAAAAAGCTGGAGTGCGGTCCTCTGAAAGACAGGCACTATCAGTGATTCATTGAGAGGAATAAATGCACTTGGTCTCTTCCAAATGATGGACCTTGAACTTGTGGTGAGTCAAGCCTAATAATCAAAACTGTTTGACCAAATAATATCTTTCTCATTTAAAAAAATCTTCATAACAAGGATGTTAATTATTCTAACAATAACATTGTTTGATTTAATGGTTTTAAGCAAATTCAGAGGCTCTGTGACGAGTGTGGCTTTAGAGCTATTTTTGAAGGAGTAAAAAGTAAGGAGCGTTTTTCCAAATACCTGTATTTCGGATGGGAGAATTTTGTGAAGAGAACATTTTTGTTTTCAGTCAAATCTCATTTATAACTTGACATCACTCGATGAAACTATGGCACCGTGCTCTTTAAAACCCTCAAAAGTCCGCAACATTTCTCTTCGCAACGGTAATCGGATGACTCAGCGTTTAAACATTTAACAACTGTTGTATTATACCTGATAATCTGATGTAGTAGATAATGCACAATCTGATGTTCATTGCAAGTTTGGAGGAATGCTTCAAGGACTCATCTTCTTATCGCTTTCACAATGACGTTTATCATAAGGAAAGTACGGGACCTGGCTGCCCATGTAATTGGGAAATCTCACGCGTGTGAGCGATAGAGCGACCTTGTGTACCATGCTTCTGTCTGAGAAGTCACGCTCACAAGACTCCTGAATTATGGAGGTCACTTTCATTCAGGGTGACATCTGATGCTGTAATATACAGCATCATGTATGCTTACGGAACAAAGTTAATTCGTCACATTGTCACAAAGTTCTACCCTTCTAGGCTTTTATACTTGGTCAACAATTTGTTTTCGCAGTACTTGTGCAAGTGAAAAACAAAGCACCAGCATTGACAAATTTCATCCGCCTCTACTAACTCCTGTGGTGAAAGAACTCTATTACGCCGTATTATTCATATTGTTTATACCAAATGCTAGCTTATACAAACTCAAATAAAACCATAAGAATATTTCGATAATCACATTAAAAAAGTAACATTAAAGTACACATATTTAAATTTTAAGTCGCAAGAATGTACGCATAAGACAGGATTAAATAGATCAGATATGGCTGAGCAGCGTGTCACATCCCAGGAGGGAGGGCCATGAAGTGGTAGGTACTCCGACGTCACGTAGCTACTCCTCTGTCGGAACAGTTGCAGTGGCGTAATGCCATTCTTAGGTTTGGAAAACTAGAAATGTCAATTTATCAATATGACAAAACAAAAATCAAGTGCTTAATTCGTTATTATTCATACATTAAAGGCCTGAAACCCAAAATATCTCATAATTCTTATGAATTGGAAGAAATAAATGATATCGCTTATATCTGCAGGAAAAATGAACAGACAATACTCATTACTTACAGCTTTCACAGTAATATCATTTGCGTTGGTTTACTAATTGGAGCAAGGGGTATAGCCCCAAGATTTTTGTATAATTTTGCAGAAAATATAGATTAAACAATTAGTTGATAAAAGCAGTGACCCTCAGTGTTATCAACAGGTCACTAGCTATATTGAAAATATATTTTTATGGCACATGAACTAATTTATTCCATTATATATTTATATTATTTTATTGGTCAGTGTGTGTGTGTGTGTGTGTGTGTGTGTGTGTGTGTGTGTGTGTGTGTGTGTGTGTGTGTGTGTGTGTGTGTGTGTGTGTGTGTGTGTGTGTGTGTGTGTGTGTGTGTGTGTGTGTGTGTGTGTGTGTGTGTGTGTGTGTGTGTGTGTGTGTGTGTGTGTGTGTGTGTGTGTGTGTGTGTGTGTGTGTGTGTGTGTGTGTGTGTGTGTGTGTGTGTGTGTGTGTGTGTGTGTGTGTGTGTGTGTGTGTGTGTGTGTGTGTGTGTGTGTGTGTGTGTGTGTGTGTGTGTGTGTGTGTGTGTGTGTGTGTGTGTGTGTGTGTGTGTGTGTGTGTGTGTGTGTGTGTGTGTGTGTGTGTGTGTGTGTGTGTGTGTGTGTGTGTGTGTGTGTGTGTGTGTGTGTGTGTGTGTGTGTGTGTGTGTGTGTGTGTGTGTGTGTGTGTGTGTGTGTGTGTGTGTGTGTGTGTGTGTGTGTGTGTGTGTGTGTGTGTGTGTGTGTGTGTGTGTGTGTGTGTGTGTGTGTGTGTGTGTGTGTGTGTGTGTGTGTGTGTGTGTGTGTGTGTGTGTGTGTGTGTGTGTGTGTGTGTGTGTGTGTGTGTGTGTGTGTGTGTGTGTGTGTGTGTGTGTGTGTGTGTGTGTGTGTGTGTGTGTGTGTGTGTGTGTGTGTGTGTGTGTGTGTGTGTGTGTGTGTGTGTGTGTGTGTGTGTGTGTGTGTGTGTGTGTGTGTGTGTGTGTGTGTGTGTGTGTGTGTGTGTGTGTGTGTGTGTGTGTGTGTGTGTGTGTGTGTGTGTGTGTGTGTGTGTGTGTGTGTGTGTGTGTGTGTGTGTGTGTGTGTGTGTGTGTGTGTGTGTGTGTGTGTGTGTGTGTGTGTGTGTGTGTGTGTGTGTGTGTGTGTGTGTGTGTGTGTGTGTGTGTGTGTGTGTGTGTGTGTGTGTGTGTGTGTGTGTGTGTGTGTGTGTGTGTGTGTGTGTGTGTGTGTGTGTGTGTGTGTGTGTGTGTGTGTGTGTGTGTGTGTGTGTGTGTGTGTGTGTGTGTGTGTGTGTGTGTGTGTGTGTGTGTGTGTGTGTGTGTGTGTGTGTGTGTGTGTGTGTGTGTGTGTGTGTGTGTGTGTGTGTGTGTGTGTGTGTGTGTGTGTGTGTGTGTGTGTGTGTGTGTGTGTGTGTGTGTGTGTGTGTGTGTGTGTGTGTGTGTGTGTGTGTGTGTGTGTGTGTGTGTGTGTGTGTGTGTGTGTGTGTGTGTGTGTGTGTGTGTGTACTACAAAATATGAAATAACCCATTCTTCCCTATATGTCCGACCTACTTCTGTACAGTAGATCTCGAAATTGTTTACAGCAGTTCTCCACCACTGGTGCAAGCATAGAAGACTGCTTGCCAATTACAAACGGTAAACGGGAATGAGAAGGGCGGAGGTGATCCACGGGTCAAGGGTGTCCATACCTAAAATAGATAATAAACCGTTTATTTCTGTTCATATGCCTCTTTACGTTAGTTAGACGTTTTTTTAGATGTTTCTTCCATGGATTTTGCAACACAGAAATATGATACTAAGTTATCTATAGGGGAAGCAATCGCCTGTCCTCTCTCTAAAGACCACTCTGTGTTTATTTAAGCAGGTAGGTAAGAGTGATCTACACAAAAACTTGATTTGAAGTACCAATGTAACGAACAGATATCTTTCACATAAATTTTTTATTACTGAAACATTAACATTAACTACAAGTTGGCGTCAGGGCGGGTTTTCTCCGGGTACTCCGGTTTCCCCCGCCATCTCATTCCACCGGTGCTCCATCTTCATTCCATGTATCATCAGTGTCACCGCCTGCGGTGCCGTAGTAGTAAAAGCGGGCGTTAAACACTACAAACAAACAACTACAAGTTGTTTAATAGGATGACGCAGAGTTCAACAGAAATATAGTTTCAAGTAGGTACAAATTGCGTAACCATGTAGAGGGAAAAAAACAAAAAAAAAAAAAAAAAAAAAAGAATTATTAGAGAGAGAGATAGCACGAGAGAGAGAGAGAGAGAGAGAGAGAGAGAGAGAGAGAGAGAGAGAGAGAGAATATGGCATTAGAGAAGTTCTTAGAAAGCAAGCCAAACAGCCTTGCGTGTCTTAGACACAAAATAATATGCAGCGTTAGATCTTGGAATCTACCATCTCATTAATTCCAGCACGTCACTTCAAGCCGAAGACAGTGTTACAAAGTGCTCGGTCTTCTGGGCATTTAAGGGAATAATAGTGATGCCTAATTTTGAATGTTCCTAGTGCAAGAAAACTGCCAATGTTCTGCTTGTGCACTTGTCGTTAGTTCCGCCCAGTGCCTCTGAGCATTTGAGAATTTGCAAGACACGCAGCAAAAAATGCATAGCTCTCCGTGGCGGTGAAGCTCGAAATTTCTTAGCATACCTGTCTTTTTGTACAAGTTTTTACTTCCTTGAAATACTGAAGAAAGGTAAACGTGAAAAAATAAATCTATGATATTACAACTCTGGGAACCTTAGCCTATCACACCGGTTGACGACCTCATGCCTACGTAACAAGACAGAATACATGGGTGAAGTGAAAATATTTTAACTGGGAGTAAAATAATGCTTCTTTATATGAAAATCATTATGTACCTTCAAAAAGATGGAAATGCTGGAAGCCATTAAATAACATCAGGTTCATGCAGTTT